>CM067080.1:7481700-7526700 GCA_033980235.1 Diadema setosum
GATGATGATGGTATCAATGATGATGATGATGATGATGATGATGTTGATGACGACGATGATGATGATAATGATGGAAAATAAGTAGAAGAAAGTGAGGTGAAGAACACAAAGACAAAGACGGATAAGCAAAAAACGAAGAAGAAGACAAATGTGTATAAATTCATGATGATAAAGAAGATATTTAAGGAGGATAGCAAGGACATGAAGGTGGCAATAGGAGAGGACAGTGATGGAGGGCGTTCAAAGAGGTAGGACTGTTGGTAGAGATGTCGTCTGGTCCAGGCAGGTATGGCAACGCTGATTGAAAGGGGCGTTGTTATTGGTGAGTATAAGAGCGTTGCTATTGGGTTTAAAGGGGCCTACTAGAATGCAAGTTATTGCATTGATCTTAAAATCTGAAAGGAAGTCTACTCGAAATGTGTGGACATGGTTTTATCAGACCCTGTTAAAATGGCCGGGATGATCAAAAAGGTAAGCGAAAATATGACGATGTTGAAGAGGAAAAGTGAACAGGAAGTTTGTGATCACCAAAGACCATTATATTGAAGAAAGTATAAAAAACAAAGTGAGACGAAACGGAATGCAGGTGAGTGACAATATATATGAAGAATACGGAGGAGTTTAGAATCCGATTTCAGAGTGTGATTAACGTACTCATATAACTTTGTAGCGATTTTCTCATTATTGGTGTCAATTTACTATTACAGCTATAGGTCAGTAAAAAAACGGTTGAATCTCGAAATTATACGACAAGAAAAAAAAATAGATAAGCAAACAAAACTAGATAGAACAATACAAAACACGAGCAAATAAAGACAAACAGAAGCAGAAATCATATAAGAATAACAAGAATACAAATTTGATTCGTGTCCAATCCAAAGAGGGAGGAAAAAAACAACAACTATATTTTGCGAGTAATGAAAGAAACGAAATCGACCCAGAAAAAAAGAAAGGTATGCAATTTTTGAAGAAGGGGAATAACAATCTATACTAACATTTACAGGTCAAACGCAAGTCTTCCGTACAAAAGTGCAACAGGAAACGACGGCCAGCCCCGGGCGGGGAGGAGCAAGGCTCGTTTTAGTCATAAACATTGACGTTGGGACATGACAAGAATCGCAATCCCAGTGCCTAAAACTGGCGATGAAAGGAAAAAAAAATATGCAAAAAAAAAAAAAATGAGCAAGACGGCAATAACACCAATAAACTTTGAGAGGCGATAACACCAGACTGAGCAAAAAGAGAAGGTGTACTTTTTTATATACATATACATTTCCTAGAGCAAATAACTCATGTAATGTTTCAACGACCATCATCAGCATGCAGTGAGGCGTTGTTCTCCTTGCGGTATAAAATGGAAGAGGTGCGTCCACCAACTCCTCCACGATGAAATTCATCTTTCCAACGTCTTGTAGGGAGTGAATGACTCATTGGAGATTGAGGTTTCGCGAGGATACAGAGAGGTAGAGAGGGTGGCAGAGGGGAAGAGGAAAGAAAGGAGAGAAGGGAGGAAGGAGAGAAGAAAGAGGGAAAATAGAGAGGAGAAGGAGAAGTAAGAGAAGTAAGAGGGGGAAAATGGGGCTTTCGTGTTTCAGGTGGCCTTTAATGATTTCTTGTTGTTGGTATCTCTTGGGGCTCAAGTCGCTTTACCTTCCCGCTGTCATCCATCACTCGCCGGCCCGGCTCCTGGCTCCTTCTTCTCATCAATCTCACTAAGAATCGCACTTTCCTCCTAATGTTGCCTCGTCCATCTCCCCGGTTAACCCTACGAGTACCGTGCGCCTATCTCTTCGCGCCCGACTCCACCCGACAACGCGGGAAAATGCAGATGGGTTAATCTCGTTGTGCAATCGCAGACGACTCGCTCGCGATCTTATCGATAAGTAACATTAATCTGCGTGGTAGCTGCGTTGGGCTATTGTTCTGAGTGAGTCATAATGCCGAATATTGCACGTGGAGTGAAAACTGATTGCTTTTTTCATCTTCTTCTCTTTCTTCTTCAGTATGATTATTACAGTTGTGCATTGTGTCCGCGGCGATATTATAAAAGCCCAAAAACGCCAAACTCGTTTCCGAGAAATCTGTCACAATTAAGGGGGAATCATCTTTTCATTTTCAACCCTAACTTGGCCGAAATTAGATTGGCGAAACTCGGCGTGGGGTATATGAAGAGCTGAGGCAATGACTCATGAAATTTTTAGAGACGAAAAATCCATCGATGAAATTACGGCGATGAATTCCTTGTCTTTCTCGGAGATTTTTCTGTCATTTTCTATAATCATGGCGTAGATGTGCCCGTGTACGCAGACACAATTCGTGGTAGATTTTATCGGGTTATCGGTTAATTTGGACAAAGCTGAACGTGGATTTGATAACGTTCAAATTCATATTCAGCTGACATGTATATCTACAAAAAAGTAATATATCAACATACGAGAAGACTCGTTAAAAAAAAAGAAAAAAAAAAGAAGAAGGAGCATATATTGCTGACACTGGGTTTGCTCCAGGGCGAATACGCCATCATATTCGTCTGGGTTCTTCCGGTCTGTTCCATAATCTAATTTGCCTTGATATATAATAATAGTGACATTTCACATCACATTTCGGGGAGAATGTTCGGGAGGCCTTACAGCATCATAGGTTTTTCTAAGACAGAACATGATGCCCCTCCCCCCCCCCCCCATGAGACACCAAAAATATATTTTTATTCCTTGTCAAGCTGGCTTTGCGCTGCTGCAGATAAAAATTACTTTAAGAAAAAACAAAATGGAAATTAACTTTCCCAGTGACTAACACACAGAACTTGTATTCTTTTAACTTTGTTATCCAAAGACGTATTTGATTTGATTTTGAATACGTGTGTGTGTGTGTGTGTGTGTGTGTGTGTGTGTGTGTGTGTGTGAGGGGGGGGGCAGGCGTGTTTGTGGATTTATGAAATAGGGATTTTCCGTTAAAAAAACATAAACACACACAGAAAAATAAAATAAGATGAGAAAATGATGCTGATGGTGGTGGTGATGATAATGGAATGGCAATAATATCAAAGGCGATGAACGACAGCAAAATGACTTCATGGCAATGGGCAGAACCAAGCTTTTTAATAGTCCCGCATGTTAACGGAAACCAAAACCTAAAGAGAAATGTGGATTGAGTGAAAGCAGGAACATTAGTAGAACACATCAGTGAAAGTTTGAGGAAAATCGAACAATCGATGCAAAAGTTATGAATTTTTACAATTTTGGTGTTGGAACAGCTGGATGAGGAGACTACTCGAGTTTATAACATCATGTGCGGACAACACTTATAAAGAAAATATAAAGAAAATTCAACATGCTTTCACTCTTCTAGCACAATGAAAGAGCACTTGACTGACCGCTTTCAGAAAGCAGAGGGAATAATTACAACCCTTAACATATGTCAGTATCAAGTTAATGGAATGTATAATTTCATGAAAAAAATAATATTTGTGTAATTCCCTTTATATCAACTTCCTCGATATCATTGTCCACACATGACGTCATGACCTCTCGTAGTCTCCTCATCCAGCGGTTCCAACATCAAAATTTTAAAGATTCATAAATTTTGCGTCGATTGTCCGATTCTCCTCAAACTTTCACTGATGTGTTCTACTAATGTTGCTGCTTTCACTCAATCCACACTTCTCTTTGGGTTTTGGTGTCATTTAAGCATGGACCCTAGTTTAAGTAAGAATCATGTGCAGATTAACCGCGAGACGATCTTCATCTCCTTACCACTCGCTTGGGTGCATTATCGATGTCGCCGTTGCGACGTTGACTTCGACATGACGTTGATTTCGGCACGGCTATTATTCAAGTGTGCATGGCTGGTGGGCGCTGTTAGCTGGTGTAGGAATGATGATGATGTTGACGATGATGATGATTATAAAGATATATATCTCCATCTGTGTTCTTTGTTGTAGCTGAGAAAACAACGGCGCGCATGTCGAGATAAACGAGGCCAAAACATGTAAACATCGAGCGTCCGGTCAGCTTCATCGGCATTAGCTTTTGCTCAAGGCTCTCTGCCGTAAAGGATCGTCACGCGAAACAGAAAAGCGTTAGCGGAAAGCGAGAACTACTGCGTTTATGGGCGCCAACAGCAGCGTGAGGGCCTTAAAAAAGGCTATTGCATCCGCGGCGACGTCAGAGATTGACAGAGAACAAAAGACAAACAAATGCGGCGTCCTAATTGACGGTAAATAAACAATCCGTTGGAAATTGATGGCTTTGCCCTCCTGCATCTCAATTTTGGAAGGGGGTGGGGTGGAAGGGAAACGTTCTTAAAGTCACACTTTAACTTTATGGTTGTGCATTTTTTTGGAAAAATTCTCGAACTTCTCTGAATGCACTGCGTACGATAATGTTCAAATCTATATGAATAAACACAACAGTTAATCTCAAACACACAGAAGTTTTGAAAATTGTGATCATTATGCCTACGTATCTAAGAACACAAAGGCTGAAACAACCGTTTAATTTCGAAAACATCGATACTGTATCTTTACAGTCTGAAAGATAACTGAGAAAGGCAAATTCTGTTACCAACTGTTCACAAGCATATGGCGATCATGCGCAACTGCAATAGAAGCACTGCTTCGTTTTCTTTCACAAGCAGAGACACTGCAAAACGGTGACAAGCAATTCACGACTACTTATAGGCCTAGATATAACTATAATGGTTAATGACGAATGAAGATAATTTCTATCTATCTATCTATCTATCCATCCATCCACCCATTAATCTATCTATCTATCCATCTATCTATCTATCTATCTATCTTCATTTCTTTCTTTCGTTCTGATTTTCTTATCTGAATCATCACAATCATCATCATCACCATCATTAGATAAGAATGAATAAATAAAGAAATAAAGAAAAAATTCAGGAAGAAAAGAGAGTCAAAATAACATTCGTCATCGTCATCAAATTAGTCGTCACTGTGTTCTCTGCACAATGTCAAGACTGAGAGGAATAACGGAATTGCGATGGCGTTCATAGCAATGATACAAAAGGCATAACAACATAATTCAACACGTCCTTGCGATGAGGAATTAGAAGAATGAAACAGTTATGTATTGGGCGCATATTATTTCTCTACAAGTCTGCACTCATTTCCTGACTGTCTCCAAGAGATGAAAGCTCACGGCTACTCGGACGTCAGACATTCGACTGTCGATGACGAAATCACGAGTTTCTTCAGCAATCTATTTGTTTATTTTTTCTGTGTGTGTGTTTTATGTTTTTGAGACGACACCGTCATTTTCATCCTATCATAATGGAGACGATTGGTATACAAGCAGTTCTTGATTAATGACAACAACATTATGTTAATAATTCTTTGCCATTTGAACAATGACCAGGTTATAAGAACAATATGCGATAGAAGATACTACATTATGAACGTGAGAGAGAAAGAGATAAAGATAGATAAATATAGATAGATAGATAGATAGATAGATAGATAGATAGATAGATGGATGGATAGAAAAATAGATAGATAGATAGATAGATAGATGGATAGATAGATAGATGGATAGATAAATAGATAAATAGATAGAGAGGGGGAAAGGAAGATACAGCTAGGCAGTTGGAGAGACAAAACGGGAGAGAATAATATGAACAATTCAGAACCCTACCTTTAAAGGCATAATTTACCATTTGCAGATGAAAGCATTGGTGCTTTAAAATAGTTCTAAAATGTGAGTTAGGGATAGAAACAACCACTGTCGAAATTTGAATCCGTATAATCGATGTTAAGTGTTGTTAAATACACAAAATATGAACAATAGTTATAATAAAAATGTTTCCAGACTAAACCGTATACAGTTACGGTTTATTGAGAAAAACCCTTATATCTCCTTATATTTTAGGTTTTATTGCAAATATTTCATATGGTAGGATGTTTTATGATACAACAGACCTACACATATGCATCAAATTTGATATCTGGAACATTTTTGAAATCACTGCTCCCAAAGGTAAACTGGACCTTTAACAGAACGACAGAATGAACTCCGGCCAATGTGCACGGCATTACCGGGGGTCAAGAGAGGGTCAGAACGGAAATTAGCTTAATGGGAATCTTGAGTAAACATTGGAATCGCGTTTTGAGATATCTTGACAAGACGCCATGTCAAACGATTGTTTGACTGCGACTAGCTGAAGGAGTTGGCACAGCTTCGGAGAGGGTGACTTGAGATTTCACCTTGCATAAAAGTATAACCGGGGAGGTGAGACTACCTTTTCTCTCAATCCCCTGTATAACCGACCCGATGATGCTGCTTACTTTCGCGTAAGCGTAAGCACATTTGGTGTTATCCCCAGGTGTGGATAAAACGCTTATTACATACCATCATTTCATGGATAAATGAATAAATAATATAAGACATTTAGTCTCATTGAAGAACTTTTGTAAAGTAAAAGAAAATCCATCTGATCATAAAAAGGACAATAAGACTATGATGCATCGAAAGTTAGGGATACTCTTCATGAAACGCTTTCTCCTTTCATCCGGATGGCTGAAAAAAATCTATTTTCCCAAACCCTTCTCTCACTTGAAAAAAAAAAAATAAGAAGGAAAGACATGTCTTTCCTCTCTTAAAGCCACTATTTACCATTTGCAGATGAAAATTAGCTTTAGTGCTTCATAATAGTTTTAAAATGCAAGTTACGGATAGAAACAACCAATGTAAAAATGTTAATCAGTATTATCAATGTTGATAAACAATAAATAAGATATGAACCACAGTTTCATTAAAATCATTTCTAGAATGAGCCATCTATAGTTATATTTTATTGAAAACAAGTGATATATCCTTATATTTATGGCTTTATTGCGAATTTTTATATGGTAGGATGTTTTGTGATACAACTGAACTATAGGCCCACATAATTATTCATCAAATGTGATAACTCAAACATTCTTAATCACTACTCCCATTAGTAAATTATGACTTTAGACTCTTCAGAGCTTATCAAAACTTTTATCACAAATTTCATCAGTTCTTGTGTAGAAAAAAAAAAGCAATTTGAAAAAATTTAAAAATAAATTTCTTGTGCTTCTATATAGGTCAAACATGAAAGAAATAGGTGGAACTCCTCGTCGTTCTGTTTGAACACGCAAGGTTCCTTCTGAGCTCCAAATAAGTAAACTGACGGATTTATCAGGTAAACGCAACTTTTAGATCGTAGGCTGCCCTTCATAGATAAGACTGCTTTTATATATGCTTAAGGATCATTTCTGAAAAGTCCGTAGAGGCTTTAGAAGTATGTATGAGGAAAAAGGGAACATATCTGAGAATGTCCTGAATGATTGTCTTTTATATGCGCTTTTATTCCCGACTGTATACACTACTAAACTTGAAGAGCAGACAAAATCGCTCGAAAAATAGCATTGTGATGGGTAAATCTAAGTTTTTGGGTGTTTGTTGTTGTTGTTGTTGTTGTTTTTTTTTTGGGGGGGGGGGTTTAATTGTGGCTTACTTGTTAAACATGTGGTAACAGAAGTAAATTCATTCAAAACCGTTTTATATTGCCTAAACAGAGGTCCTAAACAAAATATTCAATGCTTCCACGCTTTTCACACGAGGTTCACTTCCATGGGAAAGTAGCAGGAAATTTCGCTGAGATTCATTTGACTTTTATATTTTCTCTTTTGTAGCCGCACGCCTAACCTTGAGCAGAAGAATCGTGTCGATTTATGCCTGGCAATTATACATCCTTTGCCGTAACTCTATACCAGCAAAAATTGGTGTGTGTCTTTTTTTTTTCAATTCATAGAAATAGTCACTGTGGCTTCTCTAAATCACAGCATTATATTCCAAGTTTTATTTCGCTATTTGCATGAAAAGTTTGTTTGTTCAGGATCTGTATTTTGATGAAAACATGGGGTCGGTCCTCTTAATCTCGTGTGCCTAAGGAATAATACCGGGGTCATGTTAGTTGTGTGTGTGAGGACAGGTGCCCAAGGTGGCCGAATCTGGCCTCTTTCATCTTACCGACATGATCCCGCGGTCATCACTGGTCACTTACCACCGGCACGTAGCAGGAAGGTCATATGACAGATATGTTGGCGGATTAACACCTCTTGTTTGTTAAACTGAAACTTTTATCTGGTCTCACCGTATAGCATACTATGCACACTGTCTGCAAAACAGTCAAACAAATCTGAAAAGGAATGAAAACCGGTACTAGCAGCTCGAAGTCGAGCGATTTAAGATGAACCGTCATAGATGTTTGAAATGGTGACGTGGATTGGTCCGAAATAGGTCTGACATTACATCTTGTTTGCATCATTGCAGTGATAAATATTGCGACATTCACTAATGAGCTTGTATACTCCTATTACGTGCAAAAGAGTTGTGTGCGAGTTGTTTGTGTGGGCGTGTTTGTTTGTGTGTGTTGAGATGTTGTTGCTGTTATACACAACAACACGTTCTATCTTATAGCTTGCATGATAAGATCACGTGGGCCTAACACGTAGGGTGTTGCGTCTACATGTACATCCAGCAGTGGGCAGTATTATGAACGTTATGGTCAGATTGGTCACCACGTCGAAAAGTTCATAAGCTGAGGATTGGCCAGCAAAGAAGTGTCCTCACTTGAATGGCTTGACACAAGCTACACAAGCTATAAAATCATCACTTTCTTCTCTTGCTATCACTGCAACTCATTCTACTATTGCTTTATAATTACTGCACTAATACAGCCATCTACTATTCTACACTTAGTTGACCCTTACCCATTCTCCCGACTTTAGATAATCATATAGGCCCTATATAGAACGCGATTAGTAAGGAAACTTCTTTTTGCACGCCTGCCTTGATGCACGTCTGGAATAAAGACTCAAACTGAAATGAATAGAAAAACATGCATTATTATTATATAGGACCTCCAGATAGGTAGATGCACGTGTATGTATATGAAGAGCTTTCAACCAAAAGGCGTTAAATTCATTGAAAATGATGGATTTAGCGCCTTTTGGAAGCAAGATTAATGTTTTCGTGTATGTGTGTGCCTGCGTGCGTGTATTTGTGTGCACATTTTTATACGTAAGAACGAAAGAAATGGCCAGGGGGCCTAACAAGGGAAAAATGCTCGTGACTTCAAGAAAGAACCGTGATCGTTTGTTTGTCCTCAATAAAACTCATGGTACTGCTGCTAGCTGTCGTATATCATGGCCAGTTTTTATCCACCTTCAACCTCAGCTCAGCCGGGCAGGCCATTCGATTACAGATTCTTCCACCCTTGGGTATGGGATGCAAGGTCACAATGTGTGTTTCGTTGTGTGGATCTTATCACTTAAAAATGTGACTTTACGAGGCGACTCGCATACCGCTTCGATGACCCTTGCGCGTCGTTACAGACCGTTTATTGCCAAGCGCCATTCTTTGAGTCCAAAGTTATCATTGTTATCTCTTTTGTATATGTGTGCGAATATTATCATGTGTATGGGTGTCTGTGATGTGTGTGTTATGCTGTGTGTTTTTGTGTGCGTATTTGTGTGTTTGTGATGGTGTGTATGTATGTGTGCGGTTGCATTACACCCCCGAGTGTGTGATGTGTGCTGGTTGTCCAACAAATAACACACGTCTGCTATCTTCCCTGGGAAATGTCTTTAAAAATAAACGAAAAAAAAAAAACTGTGTGTAACATGTAAAGAACTCGGGCATAAACTACAGAATTAATTAAGGGTTCTATTGCTTGACTGTTGGTTATGACTGCAATATTAGATCTGTCTTTGTTTTGTTTTGTCTTGTCTTGTATTTTAAGGGTAGCCAATTGCTTGATATGACAAGGCAGGAAATTGTCATTATTTCTACTTATAAGAATAATCGGAAATGAAAGTTACAAAATAACATTAAAACAGCGATCATACAGAGATTAAATCTTTTCCTGTCAAAATAGTCTAAAGAATTATGTTTCAGTTGTGGTGTTTAAACATTACGCTGTGAAATTTGTCGTCTTGAAACAGGGTCATTATGAATATCAATCCCTTCAAAGTGTACGTCTGAAATATGTACATATATTAAGATTCAAGTGGATTTTGATTCCATTGATGCTATCTCGAAGAACGAGACAAACGAACCATTAATCACTCCCCAGTGTGCGTATAAATGGGTTAATTGCCCCATCAGCACGTTCGTAATGTTAACCAGCTTAGGTTTGTTCCCGTTTACCAAAACCCGTTAATCACTGCATAAACATTTAGAGAGAGAGCTCGATAACACGCAGGCACACAATGAGTAAAGGCTCGACGTGAACTTTGAACATCATTTAACTCGTCGCCTGTCACTCGATACGCGGGACGAGATGGTGTGTTTGCTCAGCTAGGCCCATCGTTATCTTCTCGCCGAAAATAGCAGCTCAGCATCCGAAGTATCTGTTACTCCGAAATCGTCGTAATCCGAGAGCAAACTGTACAGGACGTTTTGATCTCACACTGATACAATGTACATCTCATCCGCCGATGCCGATACCTTGCGCACTGCACATTGCTGTACCGCCCAAATGCGCAGAAGATAGGTGCAGTCATTGTGTAAATGTCCTAATCCAAATGATTTGATTGTGATATGACGCGGAGTACGTCTACGGAGAAAATTCCCCTTCGCAAGTGTTTAGGAAACATAAAGACCAATGGGTCCTCTTTGATACATCATACGAATGCCATACATGTACTTGACGGGATAAAGTGGAGTATTCGCTTCATCTGTTGAGACGCCGCAATTGAGTAAGAAGTATACAGCTACCAGACACGATATTCCCACCAGAGTACTGTGCAATATTAACATCTTACGAAGACGAATTACAAAATCATATTTGTGTAATACATAGATAGAGTTGCGACAGATACATGTATACATAAATATATTAAACAAACAATGTACGAAGTATATATATATATATATATATATATATATATATATATATACATATATAAATGGTAATAAAGGATAATTTTTGTACACTTGTATTCTTTGTTGAAAATTTGAATAAATAAATGAAATGAATGGAAAGGAAATATGAAAAAGTAAAATGTCACTAAACTGAACACACTAAACTGAAAGTAGAATAGCATATTCAGAGATAGAAAGAGCAGACAACAGATTAGACTGTCGATATCATTTTCTTTTTAAGTAATTGCTAGATTGTAATAATGATAATGAAAAAAAAAAATCCAAGAGAAGTATGCATCAAGATGCATGGTGCTTGTGCGGGGATTGAAAAGAATAACAAAATATCACTCACCTCAGATGTGACAAACATAATACAAACGCTCGACGATTGATTTTAGAATCGGGGAGCTAAAAAAAAAAAATGTGAGAGGGGTGAAGCGTGAATAACTTTGTTTTCACCTCTTCCATCTCTGGTTGCCATGCCAACCCCTCCCGCGAAGGCTCGTAATGCCACGCATCCGCGATGATGTGACGCAGAGCTGGAGCTGGATGCTGGGGCCTTGCTTCCTTCCTATTCAAGCGAAGTGAGACGGAAGGGAAGTCATTTGCGCTAATGCGTTGTTCGGTTGAGCCGTGGTGCTTAAATTTACTGTCAACAGCGAACATGAGCAACATGTCAATTTATGTAATATCGCATCTAGCAAAAAGACACGAGCATAAAAATAAATTCATACAAAAAATAAAGACAGACGGACAGCATGAGAAAGAAGAAAAAGTGCGAGATATAGCGAGAAACAGAGTGAAAGAAGCATAGTGTTGAAGTATTTTCCGAATCGAAGGAAAAATGGGAAGTAATGAAATATAAAACAGCAGGTGCATGACAAGCTGTAGTGCCAATTTTTGCTCCATGCATCTCAGATATAAAAAGCATGCTCAGTGATGGGTTTTTACTACGTCAGTGTGGTTCAGGCATTTTAGTTTTAATTCGCATCAACTTTATTTTCACTTTCCCTCATTCCTTCCCTCCTAATATCTCTCTCTTTCTCTCTCTGTCAGTTAAATTATCTATCTATCTATCTATCTATCTATCTATCTATCTATCTGTTTATCTATCTATCTATCTATCTATCTATCTATTTATCTATCTATCTATCTATTTATCTATCTATCTATCTATCTATCTATCTATCTATCTATCTATCTATTTATATATCTATCTATCTATCTATTCTCTCTATTTATTCATTTGTCTATCTATCTCATAATTATCATGTATATTCAGCTCTGTATATTCCTCCCTATATATCGACCTTTTTTCTCGTTTGTTTACACACACACACACACACACACACACACACACACACACACACACACAATTACCCTTCTTCTTTTATCTCGCTTTCTCTTATCATCTGTTTTGTATGTTTCCTATTCTATATTCCTTACTTTCTCTCCATCTTTCATTCCCCTCTTCCCATTTTCCCTTCAATATTCCTCTATCTACCCGTCTGCCATCTATTCATTCTTCCATACTTTTCTCTCTTAGTTTCATTTCGACTGACTACCAAAATGTTTCTATGAGAGGAATGGCACTTCGCAGTTGACTGTCTCACCTAAATCAGGATAAAACAAAACGTCTCCACATCTCGAGCTCGTCGCACCTTGTAGCCATGATAGAAACGTGCCTCGGCTGACGAGAGTGATGACGAGCCGCCATGTATCATTCAGATCTGACGAAGGAAACGGTTGTCATGGAAACCACCAGGTCAGTCCTCCAACGTTCACAGAGGATGCGGTGTTCTTGCTGCATGCAGCTCTGCACTCTCCATTAAATCCGATTCCACCTTTTTACGTGTGGAAAGAGAAAATGACCCCCATCCAAAAAAAAAAATAAATAAAACAAAAAAACAAAAAAACATGAAGACCTCGAAAGATAATCATGCTAAATTGCGTATCCAGATTTTAAATATTTTTATTTTAAAGCTCGCGCATTTGCGGAGCTGCAGCTATGGCAAAGTGAGGACCACGACCCTGACGCTAAACCTTGGCAACAGGTGTTCTGCTTTGATAGAAAGAAAGGGTAAATCTCGTGGTTTTCTTTCATTCGTTCTTTCTTATTTTTCTTCTGTTATAATTGTGAAGATATCGTTCTTTCTTATCAAAATTTTCTGACATTACTCCTGTTTTAGCGAAATAATTCTCTCACCATGTCGTCTGCAATGACTTTTGCATACCTACAATATCAATATGACGTGCCAACTATTACATATTATTGCAATTCATTCTTCTCTTGCGACTACGGTACTACTACACTACTACTACTACTACCACTACCACTATCACCACCACCACTACTACTACTACTACTACCACCACTACTACTACTACTACTACTACTACTACTACTACTACTACTACTACTACTACTACTACTACTAGTAGTAGTAGTGCTACTACTACTTAACTACTGCCACTCTTACAGCCACCACACAACTACCATTACCACCACCATTACTACCTACTTCTACTGCTTCCACATCTACTGCTGCTGTTACTACTACCACTACCTTTACTACTCTTTGTACTACTGCTGTCACTACTGCTACTACTGTTACTGCTCCTCCTACTACTGCTACTACTGCCACTACATCACAATCACAATCGCTGCTGCTGTAATCATTATTGATATTATTTATGGGAAGTTATGATTACATAGTAAGCATGGCATTTTACTTTCTTTAGGTTTAATTCTACCCAGCCCTCCCCGTTCCTCCCCCTCCCCCATTACCATCCCAAGCAATAAACTGCCTATTAAACGCCATCACACGGCGCATTCCACGCGATGTCACGCTTGGCAAAGTTTCCGATCGAGTCATCTTCCCGCACCACTCAAGACCGAGCAATCATCGTAAGATGGGAACGTACTGATGGCAGCGCCATACTAATGTGCAGTGCCGATTTCAACATGACATCCCAACGACTTTCTCACAAATGCTATGCAAAGGCATTTTTGCTCACACACACAAACACACGCACGCACACACACACATACACACACGCTTGGTGGACCCCTATCGAAAACAACTTTGCTGATCAGGATGTTCTACCCTCTGATGTGGAAATAAATTCGATTAAATCCAATTGAATTCACAAACACACAGACAGACACTCACTTACAACACACATACGCTTAAACACACACACATGCACAGACACACACAAATAATATTGACACCTATGTGCAAATACATAAACCTATGTGTTGCATTTATATTATGAAAAATAAATTCAGGGAATAAAATCAATCAATCAATCGGTCAGTCAGTAAATATCCTATAAATGTTATGAAAAGGCATTTATGATTATGTATAAAAGCACATAGGCTTACAAGCACACACACATCACACAAACATATCACACGCACACGCACACACACACACACACACACACACACACACACACACACACACGATACACATGTACACATACATACATGCTAATCATACGACGTTCGGATACATACATAGAGAACAGCACTTACGCACGGGAAAGCAAATCGAGAGCTTTTAAAGATAGAAGTAAGTTGGAAAGAGGCACATTTCTGGAGGGATGAAGTTGTTTACCAGCAAGCAGTATCCTGTTTTGATCACTTTAAGAGGCTCATTCCTCTCCCAGATAGAAACGATTCCCATGCACATCGCTTCCGCATCACTGATTATCCGTGCAATACGTAAGGGTGTTTATAATCTCAGTGAAGTGATGGAAACATTCCGAAGGGTTTTAAAGAGGAGGACGAACGAAAAGAAAAGGGAACAGTTTAATAATCTCCCCAAAGTCGTGGGTAATGTTATTGTCTTTCTACTGACGAGAGCATTACCCTACGGTTGTCCCAAGAAATAGAGAAAGGGAAAGAGAGAAGGACAGATAATGATTATGATGATGATGATGATGGGAGGGCGGGGGGGGGGGGGGGTGGGGAGACTTAAACAGGATTTTCAGTGAAAGAATAGCACCAGGAGTCACATTATCATTCTATTCCGAAAAAGTGGTCAAGCAGAATTAACGCACTCTGGTACGCACTCTTTGTGACTTTAATTATTGTTCCCATCTCTCCCCATACACATAGAATTATAATACTCTCTCCCTCTCCCTTTCTCTCCCTCTCTCCCTCCCCCACCCCCCCCCCCCCCCCGTCTCTTTTTCTCAGCACTCCACTTTTCAACTTTTTGGCACTGCTTTTCGCGTCCTTTCATCGGGAGTAGCTTCAATTGAAATCTGAGCAATAGCCTATTGATGGCCGGACAATGGAAACCATTAGGCACTAACCGTCGGAGGACTCTTGTGTCCATTGTCCGAAATTCTCAGACCACTGGTCAGCCTCTTCTTTTATTATTCCTGAGAGTAAGCCCAATGTTTGTTCCACGACTCTCTTTTTCCCCCTTTTTTGTGTGTGCAGAGAGGGACCGCGTATAGCTACCAAAAGTACCACCACTCCATATGCCCCACGAGTATTAAAGCATCCATCTTAAAGACGAGGGCCTGGGCCTACATTCGAATTATATGCGAAGGGAAACTGGTCGCGCTGTAAGTGAAAGCGAGGGGGATATAATCACACTTCCCCCTTCTAGCTTCTGATTCATATTAATGTGATTAGACAGGATCTACGCAATATCGTGTTTATGGGTGATGACCAATTGTAACTGTTAGTTTTGTTTGAAAGCAACCCCACTAGATTCTTATGCGTATATGCGTCGGGTAGTTCCATGCTAGCCGTAATTTGCTTAGGTTTGTCATCCACTGCAACTGCATTTATTCAAAGTATTACACAAGTAGGAACACAATTTCATGTGTAGGGTTTCGGGTTTGTGTTACGAAGGCAGCGATGATTACAGAAATATCAAATCTTAACCCTTTTCTTTGTACTCAGAAGTTAGTGAACACTGCAGCAATTTTGTAATCATTGAATCCGAATAAGATCGAAACAGTTTCCATCTTTCTCAAGCGTGTGAAGTGTGCATCTCTTCCAGAATGCAGTCAAATGTAGCTGTAATGGAAGACAAACTGCGCGACCACCGTTTCTCTTAAATGCCGAATGGAGGCACATGCTCTTACCCAGTCTATCCTTACGAACATCATTCTGTAACTTATCGGAAGGCGTACCTCATACACTAATATTACCTGATGAAGAAGGGATATTCGTCAAAAACATGCTGAACATCAACGACAATTCATTCATTCTGAGAAGCAAACTTGATTAAAATATAGCAACGCTGAAGACACTGAAGATCAGTGCCTACTTAACGCGAGACAACTAACAATTTTAGCACAAACTGCTCTTAGATGTTAGTTAACTCGAATGATTTGGCAAATCAGTATCTCTAGTTCGTGTTTTTATTTTGCGTAAAATAAGATGAAGGTAATCACAGATTTTACGATACTCATGATAGTTAGAGGACCATTAAGACGCTTTAGCATGGAGTTTAAAACATCAACAAATATTATGGTGATTAATCAGTCCACAACGATATTGACTTAAATTTATCAAACCCCGTGAGACAAATTTCGTACAAATATAATATGTGCATATGTAAACGCTGTACAATCATTACAGACAACCCGGTGTCGTGTTAAACATACAGACTTGCACGTCGAAATGCTCATCATGGAAATAGTTTGGTTCACAAAGATTTAACGTCTAAGAGTTGTGACAAGGAATTCTGAAAAGATGCTCTTTGAAGGGAAATTGAGTGAATGATATTGTCATAGATATCTAATCCTACCCCTATTCCTGTCGTGAAAGAAAAAAAGGGGAAAAAATACGAATAGAATTATCATGGACATTACATTATGCTACAGTATACACATCTTACCGTCCAATCAATAGAATGACTGCATAAAAAGGGCCAACCATTACGCAACCACTCGGAAGCTTTTTATGAGGGAGAATAGAAGACATGCAGGGGGGGGGGGGGGGCGAGGAGGGTGTGGCTTTCATTGTCTCTTTGGATTGGGTTCATAATGGGTACATGCGGGAGCATTCCATTATGATCAGTCAACCGTGCTTGAAAATATACACCCGCTTTCTTGGTGTATACATTTTAGATATAACACGTCGCTAGTTGACAAGAAGACAAGGCACGGAGAGAGAGAGGGGGGGGGGGGGGGAGAAAGAGGGGAGATAGGGGAGAGGAAGGGAGAGGGGAAAGGGAGAGAGTGGCGCAGCATTGGATTGCGTGTGTCCATCTGGTGTACGGTATAAGTTGCATTGAGGCGCCAAGCTGAGCAACGTTTTAATCTGCCTATCTTCTTTTGACTGCTTTTAGACAAGAATCTAACTTCGTCAACAGTATACTATCAAACAAGAAATATGTCAGCGATTAATTAGATCTACGAACGCAGATGATTCTATCGATAGCTAGTTTCAGATGAGAAAAAAAAATGTCCTTTCCAACGGTTGCTGAAGCAACGATAAATAAAAATGACAGTTTTGGAAGGTTTCTAACTCCTGGGACCTATCGAATGGCAAGAGTTATAACTCAAAAGTCTATTCTACAGTGGGCACCTCAAACCTTTTGAAATGCATTTTTCTCTTTGCGTTACAGTTGTTTCTGCATGTAAATTATACTTTCCCCACTAATTTCTTCAATTTCTAGCTGATTCGGATTCCTGAAGATGGCGTGACTATAATACGTGTATTAGGTTTCCAATGTTTACTTCTCTCTTTTTTCTTTTTCTTCTTCTTTCAGAACTTCTTTTTTAAAAGCGCTGAAAGGATCTTGGCTGTTTCCGCGCCGAGAGGTGGTAATGATCCGGCGCCTTTTCGAAGAGGCCCTACGCGTGAAGAATACACGACGACCACAGAGTACCTCATCAGGAATAATGGACAGCTGATGGAGGACGGTACCATGGGCCAGCGGAATGAAGCTGTCATCGAATCCCTTTTTCCCCGAGTTTGATGGTAGAGCCCCCCTACGAGTGACTTCCTACCACATTTTACCGGCGACAAGCGCGAGGAGAATTAAGGGAACGATGAGGGTAAAAATAAGGGGGTTTACCAGGAATATTGGTCATCGAGACATTTATGGGCTAACGGATCACAGGCAGGAATTCAAAAAGATTGTACCTATACAGTGAAGATGAATCGTGTGAGATCGTTCATATCAATCATCTCTATCAGTTGCTGATAGATTTATTGAAATCGCTATCAGATCTTTCTTTTTTTTCCATATAGGCCTAGATCTATCTATCTATAGCTCTATCTATCTATCTATCTATCTATCTATCTATCTATCTATCTATCTATGTATCTATATGCCTATCTATCTATCTATCTATCTATCCATCTATCTACCTATATGTATGTATGTATGTATATGTATGTATGTATGTATGTATGTATGTATGTATGTATGTATGTATCTATCTATCTATCTATCTATCTATCTATCTATCTACCTATCTATCTATCTACCTATCTATATGATACTTCTGTATGTAGACAGATAATGTATGATTGTATGGGCATACATGTATCTGTGCGCTTCAAATTGTCCCTCAAGTGCACACACACACACACACACACACACACACACACACACATATATATATATATATATATATATATATATATATATATATATATATATATATATATATATATACACATCACACACGCACAATTACACACTTACAGATATCCTTCCATCTAATGACATCATTAATGATGTCTTTGTAAATCATATCCAATCTCAAACAATTTGCAATCGCACTTCGATGTCATCAGGAGTTAGCAGTTGGTGAACAAGGTTGGTGGTCGCCGTTGGATGCGTTGCCATAATTCACTTTGCGCAGTTTGACAAGCTCAATATCAACAGGGCGTTGGGATCCAGGCTCCCCTAATTCGCTAGCGGATTAAACTAGCAAATCTCTAATGGCCCTCTTCAGTTCAGCTGTTGAATTAATAGCTGCCATGCAGGGAGACGGGATATACGTACAATCGCTTTGTTCGCAGTTATGGGCTCTTAAAGACGACGGAACTAAGCGTTGAAGGATAATGCTGAAGATGGTTATCTAGAGGCCATTACCAGGCTAATCGAATGGATAATGATGTAGTTACTCCAGCGTCTTCGCCCCATCCGACCTTTGTCTACGCTGGATTTATCAGATTAACGCCATAATGTCCTTGTGCGTCGCGAATACATACGCCTTTTTGAGTCTACAACGAGTGAAAGCGAGGGGTGGAGTCGGGGAAAGGTTAGAGGTATTCGAGCTGGATTTCTTCGTGCTGTTGTCATGGTGATAACTGGATTTCGCCATCAGAATTGGTAATGACGACAAATGATGTCTAGTTGCCATGGAAACCTACTTGCAATTAATGCGTACACAAGCAAATTACTGTAGATGGTAATAAGACACCCCCCAAAAACAAACAAACAAATGTGTAGATACAGCAAGGATTCTTGTTAGTGTGCCTGACTTTTCAGCGATGCAAGTTGGAAATATTGCCTGGATTAAGTGATTCTTCTGAGTCAATTGTCATTCTATTTTAGGAGCCACTTCTAACAAACAAAAGGTTGGAAAGTGATATGAAAGGATAAAGACACAGCGCAAATCAATCAAGACTGAAAACTACATCGATTGAAGGTATAAATATCAAGTAAAGATCGATTATGTCTCCACTGCATTCAACAGGCCCTACGTCTGAAATTGCACGAATCAATAAATTCAGCTTTTGTGTATACAGTATAACACACGCATTTTACACACAGCTAGGCATGATTCTATAATAATTATATTCATAGAGTATAAGAGGCCTAAAGGTAGCAACAACAATGAGATAGCTTGTGTCGAGACGCCACCCCCTCCATCACCCCCCCCCCCCTTCCTTACCTTACTCCTCTTCCGTTCTCAAGCGATCACGTAGTCAATGAATCACTGCTGTGCACCCTTGCTCGTGGAGCGACGAAAAAGAGAAAGATGCATCGCACTCGTTCGTTCACGGTGCAACGGTCAGCGCCCACGGACGACTGCAGAGACGGGGAGCTGCGGCAGCGGTGCAGAGAGATTACATCCGCCTGCCCGCCGACGTCATACACGTGACCGTAACGTGTACTTTGCAGGTACCACCCGTAGTCGCAGCGTAGTTTCTTCTTTATTTTTTTTTTCTCTCATCATGCTCATCTCAGTGGAAGTCGATTCGATGTTGCCTTTTTGGTTTTCAATGAGGACTAAAATGGAATGACATTGCTTCTATATCGTTTATATTTCTTATATCAATTTTGCACTGGATTCTTTTTGTTTCTCTTTTTTTTTTCGATGAATGTGATCGATTGCTTACACATGACCACTCCATCGTAACATCGTAGGGCGCCTGAGGTTGTTGATAAAACCCTCCGAGATTTCCGCTCAATTTGTCCATGCAGCAGCCAGCAAACTCGCGAAGGCGATTATACATGTACTCGTAATGTCTGGAATGTCATGAAAACATTCCACAGTTGATTTGCATTTTTATTTTCGTTCCATTTTAGCGATAACGAAGATGTTAAGTGTCTGTAGCTGCATAATGGAGTGGTTGTGATTGCATTTTTTTTTTCATTGTCGACACGCCGTTTCGACTTCTGCTTCGATGCCTCATCGTCGAGATGGAACGCGAGGAGTGCAATCTTCCCATCAAACATGGTCACCTCTCGGAGCCTGCTGTCTTTAGCCACATACCCTCATGCACCAAAGTGGGGTTTACGCGAACTTTTCCCTCAAGCAAAAGGCTGTATCGAGCGCTATTGAGAAACATGTGACGTGAGGGTTTGGATGGAGAATTGGAATTGGATATAAAATCATGGGCCTAGATAACCTCAATTGACATGACTGAAACTAATGTAAAAACAAACAGACAAACAAAGAAAAAAAAAACCAGCAAGTTGCCGATTAATACATGAAGAATGATCATGATACAAATATACATATGCTGCAAATTTTCTTCTACTGATGACTGAGGAGATTTCATCAATAGATCTCGAAAACCTTTCGCATTTAATGTTGCATACCAATATGGCAAAATCGCTCACATGCTCACATTTATATTAGATACAATCATAGTCGTGGTTGACGCATTATACACTGACCCTATACTTGGGACATCAAAAGCCACAAAAAGCCACACTAATATCACAATGTTATACAAAAAAAAATATTGTATGGCCTATTCATATTTTTATTTGTGCAACTTTCCTAAATCTCTGATAAAGTTTTGTCCAATTGTTTCTATTCATTTCGAGGCTAAGTTCTATAAAATAGAAAGTGTTTGCACTTACATTTTTTCCTTATGGCCTATGGGAGCAATGAAAAGAATGAGTCAAGGACAGCTGTTTCTACGTTTACATTTCATTGTCTTAATAACACTTCGTTTGGGTATACTTAGTTTGTTTTGTTTCAGTCTTTTCGTGTTTGTTTTAATAATTATACTATTATATCTTGATTTCTGCTTTCGTTCTCCACATCGCAGTAACATGACTGTTGTGTATTGAATAACTTGTCAATGCCTATGAGTATGCTACATGCAAAGTCTCAGTACAGACGACGACGCGGTGTTTCTCTGCGCGAAAGAACTGCATGGCAAAATCGATGTGGAGTCTACGCCATACCACCCGTGGGCTTTGGTTTCCGAGCGAGATGAAAGCCCGTAATTAGATGTCATAACATGGATGGGGACATATTTCCATTGTGATTTCATCTTCCTTCCGGGATCTGCCCCCCCCCCCCTCTCCTTAACATTTCTTCTTGCTTATATATTTATGTTCTTCAGCACCGCAAGGAAACTACGGATCTCCGGAGCGCGCATTATTGGAAGAGTAATTGCTTTGCACCTGTTTTAGATTGGATCAATTTTCGGAATTTTTTCCCCCGTTGATTATGATTCCGGGGCTTCCGGGTGGCTGTCCGACTGTATAGACTTGGCTCGAGCCGTTATTTGTAAGGGATTCTCCTTGTCTCATACATACAACATTTAGCAAGGCATTATTCTCTTCTCAAGTAAGAACGTATAATGGAAGGCATTTTAATGCCGGTATCTGAAGTAACTGATACCAAATCTTTAGATCAAGTCTACGCAATCTGGTCGGAATTGATGACAAATGCAAAAGATAAATTTGGTCATGACCATAACGTTTATAACCAGGATATGCGAAAGGATTGTTTTTCATGTCAGTGCAACATAACATATATTTCCGACCGTTATTGTTGAATCAACTTATACCTGACCTGAAATCAACGAACAATATTATCATTATGACTAGTTCACAGTTCACAGAATCGTTAAAATCCACTGTTCCAAACCATTTTCTACTGTGCCCTGGCAAATAGATTAGATGTTAGACAAAATTAAAAGTTATTGAAGTTTAAAGTTGTTCATGTTTTTCAAAACTCAGTGATATTCATAGTGTGTGAGGTGTTGATGTCATCATCGCACAAGTTTCCTATTGTTAACAAATCTTCCTGCTGTTAACAAATTTTCACGAAATATATCATATTTGACATGGAATCAATAGCAATAAGATTTATAATTCGCATCAAACTATTGCAGTCTTGCAAAAACCTAGAAACGGTGACCTAAAAGAAAAGGAAAAAAGAGAAGAATGAACTGTTTTGTTAAAACTTTATAATTCATGTTTCAGCATGACATCTAGAGTGTATACATACAATTTGAGAATAATGGTAGAAAGGATGACAATCTTTGATCTTAAAAAAAAAAGAAAGTCAAGATTACAACATTCAGACGAAACGTCCTCCCCCCAAAAAACAACCAAACAAACAATCAACAACAAAGGCCCGTTAAAACTACTAGCGAGCATACCAAACGGCATCCACCGCGTGTCACAGACGATTTTCATAATTTCACATCATGTAGGCTAAGTACATAAATCGACAATTCCATGTATAGATTTGTGGAATTTATTGTGGTTCTTGAGCAGAGAAACAATACTCTGAAAAAATCTTAAACAAATTATACTGAACAGTGTTGATGACATAGGAGCCTCACATATTTCAGAAATGTAGCGGTGTAATTCCATTGCAATTACTACTTGCTTATCATGCTTATTAAACAAGTTCACTTGTGTAGAATGTATGCATGCCATCTTCGTTTGTTCTGCTTCATTGAGCCCCATCAACTCATGCATTCTTATGGTGAGGCTGCCATGTCATCATCCTTGTTCATTGCAATTTGTTGTAAATTTTGAAGACATTCTTACTCCTCAACCCAATCACTATAAATTCTGAAACTCTGTACTCGGTATAACTAATTTATGGTTGTTCAAATGTAAAAGTCTGAAAAATCATCCGGAGGTCTCCTTTCATTACATCAGAAGATATACGTAGGTGTGAATATGGTATTGCTTCCCTGCTTCTACTACCGCCCTCTTGTTTCATTGCTGGGACACTAATCACTCATTAGCGATCATCTAATATCTACCACGACAATCTTCAGGTTTCACCCCGATTACGTAATCGAATCAAGGCTTGAGGAACTGGCGCCACAAGGCATATCCCTACATCCGCTTTTCAATTTCTGACGGAAGCCATATCGTTTCCTCGACTAATAGCATAAGATGTAGATTTGAAATATTCCATCTGCAGATCTGAGGGACAATGTCATTGCACCCAAACTCATAGGGATTCTAATCACTCCCACAGACAGTCGCGACACCTCCATATTTCCCTCTCTCTCCCCATCTCTTTCCTTCTGAAAAATAACAAAACAAAAACTAACAAAATACACAATCATAATGCGCTCACATAATATTCTAATTTACGGGTAAAAAAAATCTTGAAGTGGAATCGGGATTATCTTTCGAAGAATGTAAGATATTTTCGAACAAGATTCAAAAAGAAAGTTTGCCTTGGCAAGAAAGTTCTTCTGACTTATGACAATGAGAAAACTCAAAAGATATATTTTTTTTAAATAAAATGTTTATGTAACATTGTGGTTTTTGTCAAAACAAAGAGAAAGAAAGATTTCTAAGAATCAAAAATTAAAACAAAAAGTAACATAGAAATACATTTTTTGGAAAATGAGTCACCCTTCGTCATTCAGGAAGTCCAATCCTTCCGATCACATTCTCCACTTTTACTTGCCAAATTTGGGCATAATGTCCACTCTCTGCCCTCCTTGGGTCAAGCTATGACCTCATAGCCAGACATAGCCCTCCACCCAAACAAAGTGGCAGTAAAAGTGACGTAGGACTGTGCGTCGGTGGATTGGAATTTAAAGTTAAAATATATCTTTGGGAAGGGTCCTAAACCCAATAAATAGCGAAGTTTTCCTCTCCTCACTTCATATTGGAATCTTTGACAACGAAGAAGCAGCAAGATATTTTGAAGCAGAGCGAGTGATCGGGAGTCAGCTATCTTTGTCTCCGGCAGGGGTAAGTTATCTTCTTTGTCAAGCTTAAACTGTGAAGTCTAGTTCGAGTCTAGTATGTTGTCCAGATAGTGTTAGGATTATCTATGAGCTGCTACTTGCGCTATAGATCAGTGATAACATTGTTGCTATTTCAAATAGAGTTGAAATAGGGATCCTCTGTTATGTTGAACAGAGTGATGCGAATGTGCATGGGCACATCATGAGATTTCATTGTCGTTCATATATATCTGACTTCTGAAACGTATGGCTCAAACCTGCCTCAGATTCAGATTGGTTGATATGACAATGTTTATCGGTTATCAAGCTCCTACATTATGTGAGTGGACGTTGAGTTAAGTTGAGTTGACAAATAGGAAGAACTTGTTAGAAAGCTGGTTAAAAGATAGGCTTGACAATTTGAAGATGTATGTTCATTGCTGCTTTCACAACATCTTGATTTGTGACATTGTGGAGTAAACACTCGTGAATGTAATGTTCTAGTCATATTGGAGTATGCACTGGCTAGGAACCCCCCCCCCCCTCTCTCTCTCTCTCTCTCTCTCTCTCCTTCTTCTCCTTCTTCTTTATTCTTCCTCTAATTCCTTTCCCTATTTCCATATCTTGCCTATTGAAGATGATAGGAGTGTTTAACGGTATAAGGCCCGGTATTGAATGTATACTGGTGGTTCTTTGAGAGAACAGAATCTTGCTTTATTATGTTGAGTTGTATCAGAGAATATTTGGATATCAATATCTGTTATTGCTGATTGAGTTGCAATCATTGTAAATTCTTTATATGTGGTATCTGTTAATTACATTTGCTAATCATTCTGCTTTAGATGCATTATTCTGATATAATGTGACTACCTGCTCAGTTAGCAAGACATCTATGAACTTCAAGAGCAGTGTAGAACAATTCATTGTAGCAAGAAACACTGTGACGTCAAGATTCTAGAAAACAGAGCAAATTCACTTTAACCTAGTGAACGGACTTTGGACCTAAGGTCATTCAATCCTCTCTGGTCAGCGAGAGAGCATTCTTGACACATTTACGACCTAGGAGCTTTCACATAGAAACACCTGTTAGAGAATAGTAGAGCTACAGTTAAGCCAATATAAACGCTTTCACATTGGAATCTGTGCCAGAACTTTTGATTAACTTTAGAGTGAAACCTAATGCGAATTAGAGATTTGCTATTGTAAATATGTACTTATAATGGAATAGCTATGATCACGCAGTTGAAACAATTACTCAATGAGCATAGCATGAACTATCAGAATTAACCATTCACTGTGAAATGTCAATCAATGACTATGTGCCAATTACAAGTTGCAGAAATTATGCTAATGAATGTCGATACAGAATGTATAACGATGCAATGATGCAACAAAGTATCACGAATAAGAGTGAACACAACTGAGCTATGAGACTGTGTATGCTATATTAATGTCAAATATTCATTCATGTATTCAATGACAATACAATGTACTCATTATCCCTTGTACATAATGTTTACATCTTTCAGGGTTTGGGTTCAGTTGACGATCAGAACCTGCGATTAATAAAGAACACCAGTAACCAACATCGCGAGTCCCGGCTCCATTTGTTGTCGTTACAAAAAAATTGGCGTCACGGACAGGATCGCAGTTCACTGGTCATCAACAACCCCCTCGCCGGAGACATGATGGAGAAATCAGCAGAGATCGAGGTGTTGAACGGAAGTAAGCTGAAGACGGAACGGGTGGAAGAACGGTCATGTTCATGGTCTCTGGCCGTGTCTATTCAACTGTAAGGAAGCAAGCGTTCAGTCGCAGTTGTTGAGGAGTGGGATGCCTCAACATTACCAAATGGACTCGTTCTCCTACCTACTTTCGTAAGGGTGCCCTCCTCGGGAAGAGCTCCTGTCCAGATGGTAAACTTCAGCAACAGCGACATCCAGCTTCAAGGACGCCGACTGCCAGTCTTCTGGAACTATCTTCAGGCAATCCCTATTCATCTGGCAAGTGTAATGCTGTTGTACGAGGATGCGTGTGGTTCCTCCTCTGGCCTCAATTGGATATTGAGGATGATGCCCAGATGCGATGACGGAGAACCTGGAGATGGCTTAGGAGCCCTGACGTCCCCAGAGCAGTCGTGTGTAGATGACAACCCAGACGTCAACCACGGAACGACAGTGACCATGTAGGCCTACCAGTTACAGATGACGGCGAGGCAGCCACCGCGAGGGAGGACGACCTCCCTGCTTAGGAAAAAGTAGGGGAGCACCCAGAAGATGGATCGAAGTCAGCTCCACTCCCAAGGCGCTCGGCTAGGCTGCAGGGAAAGCCGCCGCCAACCATCACTGAGGAGATTCTCGCAGATGTTAGCAAGTCGCACTTGCTACTACTTTCTCTACTTTCGGGTAGAAATTAAGTGTTTCAATAATTGATATTAAATGATTATGTTTATTGGTATGTTGTCAGGGATGCCAACATGAAGCAGGGGAGAATGTAACATTGTGGTTTTTGTCAAAACAAAGAGAAAGAAAGATTTCTAAGAATCAAAAATTAAAACAAAAAGTAACATAGAAATACATTTTTTGGAAAATGAGTCACCCTTCGTCATTCAGGAAGTCCAATCCTTCCGATCACATTCTCCACTTTTACTTGCCAAATTTGGGCATAATGTCCACTCTCTGCCCTCCTTGGGTCAAGCTATGACCTCATAGCCAGACATAGCCCTCCACCCAAACAAAGTGGCAGTAAAAGTGACGTAGGACTGTGCGTCGGTGGATTGGAATTTAAAGTTAAAATATATCTTTGGGAAGGGTCCTAAACCCAATAAATAGCGAAGTTTTCCTCTCCTCACTTCATATTGGAATCTTTGACAACGAAGAAGCAGCAAGATATTTTGAAGCAGAGCGAGTGATCGGGAGTCAGCTATCTTTGTCTCCGGCAGGGGTAAGTTATCTTCTTTGTCAAGCTTAAACTGTGAAGTCTAGTTCGAGTCTAGTATGTTGTCCAGATAGTGTTAGGATTATCTATGAGCTGCTACTTGCGCTATAGATCAGTGATAACATTGTTGCTATTTCAAATAGAGTTGAAATAGGGATCCTCTGTTATGTTGAACAGAGTGATGCGAATGTGCATGGGCACATCATGAGATTTCATTGTCGTTCATATATATCTGACTTCTGAAACGTATGGCTCAAACCTGCCTCAGATTCAGATTGGTTGATATGACAATGTTTATCGGTTATCAAGCTCCTACATTATGTGAGTGGACGTTGAGTTAAGTTGAGTTGACAAATAGGAAGAACTTGTTAGAAAGCTGGTTAAAAGATAGGCTTGACAATTTGAAGATGTATGTTCATTGCTGCTTTCACAACATCTTGATTTGTGACATTGTGGAGTAAACACTCGTGAATGTAATGTTCTAGTCATATTGGAGTATGCACTGGCTAGGAACCCCCCCCCCCCCCCCCCTCTCTCTCTCTCTCTCTCTCTCTCTCCTTCTTCTCCTTCTTCTTTATTCTTCCTCTAATTCCTTTCCCTATTTCCATATCTTGCCTATTGAAGATGATAGGAGTGTTTAACGGTATAAGGCCCGGTATTGAATGTATACTGGTGGTTCTTTGAGAGAACAGAATCTTGCTTTATTATGTTGAGTTGTATCAGAGAATATTTGGATATCAATATCTGTTATTGCTGATTGAGTTGCAATCATTGTAAATTCTTTATATGTGGTATCTGTTAATTACATTTGCTAATCATTCTGCTTTAGATGCATTATTCTGATATAATGTGACTACCTGCTCAGTTAGCAAGACATCTATGAACTTCAAGAGCAGTGTAGAACAATTCATTGTAGCAAGAAACACTGTGACGTCAAGATTCTAGAAAACAGAGCAAATTCACTTTAACCTAGTGAACGGACTTTGGACCTAAGGTCATTCAATCCTCTCTGGTCAGCGAGAGAGCATTCTTGACACATTTACGACCTAGGAGCTTTCACATAGAAACACCTGTTAGAGAATAGTAGAGCTACAGTTAAGCCAATATAAACGCTTTCACATTGGAATCTGTGCCAGAACTTTTGATTAACTTTAGAGTGAAACCTAATGCGAATTAGAGATTTGCTATTGTAAATATGTACTTATAATGGAATAGCTATGATCACGCAGTTGAAACAATTACTCAATGAGCATAGCATGAACTATCAGAATTAACCATTCACTGTGAAATGTCAATCAATGACTATGTGCCAATTACAAGTTGCAGAAATTATGCTAATGAATGTCGATACAGAATGTATAACGATGCAATGATGCAACAAAGTATCACGAATAAGAGTGAACACAACTGAGCTATGAGACTGTGTATGCTATATTAATGTCAAATATTCATTCATGTATTCAATGACAATACAATGTACTCATTATCCCTTGTACATAATGTTTACATCTTTCAGGGTTTGGGTTCAGTTGACGATCAGAACCTGCGATTAATAAAGAACACCAGTAACCAACATCGCGAGTCCCGGCTCCATTTGTTGTCGTTACATTTATTACACGTATTTTCGTCGTATTTACTGTTACTATCAGTTGCAATGTAAATCTGTCTATCTATCTATCCATCTATCTATCTAACTATCTATCTATCTATCTATCTATCTATCTATCTATCTATCTACCTATCTATCTATCTATCTATCTATCTATCTATCTATAACTATCTATCTCCTCTCTACACTCTGTGTGTGTGTGTGTATCCGTGTATGTGTGCGTTTGGAGAGACTGTAAGAGAAGTGACTATTACTGACAGACGTGACCAGACGCCACGGTCAACTGAAGATGACCTCCATTCTAATGTCTCTTTTGCTATTTTTTTAAATTGGATAGTATGTTTGATGACTCATTGACATCCAAATGACCACAATTTCCGTAATACATGTCTAATTTCGCCAAACGAATGGTGTTAATCTCTGGTTCTATTCAACAGTCATTGAACCCCTATAACCTTCCCCCCCCCCCCCCAAAAAAAAAAAAAAAACAACTTTCGTCATTCTTATCTATTTATGTACTCACTCCCCACCCCCCATCTCCCTCTCTCTCTCCATTACTCCATATCTTTCCCACTGTCTTGTTGCCTTGGCTGTCTACCCACCCCTCCCATTTTTCCTCTTACCCCTTATCCCTCCCATCCCCTTACCCCACCCCCCCTTTCGCTCTCTCTTAAGCCTGTTTTCCACTCTGTGAGATCATATCACAATGCGCGCTTTCCGCCCTTAATCATCTGTTCCATTATGCTGTCCTAATGCTGTAATTACCGACAGCAGTAGATGCTTCAGAAAAATTCCATCCAAGTCTCTCTTGCCCTCATTATGCTACACGGAGTCTTTTTGGGAAGCGGGGATTTGTACCCCGTATTAAGCTGTTAAGAGCGAGGAAAAAAAAAAAACAGACCAAGAAACTATACACTTTGGCTTGGGATTGTTAATCGTGTGCCCACCTTGGCTCAAGAAGAAAACGACTGGCGCGTTTATTCGGAAAAACCCTAATCCTTTCGGACAATTTGATGAGTGTTTTGTGCCGTGTTGGCGACTTTTAAAAAGGCTACTGTAACCCAGACGCACGTTCTACTCTCCATGTGGTCGAGGGTGTATGCTGTACTTCTGAATAACTGACGCTGTATATGAGTAAAGATTCTAATTTAAAACGAACCATGACATGTTACGTGTTTGAGATCCCGATTTCCCTTTTTTATGGGGGAGGGTGTGCTGATGGTTAATTCATCGTTACGTACAATTTATTAATCTCACTTGGTTTCATGCAAAATCTCCTGATAGGCTCCCACATCAAATTCGTCTCTCTCTCTTTGCTTGCTTTCAAGCATTTTATTTGATTCCTTTATTAGCCACCTATAACACATGACATAAATCCCGACTTATAGAGAACTCATTTCCTTATGATTATTATTCCACTTTTGCTTGTTCGAGCCGGAAACGTTGGGTCTTCCATTTTCTCCCTGTTGAAGAACTAGACTAGCGACCTTCTAGTTTGCAGGCACAAACCCTTGTTGGTCGTATAGGAGTCTGCATGCGCCAAGACTAATACACGCACCACTACACTGCAGCCTCTCCCAACAAAGCCTTGTTGGGAGAAGCTTCAACACAGGGCCTATGGGACAGTGCCAAAGTGGTGCATGTAGTAGTCTTGGCGCAGACTCCTTTACGACCAACAAGGGTTTGTGCCTGCAAACTAGCGACCTTCGACATGGCACCACACTATCACTGACGTCAGGTGCTTTGGTGTGTTCACCAGTGGATTCGAAACCCATAACTGCTTCTGAGGGGGCTCTTTTGCAACACATAAACTGCTTCGTGTGCAGCAAAAAATAAAAGAAAAAAAAAAGAAAAAACGCGTTTCAAAATTCATATCACGTCCTTGAAGCGTTTATTCATCTACCAGTATTTCCATTTCAAAACATAACATATACATCAATGAAAGTACAATTGCCTTTGTACAATTTATTGTATAGGCCTACATTTTGACTGGAGGGACCTAATGACAAAACAAAACAATGAAAAGAGAAGAAAAGAGGCAAAGGCGGAAACAATGCATTCTTATAGAATATACAGCAGTTTTGGGTACATTTTCAAACATCTTGTATCGATATATAAAATAAAATTCAAGTCCATTTCGTAGGAAATGATTTCATTTCAGCCGCTATTTACACTTAGCGCCGTCATGGAGTCATTCACTGGCTCCTCAATGAGCAGGACTCAATCTGAGCTTATCTCAGTCAGACATTCCAATTATAGGTCCTACTCTGGCCCATGTTGTGCCATAATAATGCTGGATGTACACTGAGGCTTTCGAACTACCGATGATTCAAAGCCTGTTTACCGGACTCGGTATCTTTGAGGCTTGTGTATGAGCTACACGATGGAATGGTAATTCGGTAACTGGGGGCATTTCAATTAGTGTGGTCCCACTTACTTCGCTGCAATTAGCGTAACACAGTTGCGGCTTCTTATGGTTAACTCTTTTTGTGTTTTTTCCCCTCTTTTTATTCTCTGCGACAGTCTATTGTGACGTGCTCAGCATGTTGACCTGAAAAAGCAAATCTGATAAACAGAGTGGTAGGTTTATGCAAAAACCTAAATGTGAAAATTAAAAACACCATAACTTTCTAATTTCAATTCTGATTCAAATGAAACGTCATCCTTTCTCATTCGTATAATCTTACTTTTATTTCTGAAGCTACCCTAAACAAACATGTGAAAATACATTAAGAAGATATAAGGAAATCCAGACATACACTTGTGCGTTTGTGTTTTAGCACATATCATAGGCCATCGTTCCCACGGGGCTGTGCAAAGGCGTGGTAAATAAGGTGTTGTGCGTAATCAAAGGTGACTACATATTATCCTTTTTGTTTGTTTGTTTGTTTGCTGTTTTTTATCTTACTTATGCACTTTGTTTTGGAGGGAGCATTTCAAGGTGACTGCATATTATCCTTTTTGTTTGTTTGTTTGTTTGCTGTTTTTAATCTTACTTATGCACTTTGTTTTGGAGGGAGCATTTCATGGTTTTGTCTGCTTGCGTTGAAAGGAGAGCTGCGATAAAATAGATTACGCGTACCTATGAATTATGCTTTATAGCAACGCTTTTAGATGATACAGAGATTCACACAGGATCACTGAAGTTATGTCTTTATTGTAAAGGGATGTAGCGAAGTGAGATTAAAAAAAAAAGAAACAGAACGAAGGAGCTATATAAGCACAACAACAAAAACAAAATCCACAACAAAGAAAAAACACAAAACAAAACAAAACAGAAACCTGCTGTTGAGGAGAAGACTTCACAGCTTGCATTAGGCTACTTTCAGTTCTTCTGTAACATTACAAGACAAAATCCAACTAACAACAACCTTTACGGTTATCGGAGGTCATGTTTATAATAGGAGGCATGTGCAGAATTAGGGTCGCAAATTGGCGCACTCCAATTTCTCCGTCTGGGGCTGCACTTCGAAAGTCTGTCGCGTTTGCCCCCAGAAAGAAGACCGTCCCTATAGGAGGAAAAAAGAAAGGAAAAGAAAAGAAAAGGGCGAGAGGAAAAGGTCTAATGCCTTATTGTTGTTAAGAGACTCATTGCAGAGAAGATGAAAAGTGGAAAAGGGTACTTAATCCGACTTTTCAAGTCCTGAGACCACGGTCGGCTAGTCAAAATCCTTGCATGTATACAAACATGTTGGCACATACTAGGTAGACCCGAAGAGCTCGGTAAAATCAGGCCCATTTCAACGGAGTATAGAAAAGCGCAACGCGGATTAGATGCAATAAAGAGGCAGCATGAGATACGTCTTCTGAAGTGGCACGTGCTTTTATTATATATACAATATACAGAGGCAGAGAACAAAAATGATGATGCGTCATTGATCATTGAAGCACGTGAAAACTTTCTCGCAGCTGTGCCTCTCACGGTTCATATACCGTGTGTACTGAACATGTCTATCCCAATTCCATAAGACATTCATTTGTCTCATTTGAAGGTTATAGGACTACCTCTTGGAGCAGTGATCATAATAGCAGTCGGTAAAGTATTCACAAGTAAGAACTTTATGCGAACCAACACGAGATTAGCGACACGACATCACCACCATGCAGTGTCGGAATAATTTGCATAAATCATACCTGCCATCATGACAATGGCCGCTATCACTCTTTCGTGAAAAATATATGGAAATTAGACATTCTATCACTACTTAACTATCAATGAAACTATCGCTATAATATTTTTTGTTGTCTTTGTTTTTGTTTTGAATCTTATGGCATTTATACCTGGCTTCTTTGACATGGAGTGGATTTCCATTATTTTGAGCACCAAAAGAGAGTTAAAGGCTGCGATGTGACCCCCCCCCCTTTTTTTCATGTTTTTGTTTGAGCTGAAGAATTTGCTGCAGTTGATGGACTACACGAATATTCCCATGTAATGCACGATTACCTACATTGTAGATGAGCCAAATAGAACAAAATCACCGACTCGCACATGAGACCTGCGCGTCCACTTACGAAAACCAACACAATAATGAGTATCTGGGACAATAACAAATTTGGCTTGTAATGCAAACTGTGTCAGCAATGCAATGATCACAATTTAAGTCTGGCAGCTAGTTTCTCGCCTACCTTCATGACCTTTATCTTTTCTGGACTTTGTCTACTCCTCTGTTCTTTTTCTTCCCTTTCTCTTTCTACGTAATTAATGATGGATGAAATCCGGCTTGCAAATTTACTGCTTATTGTTAGTTTGCCCGGTTTGTTGTTGTTGTTGTTGTTTTTAAGTTTTCTCGACACAGCACAGAGTGAAGTAAACATGACAGTGCCGACGTGAATGTCATACCGTAGACATGAACACAAAACGACAATGTTGATATGTTTACGTGCCGGGATGCCATCTTCGAGCACGGTGTACATACTTACGCGTTGGGATGGGGATTAGTACATCACTTCGGATGATCTCGTGCGACTCTGAGAAGGCAACAAAGCGTGCGAGGATGTAAACTTCCTCACACGAGAGAAACCTGCAGTCAAAATGTGTAGTACGCTGGACCAAGGAGCTGGCTGGACAGACCAATGATCAAAATCACGTGTAGCGTAAACTCCCTTGTATATCAGATAACTATTCAGCTGAACAGATGTTGTTTGGTTTGTTGTTGCTGCTGCTGTTGTTATTTTGTTGTCGCTGTTATTTTTTCGTCACAGCTACAACACGTGTTAGACGGTTTCGTTAGCTCTTTCAGTTTGGTGAGGCCATCTGAATGAATTTGTAAGGACCAGGCCTATCTGTTGCTAACATTACTGTATAGAGGGAACATATCTATACTTCTTGGTCTGCAGAGTGCGACATTGCGCGATAATTCATCTGAATTTTCATACTTTAGCTTGCTTTTTTCAATCCTTCAGTTGGAGACAGACGCCATACTAGAATTTTTGCGGCTTTTATTATTTTTTGTTTAATACATTTTCATGGAACTGCTGTCTGTCATAAAGCGCACAGTGCATCACCAACCCATAATTTATTCATTCGAAATGTGCAAGCTGCTCCCAGAAAAGCTTTACACGAAAGCTCCAATGTAATAGATTTGCCAAAGTAGAGTTTGAAGTGCATTGAACCTGTTACTTTTGTTGTTCAGCCTTGCTTCAACCATACTCTCGATCAGTTACTTGATTGAGACAGTCCTTCATCAGTTCGTTCGTTCGCTCATTCGTTCGTCCGTTTGCTTAATTGTTCTGTCACGTTCTTCACTCATTCCAAGTTCTTCCATCCATCCATCTATTCATTCGTCCCTCCGTAGATTCATTGATGCAGTTTGCTATTTTTCATCAGAGGAACGAACAGTGATACGATTGTCATTACTACTGTATGAACAAAACCGAGACAGGAAAACTGTTAGATATAAAAGAATGCATGTATAATGGCACTTCTGGAGAAAATGAAACCCCCACAAAATAAGGGCATATCAGTATGCCATCGAACGTGGCACGTGAGGTAATATGACCAATGTTGAATGTGAACAACATACTTCAATACTTGCATGGCGTGTTATTATTTTCATGTTCCATACAGATGTGATCTTCACGCAGGGTAAAGAAAGGGCCAACGCCTCGGGGACCAAGCCCCGGGTTGAGACCGGAGGGAAAACGCCCCGATGTCAGGTCCAATTGCCCGTCAAACCGGGCCTGAGCGAGACGGACGTGGTTCCGCGGCCCAACCAGCGCCGCTGATGTGATTTTGATCACCGGTCATGTCAGTCTCTAGCTCGTCACAAGCCATTGTCGGGGACGAAAGAGGGGTGGGGGCAAAGTGTCGTCACAGAAGAGAGGTAGAGAAGGAGAAAGAAACGGATGATGAAGTAAATGAACACAGACAAACAGACAGACAGATTGAGGAGAACAGACGGAAGAGAGGAAGGCCTTTATTCCGTTGTGCTTATAGAGTGATCGAAAGAACTCGGACTGAAAATGGGGCAATGTCAGGAACATTATGATATTATGAATATTAAATTATACAGCGACATATAAAGTAAAACACTAAACGTGGGTCTTCTGTCCTCCACTCTCTTTGTATTAATATGTGTCTATGAAGAGAGAGATAAGAAGAGAAAGAGAACATACGAATGGAATACTCCGATATGGAACAACAGCTTATGTAGATTATGTGAAAAAATGCGCGACAGACAAAGGCGCCAACATTTTTAGCTTTACTACACACTGTTCAGTACATACATGTTTCATTTTTGTCTCTTCCACTGTCATTACACGTCAATACTCTCCTTCTTCTCACAAAGTCATGGACATTCACGCAGAAGATATCACCCTCTTCTAATACTTTATACACTTTATATATTGTAACGCACAGGTTAACAAGTATGCTACTTAGCCCATTTTAGAAATGGCGACTAGGTCGGGGTCAAACTGGGGATTTTTTTTTCCCCGCGCATATTCTGATCGTCTGCCATTTCGCTGTACATCATAATTAACGTCATTTTACATCTGCGCCAGTAAGTCTCACTCTATTACCGTCATCTTCGCTCGACTGTAAGGACCAAAATGAATTATCTTCCAAACGTCTGTCTGTCTGTTGCGGGACTGAGTGATGGCTGTCAGGATTTCTTGCTCCGAACGTGGTTGGATGGAAGTCAGTCGACGTTTCCGTAGAGATAGATAACTATATCCATAGATACATGTATAGATCCATTAGAGAAACAGATGCGGATATAAATTATCAGGCGACCCGCAGGTGATAAGACAAAGACATTAAAAAATGCATCAATTTGACATTTTTCATATTACATCGTGTGCGTGTATGTGTGTGTATGTTTGTGTGTGTGTGTGTGTGTGTGTGTTTGTGGATTGGTGTGAGTGCTGTCGTCTGATTGGTATCTAGATAATGGAGAACAAAGTTCCTTCTAAGGATAATGCATTACCCCATAACTTTCTACAAATCAAATAGGCCTATATGACACTCGGACGCCAAAAATTTGAGAGGAATAAACTCATGCTTTATTGGCCAAAAATGCATTATCAGTTTGTTTCTTCATTATATATATATATATATATATATATATATATATATATATATATATATATATATATATATATATATATATAATATAAACCATGTATATTATAAGTATATTATAAGTATAGCGTACATACATAAATGCATATATGCATAGGCAGTGCGTGTGTGTTTCTGAAAGTGATGGGCGGTTGTCTGTACATGAGTACTGTACGCGAGGAGATGAAGTGCTTTTCTATCATTGGCATTGTCAGTCCCACGCTATTCATTTCTTTGTTGGCGGAGAAAGAGTCATTCAGTCGCCAACTGGGATAACATCTGGGGGTCGATTCGAAACCCATCTGATCGCCACGAATGCCAAGCTCGCCTTTTTCCTCCTGGCTTTGTCACGTGACGCAATGACATTGCCGGAGTCGGAAGGTGGGGGTCTGATGGACAAATGGGACGGATGGAGAAAGACAACTACAGGGATATATATATATATATATATATATATATATATATATATATATATATATATATATAGAGATAGATAGATAGCTGATATATAGATAGATAGATAGATGATATATATATATATATATATATATATATATATATATATATATATATATATATATATATATATCGATAGATAGATAGATAGATAGACAGACAGATAAATAGATAGATAGATAGATAGATAGATAGATAGATAGATGGATGGATAGACAAAGAAAGACAAATGAAGGAGAGATATATAGAGAAAGAGATAGATGTAGAGATAGAAATAGATAGAGATAGAAAGATAAATAGATAGATAGATAGATAGATAGATGGATAGATAGACAAAGAAAGACAAATGAAGGAGAGATATACAGAGAAAGAGATAGATGTAGAGATAGAAATAGATAGAGATAGAAAGATAAATAGATAGATAGATAGATAGATAGATAGATAGATAGATGGATAGATAGACAAAGAAAGACAAATGAAGGAGAGATATATAGAGAAAGAGAAAGAGATGGATGTATAGATAGAGATAGAGATAGATAGAAAGATAAATAGATGGATAGATAGATAAATAGATAGATAGTTCGATAGATATAGATAGATAGATAGATAGATAGATAGATAGATGGATAGATAGATAGATATATTAGATAGATAGATATGATAGATAGATAGATATTGCCGGAGTAGGAAAGTGGGGGTCTGACGGACAAATGAGACGGCTATAGAGAAAGACAACCACATGGAGATATAAACAGAAAACAGATAGATAGATAGAAAGATAGATAGGTAAATTATATATATATACATATATATATATATATATATATATATATATATATATATATATACAGATATATATATATATATATAAAGATAGATAGAGATAAATGGACACACAGATAGACAGACAGGTAGATAGAGAGATAGAAAGAAAGATAGATAGATAAATAGATAGATAGATGGATGGATAGACAGACAGACTGAGAGAGAGAGAGAGAGAGAGAGACTGGTAGACATATTACATGTACATCTAAAAAGAGAAAGATGCAGAGGGAAGGAGAGGGAAGGAGAGGAATTAAGATATACAAACATACACATATACACATAATGCACATACACATATACACATAATGCACACACACATATACAGGCAAACAGAAAGATAATGTGGAGAGAGAGAGGGTGGGGAGAAGTAACAGCAGATACTTAAGGAGGAATACATTGTACTAGAAAAACACACACACAACCACACACACACACACACACACACATACACACACACACATGCACAGACACACATACAAACAAGTACAGGCAGACTGGAAGGAGAGATAGAGAGCTGAGCTTCCTGTCACGAGCTGTCTGCAATCAAATGAAATCAATATCATTCTGGATAATTACGCGATTGTTTTTTTTTTTTTTTCCGTATGTTCAAATTTTGCTGCCAGGCAACTTAATTTCGCGGGAAACAAGACCACTAATTAACCATGGCTAAAAACGTCATTCCCTGACGAAATATTGCTGGCTTTAGCAGTTGAGTCTATGTGTTTATCTCTCTCTTTTATTTTTGTTCTTTTGCCGATTACATTGATTATGCCTATTCTATAGTGCGTGTCTTTTCCAATTCGCTAGCATGTTCAATATCATGCAATTTGGCATGAATATGATCATAGGGTTATATAGACGATTTTGAGGCACGGCAAAGACGAGAGCAGGATTAAAGGGGTCGTATAGTTTTGGTTGAGACCTAATTTCCGGTTTCTTACATTTTTTGGTGAGATAATGAGAAACCTCTAATGAAATATGAAAGAGTATGTAATTTCATGAGGAATTCAACGTTTATTTGATGAAAATTCGTTTTGAAATGGCTGAGATATCCAAAATAGAGCGATTCTAAAAAGTCTGGGACCCACACTTTATTACGATCGCTTTGTTTTACTTTGTTTTTGGATGTTTCAGTCATTCCAAACCCGATTTTCATCAAATAAACTTTCAATTCCTCTTTAAATGGTATGCTCTGTACTATTTCCTAAGTGTTTTCTTGGTATCTGGCAAAAAGTTAAAAGCCCAATTCTCATCTCTACCAATATTGTACCATCCCTTTAACTCATACGCTATGGTAAAATAAGAAATGGAGAACTGGTATACGCTATTGTACCTCTCTGGCAAGATTCATCGTCTTCTTCTTTTTCGCATCATCCCCACCCCCTCCTATCTCCCACTCCCTACCCTGTTTCCAACTTCCCGTGTAGCTGGAATCATATTCGCTTGTCATAACAGACGATTTTCCGACGCTCTACCTCTCTCATCATAAATTATGCCGGAGTTATGGCTACAGGGAAAGGACCACGCAGTGTACGATGTGATGTGAGCGCATTCCCCCGCCATTCTACAGAGATAACGGGCGATGTGCGGTATGCAGCACCCATTTGTAACTAGCTAGCCCTTGTGCCACAAAATTGCCTTACACTTGTAGCTTTTCCCGAAAACACTGAGAGTGGATGGTAAACAACACATACTCATACTCCCTGTCAAGTGTTACCGATTAAAAACAACTTTAGTTATAATACTATGTCTTATTTTACATACACTCTTCTCGGATTCGACGTTGACTCTGTTACAGCAAGAAGGGAAGAATTATCTCAAGGGTATTGAACGCAACGTTTAACACGCCAGAATATCGTAGTTACTTATCATTTCCTTGAAAGGTAAATCGTAAGTGCCCGCCAATATCACGGCTAGGGTGGTGTTGGTGTTGAACAAGACATGTGGACGTCTTTGTCGCTAAAAATTGGTATATGAGTCGCTCCATTTGCAAGTGTCCCTGTTGTGCATTGTGGATGACTGTTACCACCATACATGACACATTCACAAAATCACTGTAGCCATCGCAAGTTACCAACATCATCCTCGTCGATGTTGTGGTTACCGCTCTCATCATCATCGATGCCATCATCTCCATAATTAACATCATGATCGTCGTCAGCTCGTAGCCATCTTTCTCTGAATTGGCATCATTATCACCATAATCACTTTAGCTATTATCATATAGTCGATGATGGAATCACTGTATCTATCATTACTAGTGATTACACTGAGATGTCTAAAATGCTGAAGTCAGGTTGTACATTTCGTATATTCGTTGCAAAACCGTGTACTTCTTCCAATTATATATTATTTCTTCGTTAATTACTACTTCGCCGATGACGACAACGATTACATTAGAATACTTGATTATTCTCTTCAACGAGTACAACTTTGACTATTCATATACTGTAGAATGATTCTACAGATGGCAAAGCAGATGATATCGTCAAATAACAGAGAAGGACTATGACGATCCTTGCAATAAAAGTAACTATCACAACACTTAAAATCATTGTTATCATCATCAGCATTACTACCACTACCATCATCATCATCATCGTCACCACCACCACCATCATCATCATCATCATCATCACCATCATCACCATCATCATCATCATCACCATCGTTACCATCGTCTTTATATCATCATAATTTCATTGCCATCATCATCATCGTATCATCATTTATCATCACAACCACAAGATGATCATCGACATCATCACCTTTATCATCATAATCATTATCATCAAGTTGATCGTCATCTTCATCATCATCATCACCATCGTCACCATCGTCACCATCGTCACCATCGTCACCATCGTCGTCATCGTCATCACCACCTTCACCACCATCACCACCACACAAAAAAGTCATCATCAACATCATCATCACCTTTAACAGCATAATCACTATCATTAATTTCATCGTCTTCATCGACGACAACAACAATCGAAACGTCGGCAACGTTAGCAGATGCCTTTACCCATCTGGAATAGCGGCTGGAACGCGATCCCACTCATCTTCCACTCCTGGCTCATCCTAACATACCGTAGCATCTCATTACCAGGCACGACTGTCTCACCTCTCAACCTTTCTCATGCTAGCATCTGATTAGTATAATATATACGTTGCCTTTCGCCTTCTACCGTGTCTTCCTCACTTCATTGATTCAATTGTAGTACAAACTGTACTACTAGAATCCCACTCCACTCCTGACACTGTGCATTTGTGTGTGTGTCCAGTTATACATTTGACGTCGTACAATTCTGTAGTTTTATACTGCTTCATATCAATATAGTGTATAACACGCTTTGACACCAACACTGTCAGCACGGAGTGATGCAGTCTTAGTGTTAAAGCACATTTATTAATATGGAGAAGCAGTAAACAGTCTCCAATTTTGTGAGATGTAGGCCCAGCCTACTCTTTTCTGCAGTGACGTACTATCAACCAAAAGTTGGCCCTTTTTGTCGCTTCGATAGTTTCTGATATATGTCGTGGTTGACGTTGATGCTGATAATGATAATGATGATGATGCTGATAACAATAATAGCAATGAAAATGACAACGATGATAAGGCCAATGACGATGATAATAACCATAACAACAGTGATGATAGTTAAAATAATATTGATAAAAAATGATATTGATAATAGTAATGAGTATCATCATCATTATCAATCATCAACTCTATTTTGATATCCTTATCCGTATATCGACAGCTCCGCGCGTCGTCGTGGACAACTTCCACAATAAAGTGATGGCTAGCCACTCAATAACATTGTCGCTTCAGTTCATGTGGAAGATCCACTGGCAGGGTAACAAGCAGTCTCTTTCCCTTTCCCTCTCTTTCTCTTTTTCTTTTTTTCAAGGACAACAAATGCATGTTTCCTCCTCTGTGGTTCCTCTCGAGTGAGAACCAGTAGACAAAGAAACAAACAAACAAACAAACTGATGAGCATCACCAGAGTTCCCGATTCCAAGGTGATCATGCGTCGTATGATTCAACCGGTAATGACAACAGAGGGATAATTTTCACGCATGGAATGATCACACTTTCCTCCTGATGATATCTCCTTCTAAAGCAACTTCTCTTTTGTGTTCTCTCTCTCTCTCTCCCTCACCTTCTGTCCTTGTCTGTCTGTCTGTATGTATGTCTCTTTTTTTTTTCTCCCTTTACGCGCCTTCGCGTCGTATCTGGCGCTAAAATTTCATGTCATGTTTGTCTACGCGGCCCTCGACAAGAAATCGTTGTCAACCGTCGTTTGCGGGCGTCTGCGAATTATGTTAATATGTTCGACTAGCCAGAAGAAGGCACGGTGGGGGGAGAGGCCTTCCTTGCCTCTTTCCTTCGCCTCTTCTATGTGTGAATTCAGGAGAAACGAGGAGATATGACAACGGAGAAATTACTGATGTCAAACAGTATAGCAACACTTGTCTTTCTGACGTCTTCTTGTTTTAATTTCTCTCCACCAAGGGAGGTGGAACTCACTGTTGTTTAAAGGATCATGTTGGGTCTGGGATAGACTTTATCAATAAGAAAAAATATGATGGGGGAGCTAATGTCACAGATGATACAAATATCTCTGTGTAGGATTGCATATTCACTAAGTGAACATACAGAGGGAAGATTAAAAACAAAACAAACCGATTGTCTTTAGAGCAATATACCGGTTTTACTAAAAACATTCAAATCTTATGTACATAGTTTATACACAAAAGTTGTTCCTAACAATTAGACTGCTTCCCCAAGGAGACTTGCTCGACATAGCAACCACTAATGAATGTATTCAGGGTGGATTCAAAGCAGTGAAGTTTTTCATCAAGAACAGGTTATGATGAAAAAGCTTGTTAAATGATTCCAGGAAAGAAACATTGACAAATTTGACGACATTAGTAAATCAATCTATTAGCCGATTCAGAATGACATCACCAATAACAGCAACTAATATCGTTTTTGTTTTTGTTTTTGTGTTGTGTTTTTTGTTTTGTTTTGTTTTTGGTTGTTGTTGTTGTTGTTGTTGTTGTTATTGTTGTTGTTGTTGTTGTTGTTGTTGATGGTTTTTTTTTTTTTTTTTTTTTTGGGGGGGGGGGGGGTTCTTTTTGTCACGGTCACATGCAAACTCAAGTTTGATCTCCCACTCTTTAGCGCCCTGTCCGGCCGCTCTTGTCATGGTCACTTGCGGATTACGCTGGTGTATGACTGACATTCGGAAGAGCTCTTTATCAAAAGAAGATTTGTGCACGCCTCTGCATCGAAATGCACTGTCGCTCTTCGTTCCAGCATCACACTCTAGGCGCATCACTTTCACTTCCAATGACTACCAATGTCAATCAAACGGTTATCCCGAATTGCTGGGTCACGAATGTCGTGAGGTGTGTCATTATTCGTGCATTAGATGAGCGGATCGACATGGGCACATGCATGGGCATCTGCAAAATGCGAGATTGTTGACGTCGTGGGAAAAAGTTGTCAGAAATCCGTGAAACTTCACCGGAATCATCTCATTCGCTGTGATTGGGAGGGTCAGGAAAACCACCGAAAACTTTGCAATTGGTAGTTGAATTTGGAATCGTTCTTCAGCATGGTGTTTTCCGTTGGCTCCCGTCACATGTAATTTGAAGAGTTTGGTTCGGCATGTCCTGATGTCTTTAACATGCCGATGGACGGATGCTAGACTGCTCCACAGGTAGACACAGTGAAAAGTATCTGACTTGTCAGGAGACACATGCAGCATCAACCCCTTCCTTATTTTTTTTCTTCACGTTTTTATTTTAGGGTTTCTTAATATTTCTTTGTTCTTCTTTAGATTGTGAACGTTTAGAAGATTTTATCTACTTTAATTGTATTCTGTCTTGGTTGGGCCAAGACTGGGTGTAAAGGGATACAACAGACACAATATACATATATTATACATACGTACATATGCATACAGTATGCATGTATGTATGTATATGTTTGTCTTGTTCTGTCCGTATGTTCATGTATTATATACGTGTATATCTGTTTTATGTATGCATATATTATATATACATGTCATTTATCTGTGATATTGCATGTATTAATCAGTCGATCACTCATCTATTAAGACAGAATTACATTATCTTTCTATGTTCAGCTTTTCATCTTTATGTGTCTATGTTTTCTGCTCTCTTATGTTTTGTTTCGGGCATTTTTTTTTTTTCGGTAACAGCAGCAAAAAATCCCTTTTTTCAGGAATGTTCGGACAGAGACAAATAACGATAGAGGGAGCACACATGTAAGACATAATCATCGCTTGGTGGTGTTCCGGGCTGGAGGAGGGGGGGGGGGGGGCAATACATCCTTCATCAAGGTGCTCCTGGTCCTGGAGGACACACTGAGAAGAGATGGAGGAGCGCATCACCACCACCACCATCACCATCATGGCGTCCTCCGTCTGACGGGTGGTAAGCGAGAGCGACTCATCCCCTCTGGCCACTTTCCGCCGCTACTGCAGCTGCGTTCAGTTGTTACTGTTTTCGCTGCATATATCCGATAATATTATTACTCGTGGGAAGAGGTTACGACCGGAGTGAGAGATGCGATCCGCTCCCAATACGCTGAGATTGTTCAATGTTCATGTTGACAGTGCTAGATTCAAGAATATAGAATGACCATATTTTTGAGTTGTTTATCCAACAAAACAGAATTTCAACATACAATGTAATGGTATATGCAGGTATACAGCAATATCGGCATAGAATGATTGATTTATTGATTGATTGATTGATTGATTGATCTATATATCTATCTATCTATCTATCTATCCATATATCTATTAATTCATCTATCTGTCTGTCTGTCTATGTATTTATGTATATATATATATATATATAATATATATATATATATATATATAATGGTATTATCATCCGCGTGTTGGAATAAGAGCATGAAGACGATGAAGACAAACAAGTTGACATAATGCATTAGAATCCAACTTCATTTATTTGTAAACCAAATTTTCGACCCTTGCACGGATCTTCCTCAGGGTAACAGTGACCCTGTTACCCTGAGGAAGATCCGTGCAAGGGTCGAAAATTTCGACCCTTGCACGGATCTTCCTCAGGGTAACAGTGACCCTGTTACCCTGAGGAAGATCCGTGCAAGGGTCGAAAATTTGGTTTACAAATAAATGAAGTTGGATTCTAATGCATTATGTCAACTTGTTTGTCTTCATCGTCTATATATATATATATATATATATATATATATATATATATATATATATATATA
>CM067080.1:8131700-8514200 GCA_033980235.1 Diadema setosum
CTGTTCATTTTCAAAAGTAAAGGCAAACATCCGACTTTTTTTGTAGCCCGATTGGGCCACCGAATTTTCAGCAATGAAATTTTGGTGGCGCAGGTCGTTAAAAGTCGTGAATAGCGAGATGATCGTAACCGATGTCGATATGTTCTAATAATTAATGATACTTGAGTGATGAACGCATGTGCACAACTTCCGCAGGTGTACTTCTTTAGAAAGTAGCGAACAATCAAGGCAGTGGAAATCAGAGTGTGATTAAATCGTAAAGAAGCCCCTGAAATCGGAATTTGATGAAAATGGGCAAAGTCGGAACTCCATGAAATGTATTTTGATTGAGCGGTCAAAATAAAGCTTAACGGGAATGTGCCCTTGAATACCCTCGTCCACCCTCGTCCACCCTCGTCCAACCCGCGTCAATCGAGACGCAAATTCCCGAGGATGGATTATCCGTGCGGGCGGATGGACTCGTCCACTGAACGCGTATACCCGCGGGTACCCGCGGGGATACGCGTCAGTGGCCTCGTCCAGATCTCGGAAAAGTGTGACGTTTCCCGCGGTCGGCACCGTACGTTACCAATGTCATTCTATTTCAAATGCTCTAAGATTGGTGACTACAGTCTATGATTGAGATAATTATGCGTCAGATGTGAAGTATACCATCGACTGCCATGTTTGTAAATGCTGCCTGCAGATGGGAAGGATGGCAAATGACCTGTATGCTATACTGAACACAGCATGTCCTGTTGTGTTAAATCTTATTTCATGTAATGTTCATTTGTTTTCTCGATAATTTGATGTCAGACTTTCTTCAGAAAATATTTTCAACATTTATCAGTCCCAAATTGCAAGCCAATTCTTGAGTATCATCAATGAAACATGTGAATCTATGTGCGCAAAAATATATTCGTCAGATTCCACGTAACGTATGTTTCACGTTAATGTAACGTAAGTTACAAAGATAATACTACTACATGTGCAACTGATTTTGGTACTTTTTCTTTTTGGTTTTGGTATATATTCTTACATTAATTTCTCGTCAACTCTAAGTGAACGTATTATATCAAGATGTCGCAATATCATGGTGATACAATTCTCAAAAATTACAATTGAAATAGTTGTAAAACTGCAAGACTTTATAATATGTCCGCGTATAAACTCTGGAGTAGAACATTAATCCGTTACTGTTGTTATTTTGAAGACAATTGGCTTCATACTTATGAATTTATGGCATTGAAATGATAAGAGTTCGGAACATGCTTTCACGTGCCTTCACGGACGAAAATATTGTCATGATGTACGTGTAATATAAAACGAGTGGTGGGTAACGTAGGTTTCACTTCAATTTTATCATAATGGAAGTTTTCGTATGCTTGACGTCTTGTAACGTGTTATCTTCATATTGATGTCTTGTAACTTGTTATCTTCAGCTGTCACTTCATGCTGTTGAAAGATATGTTTCGAATCCATAACTTTACAGACTCCATAACTTTGCTGTCGCAACAGTTATTCTATGCAGGAACAGTTTGAAAATAGCAGTTGCAATACAATAGTATTCACAAAATTTTTAACACCTGTATGAAACAAGAAACGGTAGAAACGAGATGGTTACTCTATTGAAGTGCTTCATAATGAACAATAACGCCGTATTGCTTGTATTTGAAATTTCTGAACTCGGTAAACAAGAGATAGGGACAGAAGGAACCAAGAAATGTTCTTTGTTGATTAAATAAATGACCACTTTACTAAGTTGACTATGGCAAATGAGGTCGATGAAATGACGTCAAATTACATAGTTGCATTAGCACAATACTGGGTATCAGATGAATGAAATTGTCATTAGTGAAATGATGTACTCGATTGTCCTTCTTATGTATGCATAAGACAGTATAATCCACAAGGATAACAAGAATAACAAGTCTTGCATTAATAATTCTTGCCGTATCTGGAAATTGTCTCCTGCATGGAAAAGTGTTTTTGAATCTTTCAAAAGAAAAGTGAAAGGACAAGTTGCTATACATGCACAACAAAGGTACTACAGGCAGGCCCGTAAGTTATAGGATTTTCATGGGGTGGGGGATGGGGTCAGAATTAGAAAAAGTCGACTTCTTCCAGTTTTAATCACCTGACAGGGAGAAAAATAAAATCTCCCGTGCCATTTTTTCTTTTGTTTCATTTCTTTTACCGGGTTTCATCGACTGACAAGCAAGAAAAAAAAAAGAAAGAAAAGAAAATTGAAGAAATATAAAGAAAGGCTTCAGCTTAATTCTATGCTGCCAGTACAAGCCCAATTTCATGTTTTTTTATTTGTTTATTTCAAACTGGGGAGGAGGATTCTGCGATTCATTTTTTCTGTTTATTTCCTTTTGTTTATATTTTGACTGCTGGCAAAGGGGCGGGGGACCTCGAACCCCCTCCCCTATACTTACCCTGGTAGGGTAAATAAAAAAAAAAAAAGATGCGTGACTTTGCTTCTCTTTTTTGTCAACTACGCGACGGGTACATGTTTTTTTTTTCTTGAATCTTTGCTTAGAGATATGATTTTTCGCCAATCTGATTGCAGCTTATACGTTCCCTATATACGGGGTTTTAATCTCAGCACTGCTCTTCCCCATTGCAACTGCATTAACTTCAACGAGAAGGAAGAACAAAAATGTTGATGTCTTAAACATATATCTTACTGAAACATACATCACTATAATTATTATTAGCATTATTATTATCATGTAGGCCTGATCTATGATGGTATACTCAGATAGTTAAAATTACATTTCTTTAATGCACATGTATTTTTGTTACCTTTTCTTCATTCAAAGTGTGTTTTTCTTCACTTTGAGATCATCAACGATATAACGACACAAATTTGAGTTAATTTTCTCCGTTAAAAATAGTCAGGTAGTAGTAAGTCACCATATTGATTTATGATAACCGAAGATAAATATAATTGAAAAGACTTATTTCCCTATGGAATTCCTTCAACTATAGTTCTAGAACAATTAAATGTTATTTTTATCCACGCACATTCTCTAAAATATCCTTTTTCAATGACATGAATTGATGAAACTTACGTTACCAAAACTAGAAACTTACGTTACTATATCAATGCAGGGACCTGATCCAATAGTTTTGAAGTAGAGATCTGCGTAATCCCTAAGTTTATTAGCTATTCATTGAATTTTCTTAAACAATGTTAAATTCATTGTATATACCTGGAATATGACATCATTAAAGCCAAGTTGAACATCAACGCCCACCAAACGATTTTTTTTCAAAGATACTATGATTATGTCCCCTTTTACTGCATCCTCCTAACAAACAAGAACATACAGCTGTAAATGAATTTGATATGTTTTGACGGAGAAACTCATCAGCATCATAACTGCAACAATTAAATTGTCTCAAATTAAATGGGATTTTCTGTGGATTGTCTGTTATCAACATGACAACATCTTGAAACTTACGTTACCAAAATTTGAAACATACGTTACGTAATAAATTGAGTGATTTATTTCAAAAGAATAAACCTGTACAGCAAAGCAATAACTGGATTTTTACGGTGGAATCTACTGACTTAATAAAGACACAATAAACAGAAGTAAAGCATGATTCTATGAAAAACAACAACACATTTCCAACAATCAAATACTTACTCAGTTTTTCAACACATCATGTAAAGGTATTTTACGCGCTGCCAATGCTCAAGATGCCATTGAAAGAAGTTGCTGAGCTATCCCATGACCTCAAATCGACGGCACAGATTCGAGAAATGTACATTTAGGTGATAATTAATGGTGTAATTACGCTTTCTGTCATTTGGTGGTAACGTAAGTTACATCACGTATGTTACACTTGTGGATTAAATCGTATAAGTTAGCAACATAATAATGAATATTTTGCCACCCATGGGTATGACGACAATCTACTCCATTAGTCTCAACTCTAGAACAATCATTCAGAGCCATGCACCTTCATACTTTTTACAAAGATGGTAACGTATGTTACTTCTCTTAAATCTACCTTTTTAAAATCTATATTTGCGAGATTAGCAGTCGCATGTCTTTTGAAGCTGAGTGATGAAATATCTTTTAACATAAACTTACACCCCTTTTGGTCAGAAAAACAATACAATTGTGTAGTACTCACTGTAATAGCATAACCAGGTTGGCAGTACAAAGATGGTAACGTATGTTTCAGCGGATCTGGCGACACATTTCCATCAGTTATTTTGTTGATAAAGAATGGTTAGTTTAAAAAGTTGTGTTAGGTTTTCATAGAACCTTAAGCCACTTTTCTGAAACCGTGAGTAAGCTTCCTCTTTATGCTCATATTTTCCCACAAAGTTGAGAAAACATAAAAAATCATCGTTGGCGACATGCACTTTTAAGCCTGTTGGCCGAACTTAACCCTCCACCAATGGCTTATTGGTATAATTTCGCCTTCGAAATGATTTCAGTTTTTGTTTATATGTCCCTTGGCATCACATAAAATCACAGGGGCATTTTGAAAGAGCTTTTTATTTCTCCTAGGTGAGTAGGAACATAAGCGACACGATTTTTGACCAATTGCGCCGAAATAGTGGTTTTGGGCCTAAAGTCATCCACTCCCAACTTCTGGAAGGCATGGACTGTGTCATTGCACATTCTGCATGATTCAAGGCTTAGAAAATTCTTGATCCATCTGCTCTTTGAGACATCATCACATTTTCAACTTCAGCCTGCGCCATGAAAGGCATGACCAAGCAGACCTTTGTTTTTTTCGCAACAATTTGCAGAACATAATCTCTCAACAATGTGAATTGTACTTTATCATCTCCTTTTCCAGTGATTGAGCAGACAACATGCGATTCAGTATTAAGAGTAAAGCAAAGATCCACCAGGAGAATGAAAATTTATTTCAGTGTCTATACGTAATAATCATCAATATCTCTGAAATTCTTTGTTGCTCTTGAGGTAGCATCTAATACATGTCATGGAATGAGGATATCTGCTTCCTCGTTGTGACGGGTGACAGCTCCCATGGCATCTTTGATGAACCCTTTGTTTCTTTTTTCCCCGTTCTGTGTTAGATGGAATTGACTGATCAGTATTTCAACTTTTTGGCTGACTATTTGGCTCAGTTCTGTGGGTTTCTAAGGCATGGGTATGAAAAATGAACGTTTGTTAGTGAGAATGAGGAGAATGCCATAAAATTGTGAGAATAATAGTGATTGTGGAATTACTTATTCATTTATTTATTCTGTTTTCTTTATACAGGGTAGTCTCTTCAGTACATAAAACTGCTTTACAAGAGAGCCCTGTATTACATAAAAATATCAAAATACAATTTACAATTCGAAACAAATTTTAAACGGTACAATGTTACAATCTATAACAATATATTACATAAAATACAAAACAAAAAAACGACAAGTTAAAACGGCAATCAAAGTATAAAACTGATTATGATATAAGTTGAATATTAAAATGTATTATAATGCAAATTTAAAATACGTCAAACATTCAGGATAACAGTATACATTTGATATAACCAGTAAAACATTCACCCATGATTGAAAAAACAAACAATGCTATCTATCCATTATCCCCTATCCCCACCCACCCCACCATCCTTTTTCCGGATAATACAGTGTAGTTGCTGCGGCAAGATGCTTTTGTGTAAAAAAAAAAAAAAAAAAAAAAAAGGAGAAAAAACAAGTGTATACGGTCGGCAAGAATATATTCAGCTAAAATAAGATCAAAAAATCAAACTGTCATATTTACATAATTTCTGTAAACATTCAAACTACACATACATTCATATATAAATAAATAGTCACTGTTTGGTTTGGGTAAAAACTCAGATGGGAAAAATATACAAGAATTAAGAATCAAAAGTCAAAACTTAAACGTTTACACTATTTCTTAAAATTTTCAAACGATACACAAGTTTGGACTTGAATAGGTAACATATTAAAATACAATGTACCTTGATACGAAAATGTTGACCTCATATATTCTGTACGTGGTTTCGGAACAAAAAGAGGATTGTTTGCAGCATATCTGGTATAATAATATATCGGTCTATTGGAAATGATTTTCTGTAAATACATGGGTGTACGATTATTGATAATTTTGAACATCGTTATACAATGATTGAATTTAATCCGTTGTTGCACTGATTGCCAATTAAGCAACCGTAACAAATTATCAGTTGATGTATATCTATCAGCATTTAATATCATTTTAGTGTATCTGTTTTGAGCATGTTGTAATCTTATTATATTACATTTTGTCGTATTACCCCAGATAATGCTACATAGAACAGTAGAACTTATAACTTCTGATAATTGCATCGTCCAGTAATGACTGAATAATGACAGGTATATCAGACTGTTGTACCGGTAGAAGTGTTATTAAGAAGGTAGGTATATTCAATTGCAAGAACTGAATGTCTGGCCTTTCTCATATTATCCCAGACTGATTTTTTTGTTTTATTCTTTCAGATACAAATTCTTTGTACAGAACATGAAAACTTCCCTTTCCATCTCTTTCTAGAATATCCTCCTTGAATGTGGGATACCTGATAGCCAAACACCACATTCATAAGTGTAAATGCATTGACAATTTTTTTAGATTACACTCGTGTGATGGTGTTCTAAATTGTTGAGGAATTCTGATGCAGCAAAAGTGCCACAGAACTGAGCTATTATTGCTCTTTGTATTAATAGTTTTAGAATCAGTGGCGGTACAGCAGTAAGCATCTTGGAAGTCTTTATTGAGGATGACCCACACAATAAAGAGCAATCAGGAAAAACCTCCTCATTGGCATTCCTTATTCATTCTGTGTTATTCCAGAAATACATTCAGCAATTATGAGCTCCCTGATGAGTTGTTTCATTTTGTGGTCAACAAACAAGCTTGTGAATGGGATGTCTGCTAGGATGACCATGGCATTTCTTGCCACTGCGAAACTCTTCCTTGTATGTCTTCATTCTCTCGAGGCAGCATCAAGTTTTTGAAGATCACCTTGAATCGTATCAATACTTGCTCTTGTACAAATACTTAATAACTGGGATTAAATATAACTATATTAACGAGGTTCAACGACACCAAATAATGTTTTGCCTGAGAGGCAAAAACAAATCGCTTGTACGCGAACCACATATCCGCTTGGCTATTATGGGACGTGGGATGATGTAACGCTTAGGCCTACACGCTTGCCCAAACTTATGGGAAGTGGTATAGGACCACCTCCCCCACCCCCCTCACGCAGTTTTTGCCCCTCAGGATGGCTCGGTGACGTCATTGGAACCTCGTCCTTACAGTCTGAATTTATGGCGGCCATTTTGATTTAAGAGATGGCTGTCGTTCTGCGTGAGCTGAAAATGAATTCGGTCTAACTAGGACAACTTTGGCAAATTCATCTAAGGCACTTACCACAATTATGTTTTTCTATGGCCACCATCTTGAATTTCAAGATGGTGGCCTATCTAATGATCCACAATAGGAAACAGCTGCTGTACTAACGTTGGACACCACAAACATGTGCATTACTGAAAATTTGATGCCCCTACAATAATTGCAACATGAGAATTTTGCACCAAATTTGAAGCTTCTACAATGCTCACTGTATGAGATATGGTTCAAAATACTGTGTGCTATGGCGGCCATTTTGAAATTCAAGATGGCAACCTACTAATTGTATCAAAACAATCCACAGTATCAGAAAAAGATATACCAGAGTGTCTGACAACACAACCATGCATTTTGCACCAAATTTGAAGCTTGTACAATGTTCACTTAATGAGATATGGATGAAAAATAGTTTGCTATGGCGGCCATTTTGAAATTCAAAATGGCGGCTGAAGACGTGGTCGGAAAATATGGAACCAAATTTTTTTGGATTCAGCACCCCAAAATTGACAAAGTTAGCCAAAATAAAATCAATTTTGGCACAAAAATCTCACGGGATTACATAGTAGCCTCTACTATGTCTATTACAGTGTCGTTAGGGAGCTGGACAGTGTGTTTCCCTCACTGTGTAAGAGGTACATGATGTATTGCCGTGGTATATCACATTATACAACACTTCTACCATCAGACGGAAATATATTTTCCATAACCGGGACATCCTTATCAGCACCGTGTGCTAATGATGAGGACTTGACTAACATCTTTCAGAAGGCAGGGAAATTATACCCCCTGAATATTGTGCCAGATACGATTCAAAGTAATGTGCATTTTTCATTATATATATATATATATATATATATATATATATACATCCATATTATCATTATTATTATTATTATTATTATTATTATTATTATTCCTGCATCAATTTGACATGAGAAACTGTCATAATCCTCTCTCATCCAGCCATGGTAGCACAGGAACTTTGAAAATTCATAATCTTTTGAACAGATTTACCACCTATCCTAAAACTTCAAGTTGTGTTCTGCTAATATTGCTCTATTCACTCAATCCACAAATATATTTCGGCTAAATATCCCGTTAAGTTCAGAACTTCAAGCTGTGCAATGATTGTATACTATTTGAAACATATATGAACCTTAAAACATCATCGTTTGAAATGTTAAGCCGACGCGTATAGGGTATATACCGTCACCTTTTCACACGTGTACATACGTATGTATCTCTACAATGTTAATGTATGTATTGAAGGCATTCTATTTCAACCGTCCCTTGCAACCTATCCTTCTTATAAAGTACGCATATGATACTAAAATTAATGTGGACCTTACACTGAATGAATCGAGGAACGGTATGCTTATTGTTTATCTCATACTATATGATTTCCAATATGTAGAGTTTGTTACCAGCGCAGAGAGCTATCTCACCACTTTGAAACACTTGCATAAATAATCTTACTTCTTGTTTGTGTACTTTAAATTTGGTGACGAGATTTTCAATTAACGTCAAATCACTCGCGTATCGACTGAAACTGACACGACCTGTGCTAGTCTCCACACGGGCTCTGAGGACGGAATCATCTGGACAAACTGCTAGGTGTATGAGTGGAGAAGTTTTACTTTTATAGAGTGGGGACGGCTCAGGAATCTCCCCCCATACATGTTCTTTCTTTCCCTCACGAAGAAGGCTCACGACATTTGCATATTCTTTCAGAATCAGGTGACTACTGGATTGAAAGGACAATATTTGTTTTGGTGAGTATTTCAAACACTCTATTTCTCTGATTGCCTTGCCACCATGGGGAACAAATACCTGGATTTTTAAGAGACCATAAATAGCCACATAGATTTCATCATTCCCATCAACAGAGATACTTAAATCAACCAGTGACGTACTGCTGGAGTCATTCAAGAACTGGACATTGAGTTTCTCCCATTGCGGAGTGTATAGTGATATCTTTTGGCTATCATCACATACAACGCATCTACCAAAAGACAGAAATGCCATTGTCTTGACTGGGACATTGCTCAGCACCGTCTCCTGTAAGTCGCCATCTGTTGAGAAGATGTAGATTCCACCTTCCGAGGATCCTAATGCCATCTTGCCGTCTGGTGCACGAGTGATACAACTCATGAGGAATTCGACAGGGAGATCAACCTCGGTTTTGAGGATCCCCTTGTGCACATATCCTCTAAGCTCTCCCAGACGAAACTTTTGTAACCCAACGCATTTGCGGAACGCAATCTTCTGAGCTTGTTCTGCCACACGCCGCGGTGATCGGGCATCAGGATCGTCTCTTCCCAGAATGCTTTTCAAGTTCTCGCAGAGCGTGTCGTGTGCAAACAAGGCATCCTTCTCTAGCTGTACCGTATCTTTTGCAACCATTCTTTGACATTGTTTATGTGATTGATTGTATGGCGACTCTCTTCCGCCATGTCACATAACTCCTTACTGAATTCTTCAAACCGTTGATTCACTTTAAATTTCATCGCCTCTCTTTTGTCCGACAGTACTCCTTGGTATTCCTCGTAAGTCTTGTCAATGTCATCGTGGAGCTTTCTCCGCATGCTTGTTATTTCATTGTGTTTTGTCTCTATGAGCTTAATGTGCTTTTCGAGGATCGCTTTCTTTGATATTGCTTTGCTTTTTAACTCCTCGGCATTTTGCATTAACTGCTTCTCATGTTTGGAGGCCTTTACCAACTGATGTCCCTCTTGTGAGTGCTCCGACCCGTCACATCCGTGACAAACGTACTCCCGACATGTGGGACAGAAGAGCTCTTCATCTTCGTTTGTGTGCTTCTTACACTTCCGTCGACTCTTAAGCGGAACCTTTTCCGAGAGAAGCTCCGCAATGGTCACCACAGAGTGCTTGGAGAACCTTTTCCAGATAGCATGGGCTTTCTGACAAGAGTCACACATAATTTCCTTGCAGTCTTTACAATAGGACACAGCTGGTGGTTTTTCTTCCGGGTCACATATCGTACATATAGATGTCCTGATTTTTGCCTCGTCCAAGAGAGTACAAAGCAACACGTCTGCTTGTAACTCACCCACACCTCCGCTGGGTACTTGAGTTTCTTTCCGGCATACTGGACACGTGATCGTTTGTTGGGTCGGCTGAGTTTGGAGGACACGTTCCAGACAGTCTCTGCAGAAGGAGTGAGAACATACCAGTGTCTTGGGTTGGTTGAAAAGAGTCAGACAGACAGGGCACTCCGGATTCTGGCTGCTGGCTTGTTCAAACGCTGCCATGGTCTGTTTGCATGACAGAAAAAGAAACACTCACCATGACATATCGTATCATGAACATATCAGGATTCATTACTGGTATGAATTTTCTCCTAAACATCGGCCTACACTCCTCAAGCAAATTAAGAATAAATTGCGCTCTGTATACCACACTGCTGCAGCAACAACGTGCAAACAGCAAATGCGAGAGATGGATTTTCATTTTGGCTATTTTCCTTGTGGAGTACACTGCCAAAGGAACCTCGCCCCACACTCTTCATGTCTATTCAGTTCTAAAATTTGTTGTTTGAAATAGCAATTTCATGACCATTACTTCATAAAAAGTACGATAACACGACAGTTGAATTATTGTCATGGCTGTTATTGGTATCGTTGTTATCCTCATCTTAACTGCAAAGCAAATTTAGCGATCCCACCACTTGCTAAACAACAACCTATATTGTTAAAAGCTTCTTAAACAGTTAATGTGTCAATACCGTTTTTTTTTTTTTGCTGCTTGCCAGGTATGCTTTACTTCAAGGTTTAGAGTTGCTGATTTCTCTCCGGTTCCGACGTCCATTTAAGTGTAGGAGATCACAACAAGGTGCCAGCTGAGCGTCTACGATGAAGTCAACTCAAATTAGATCGAATGTGGGCTGTTTCTTGAGATCCAAACTAAAGGAGGATCGAGCGCAAACAGATGGATCACAAAGCACTGGCAATTGTTCGTGTAGTTCGCGCACGTAATATTCCGGAACTTTTCCTCTCCTAATGTCTCCACTGCCATTCTTACACTGCGACGTTTTGTGCTGATAGCGGCGATTTTTCTAATAGGCCATGGGGTGAGCCGGTTTTTTCGCTTGTTTCGTTCCGACAACTGCGGCACTAAAATTTCTCCACAGCTACGTGTAAACAAATAACCAAAGAGGCTACAGGAAAAAGTTCGACACAAACCTTCCTGTAGTATTTTGGTAATTTAGGGGGAAACAGTGAACTTTTTTTTTTTTGTCACTGAGGAGCTGAATATGTACACTTTGTCATGTACGATATTCATTCGCGAACGATCATGTGATGTATGTTATCCAATCCGAATCGAGAATTATTGTTTCCGAGTCAAAATGGCCGCCCCCTGTGATCCTGTCGACGCGTCTACGTCGTCTGCTCTGCCGAAACTTTTAATATGCGTTAAATGCATGACATAACGTAACATCGATGAAGTTTGAAAATTTCACGGCTATGACAAACCTAAGATAGACGAAACCTATTTTGTGTGCCAAAGAGTGGATCAAATTGAGTGGAGGAGACCGTGCAATCGCAGACCAGAACGACGTGATTCAGCTGCTCAGGGGGACTGACTGCAACCTACATAGGATAATTTACAGGTTAGTTTACGTGCGTACAGTCGTAGCAGTCGACACTGCAGTGCAGTCTCTCTAATAATATGCGTAATGTTAATTACCATGATGTCTTAGATGTCTTGAATTTCACCTTGGCATGGCATAGCGCCGTTAAAATGTAGCCTAGATGTAATTTTACATGTTGTTTTATGTACAGCCCAGGTTAGGTTGATGTAGCTATCAGTGATATTGTTTTGTAAAAATCTTGACACACAGGACTGGATTGAAAAAGGTCTAAACTGCATGTAAATTTATATTTTCATAATCATGGCCATGGAGTATTAATATTAAAAATCCATCTTGTCTCTGTCACCCCAAAATTGGTGAATCCCCCCTCAAAACACACATTTAGCATCTCATTAAATTAACTTATCAATATTTGATATAAATAGGTCTAAAAAAACCAACAATGACAATAACATAATTTCAACAATTAAACTCCCTAAAACATATGATTACCCGGTACCATTATGTTGTGCCAAATTATAAAGCAGTGGGTGGTGGTGATAGTGAAAGGCCAAGGATTACTAGTATTAATGATGATAAGGCAGTTGTATTCATAATTATGATAATTGATATTGTGATCAGGTGCTGAAGGCTGAAGATGTAATTTAAAATCAGTAATTGCACTGCAACTACAAGTTGAAGTAGTTGATGATGACAATGATCATGAGTTGTTAATGATTAATTTGCTATGGTTAATCTGATACCTGGCATAGTACTAGGGCCTATTGGTAATTACAAGATTCAAATATTGGCAGTCAATAGTCTACCGTACATATATTGAGTGTAATGTTCAACCCCTTCCCCTAGCATTTAGCCTTTTTTTCCCCCTAACAAAATCCAACGGCTAATCATTGCTATTCATTTCTCCATTGTATTAAATAGGATTCCATGAAACGTGCTACAAGAGATAGATAGCAAACGCCTGAATCTCGCTGTAGGAAACAAAAACTGAAGGAGGAGCCTGGTCCGTCAGCAGGAGCATCTGTTTCCTCCCCTAAGACGCTCTCATCAAGATCAAGATTTTCTTCTGGAAGCTCTTCAGGTTCTGCTGTGTTGCCTGTAAAATGCATCATTTGCAACAGAGTCAACCTGCTCATTACTTGCCAAGGGAAATAGGTCAATATGATTAATATTGAAGCATGAAAACATTGTCATGTTACTATAAGTTGTCCATGCATGATAACATGGAGCAATATATATAAACCACTGAAACATTCACACACATACACAAATAACTTCAGTGCAAAGTTCAGAAACAACAGAATGTACTGTATATGCACCATTGTTTTGGTCAATGTGATTAATATTCAAGAGTTGACATCTTACCAAAGTTGTGCATGATAAAATGTCTTTGTAAACAGATTGTTTCCTGTATTTTGAATGCCAATGTTTATGCAACATGTTTTTGACTCCTTGCCTCAGTATGTAATTGTTCGCCCTGTAGCAAACATTTCTGCCCACTATTATGATTTGATTAGGGTTGAATTATTCTAAGAACAAAGATGTTTTCCTAAGTGTGTTTTTTTTTTCATAAAACTGAATGACTACAATTAAAATTTGTTTCTCCCACTCTGGAAAAAAAATTTAACTATTTTTAATACTGAAACAGAATGTTCATGTAGAAAGGTCAGTACAATGTAGGTGTGAGTACAAAATCAGTTTGCTAAAACTAATACCAGCCAAATGAAGTTGAGTCAGGTTTGCACAGATCCTCTGATATTGGAAGTTAATTGCAATGTTATCATAATTTTTAATGCCAAACCTGTTTTATTCTCTCCAAGATTTTCAGGTACATATTGCCTCCAATACAGAATCCAACAGTTTTCACTCATGAATGGGTAAACTATAATTTTGCCTTTATTTTATATATTGGCATTTTTCAAAACTTTTACACCCTTTCAAGGATATTTGGACCATGGAATGTTCCAGGAAATTTATTAAAACTAGAAAATTTGACTGATTATCATTTTGAGCTATCTTACATGAAAGGAGGTAGTGTCCCACCATGTTGTAACCTAATGATAGCAATGAAAACTTCAGGAAATTTTATGAAGATTAAATTTTCTAAAGTACTGTATAATATTTCATGAACAACATGATTGCTATGTGATCTAAATATATTAAAGCTTCTTAAGAAGAAGAAGAAGAAAAGAAAAACATGTTTACTGATAAACAATATGATCTGTTTGATAGTAATGTCTCATGTGTGTAAATGAGTTTTTATGTGTGCGTGTGAGTGTATATAATACAAACATGTCAGTGTTTTTATGCACCTGTGTATGTGTAATGCACTGATCAATACATGTATTATATCATTGTGTGTGTTCATGTTTATGATAATCTTTGTTATGATGCTGATGTGATAAATGGCCAAGGCATGTAGAATAGTATTTTAATACACTTGGGTATATTGAATCTTCATAACTATGTGTGTGCGTATGTGTGTGTGCATGTGAGGGTGTGTACGTGTGTGTGTGTGTGTGTGTACAATAAGATTCTCCCACATGCACGCGGACACTCACACAAACAAACGCACTGATTTTTTTTCTTTTTTTTTTGCCTTGAATGATTAGTCATTTGATTAATAACATGTCTTTGAACGGAATATAGGGCATTTGCCTTGACCTCTGACAGTCAGTCAGTGCTCTCTCTCTCATGGTCTCGAACCACTTTGCTCTCGTCCTCCTTTGCATAGGCAGCATCAGGAAAGCTGAAACATGAGATATAATGCAACTATTAAACCAAAACTTCACTTTTTTCTAGGTATATGGCTAAAAGCAGTGCTTTCCAAATGTAATATCTATTTCAGCTTAGAAACACTATGGGAACTAACTGCGGCTAGCAGCCCCATACGCATAACTGCGGCCAGCAGCCCCATACGCATAGCGTCATGGGGCTGTGAACTGTAGCATACAGCAAGGAGCTTCAAGCTCCTTGCATACAGGATCATGACGAAGTAGTATCGCGGACAAATATCAACTTAAAATCGGTAAAAATTCTTCAATTTGAAGACTTATTAATAAATTTGAGGTACTGATAACAGAGTTCGTGCAAGGTTTGCTTCTGCAAATAGTTCCTTTCTGTTCAAATTGATGACTAAATGTGACTCGGTCGAGAGGAAACTGGGAGAGCTACACTGAATTGACGGCCAGCGCATGCGCACACAGACCATCTTAATCCAGTCAATGGATTCGAAATTTGTGCGCAGTCATGTGTGCGCCTGCGCTGACCGTCAATTTAGCGTAGCTCTCCCAGATTCCTCTCGACCTAGTCATATCAAGTCATCAATTCGAACAGACTGACTGACTATTTGTAGAACCAAACCTTGCACGAACGCTGTTGTCAATACTTCAACCTTACTTGTAAGTCTTCAAATTGAAGAATTTTCTTTTGATTAAAGGTTGACATTTGTTCGCAATACTACCCTGTCATGATCCTAAATGCTACAATCCGCAGCCCCATTACGATATGTGTATTGGGCTGCTGGTCGCAGTTTATGAAATATGGATTTTCGCAAAAACTACAGGATATTTCGAGGAGAACTTTTTACAGTATATTAAGGATGTACAAAACATCACATTTCCGCATTCAGAAAATAGTGACAGTGTTGCTGGAACGAAACCCATTTTCTAAGCCTCTTTTTTTAGCTTCACCCCATGGCCTATAATATAAGAACTCCACATCGTCCTCTGTGTAATTGTAATACCGCCCTCTAGAGATTATTCCACCGAGTCAGATTATTATTACGGCACTGCAGTGAGTAATAATGGATATCGCTCTCTATATGTAACTAACGCTAGAGGACAGAGATTAAAAATAATGTTGCATGCACCCCAGCACACACGCAGCACCAGTGGAGTAACTACGGGGGGGGGGGGGGGGGGAAGGGGGGGGGGCACTTCCCCCCCTCCAATCCGCTGGTAAAAAAATAAAAATAAAAAAAATAACCAAAATGGTAATTCAAGGGTTAGTAAACTGCTTTTGAAATCGACATGAAAGGGTGATCATGAAATCAGATATTTTTTCTAAGATTTCTTTTAACCATAATAAAAGGGGTATAATGTAGTGTGAAACATTGTTCAAAAAGCCTGGAGCCGACAAAATATTGTGATTCAGCGCGATTCCTGATTGGCATTCTGAATATAAGCAGGATGTGCGCAGTGTACCCCCACCCCTCTAATTTCCAAAGCGAAAAAAAAAAAAAAATATATCGCTACAAACGGCAGTTTTTGAACTATAAAATGTCAAAATTTTCAAACTCGCTTGCTCGCTCCGCTCGCTCGCATTTCATCGTTATGCCATTCTCCTGACGTTGCTGCCAGTAATTGCCAGCAGTTGCGCCCAGTACGACCCCCTTAATTTCCAAAGCGAAAAAAATATAGCTACAAACGGCAGTTTGGGGACTGTAAAATGTCAAATTTTTCAAGCTCGCTCGCTTCGCTCGCTCGCGTTTCATCGTTATGCCATTCTCCTGATGTTGCTGCCAGTAATTGCCAGCAGTTGCGCCCGGTGCGCCCTCACCCATTAATTTCCAAAGCGAAAAAATATAGCTACCACAGCAGTTTGGCGACTGTAAAATGTCAAAATTTTCAAGCTCCCTCGCTCCACTTGCTCGCATTTAATTATTAGGTCATTCTCCTGATGTTACTGCCAGTTATTGCCAGCAGTTGCTCCCGGTGCGGTGCCCCCCTTAATTTCCAAAGCGAAAAAATATAGCCACAATCGGCAGTTTGGGGACTGTAAAATGTCAAAATTTTCAAGCTCGCTCGCTCGCATTTAATTGTTATGCAATTCGCCTGAAGTTGCTGCCAGTAATTTGTCGTTAATTCACACCGCCATTCCATAATCCACGTAAGGAAAACTTACAATGTTGCTCAATGACTGCCCTGTGGAATGTATCACATTCCGTCATGTATTGTAGTCCCCATTAAGTTTGCAAACTGACAGCGCACGCATACACACGCACACACAGATACACACGCACGCACGCACAAGCATACGCACCCTCAAAATTACTTTTCCACGAGGTGCCCCCCCCCCCCATGTCTTGACCCACGGTACGCCACTGTTAAGTGAAAGTTTGACGGAAATCGGACAATCGATGCAAAAGTTACGAATTTTTAAAGTTTTGGTGTTGGAACAACTGGATCAGGAGACTACTAGAGAGTATGATGTCATTTGTGGACAACAATATAAAGAAAATGTGAAGAGAATTCCATAAAAAAAAATTCCATGAAAATTGCGCATTCTATACTTGATTCTATACTTGATACTGACATATGTTAAAGCAATGGTACTGTTCCTGTTTGTGTGGCGTATCAGAATGTTATTTCGTAGTATTTGCAGAATATTTGATAACATTGTGTTGAGGAAGGATAGTATCAGCATCCACGGTGGTTCGTTTCACATTACTGTGTAAAATAGATGAGAAAATTACGAATTTAGTACATAGTAATTTGCTGCAAGAAGGGAAAATCTTTCCAACATCTATCAGGATGACCGTTACCTACAGAGCGCCACCTGCCGTTTCCATTTCAAGTAATAATAAGCCAGTTCGGAGTTCCACTCTGCGCATGAGCAGAAAAAAGGTCATTCGGACCAACAGGCACGTTGGTTTTTAAAGTCACTGGGATAAGCGTCTGTGATGTATTATTATGTATAATGATTATTCATGTAATCCTTATAAATGCTGCTTGCCAGCACATCCACCTGACAGCAAAAGTGGTATTTGGCAATATCGATAGAAAGAGGTTGTTCTTACATTCAATGTAAGATAATGAAATGGATGCTTTCCCAAGTGTTAATTGACGGATCATTCTGGTCATCTGGTCTATGCGAGTTCATTCTTTGTTTAAGCAGGATTGATGAATACCACAAATGTGTAAATCGTTACGTAAAGCTTATGCATTATGTCGCTCTGAAAACGAGTGAAGAGCCCCTTAACCGACTGAGAAAAAAGAAAGGTCATTCGGACCAATGTGCCCATGAGCTAACTCCGAACTGGCTGCCCCTGCTTTCTGAAAGCGGTTAGTCAAGTGTTATTTCATTACGCTAGAAGAGTGAAAGCATGTTGGATTTCCTTTTTATTTTCTTTATATTGTTGTCCACATATGACGTCATGAACTCTAGTAGTCTCCTGACATGCCTGATCCAGTGGTTCCGACACCAAAACCTAAAAAAAAAAAAAAATCATAACTATTGCATTGATTGTCCGATTTTTCTCAAACTAGGGATGTGTTCTACTAATGTTGCTGCTTTTACTTAATCCACATTGCTCTTTGGGTTTTGGTTTCACAGCTATTATTCCACTGAATCAGCTATTATCACGGCACTGCACTGATTAATGAATATCGCCCTCTATAGTAACTAACGCTAGACAATGCTAGAGGACAGAGATTAATAATATTGTGTGCACCCTAGCACACACGCAGCATCAAACAAGCACAAAAGATGCGACCCAGCAAACCAGCATTACTCAATGTTTCGAATCAAAGAACTGTCATTTCATTTATCGGTACATTTGTGCTCTAGTATGTTCATTCAATTCCAGGTTCGATGATTTTGATGATCATATTCCACAGTCAATATCTTTCTTAACAGAAATCTCTCTGAGCAAAACTATATACAAGCTGATAACCAGCCTTTACTATCAGTATGTCCCCCAATAAATTGCAACCAGATTTTCGCATTGATTCAATTCAATTCAATTCAATTCGTTTATTCATCTCAATCATCATAAAACATATACATTGTGAGATCAACATAGTAAACAAAAAAAGAGTATTGATGAGGAGAACGGGGACTACAAAAAGCGGTTGCTTGAAAAGGCGTAAAGCCCCCAGATTACAATGATAAATGGAATGCATGTAAATGTACATAACGAAGTGAACATAATTTTTAAATGAAGTAAAATAAACTGTTTGAAATTGTACATAAAACACAGAAGATACTATACATTGAAATGGAAAAAATAAGTAAGGAGGTCTTAGCTCAGTAAAGTTCGACGCCTCCTCCCCCCCCCCCCGTAAATGCAGTCACAGACATGATGCATATATATTCCTCTTAGTAATAAAATTCATGAGTATATATTATAACTATTGTAAATTCTTTTGGAATTCAAATCAAATAAAATGATTGAATTTGGTTATTTTCTTTATATGTATGAATCAAAAGATTCTTCAATTTAAATGTGAAAGAAGTTATGGTTGAACAAGAAGCGATGTCATTTGAAAGGTTGTTCCAGATACGGGGACCGGTATGCTTAACAGATTTTAATATGGAGTGACTATTGGCTGCAGGATAATTGAATTTAAGACGTGAACGAGTATTATATTGGAGAACATCTTTATTGTGGCGAAATAAATTGATAACTTCCAATATGATTAGACTGTCTAAATGCTACATCAAGGTCTTAAAATGTAACATCCTAACTATATTTTACAGGAAACCCCATTCAATTTGGTTGAGTGGTTATAGAGAAATGTGGATCGCTGTAAAGCATGTCATGGGTCTGATTCTTCCAAGTTTAGCACTTGGATGCTCTTGGAATTGCATAATGTGTGAACAGAATGGACAGAACTTGGAGGGAAGGGATTTATGACAAGCTCTACAAAACTCCTCGTTTCTCTTTGACCACTGAAGCAAACTGGATGGGGTTTCCTGTAAGATGTAGGTAATAAGTTTTAGTTTCATGCCCTGAAATTGTATTTGGATTGATTCACTATTTTTACAGTTATCAGTGCGGAGGGTCACGTTGTATTTTTTTTTTTTTTGGGGGGGGGGGGGGGGGACATAATATGTATTATGGTATAGGGCTCCAGTGTTTCCATAGACAATAAACTTAAACACTGCTTATAGAGTTCGCATATCAATTTCGTTTTAATATCCATTCTAGCAGAAAACTACAGTCTACTTGTAATATTCCAAATCTGGTACGTCGTCTGTTAGAGATTCAAAGGCATCCATTTGCGTAATTCCTTCAAACAACTCGTCAAAATTATTGTATGCAACGATTGGCAGGAAGTTAGAAAAGAAATGTGTGAAGATATAATCATATTCTACAAGGAAAAACACGTCTGATTAAAGACTCTAGAGATAGACAAGTTTTGTCTGCCAGTGAACTTCCCATTCAAACAAACAGCGGCTGCTTTTGCAAACTAATGTTCTCATCTTATCAAATACGGTTGATTCGAGGGGATGTTCGCTATTCCGAAGGTTCGTTAATCCGAAAATAAAATAAGGTTCTTTATTCCAAAACACACAAATTCCTTTTACCCAGAGATTTGTTAATCTGAAAATGAAGAAGGATTCATTAATCCGAAGGTTTGCCAATAGGAAAAATGGAATAAGGTTCGTCATTCCGATGGTTCGTTAATCCGAAAATGAAATAAGGTTCGTTATTCCGAAGGACAGATGGTTAATCCGGAAATGAAACTAAGTTTGTTAATCCAAAAAGAAAAGAAGATGAGTGCATACTAAACAAACCTTTTACTGATATAGTTGTTTCGCTTTCAGATTAACAAATCTTCGTAGTAGCCAACCCTTTTTTCAGACCTTCGGAATGAAGAACAATTAGAACATGATTTCATTTTCCTATTAACGAACCTTAGGAATAACGAATCTTCTCTGATTTTCGAATTAATGAACCTTATTTCATGTTCGAATAAACGAACCTTCGGAATAACGAACTGTAACCAGTTCAAGAATGGTGTGCTTCTTTTGACTTTACACAGAAAGAAGAATACCAAAAAGACGACACTGTTTATTATACCAAAATTTTACCCGGTAAAAGAACAAAGACCAGACGAAAGAGAAAAAGAAGGGCGGCAAGTAATTTTCCTACCACCAACGAAGGTGTCGAACTTTCCCACAAGGTTTCACTTCATATTTAGAAACATTACCAGCCATACCACTGGTCATTCTTACTAGTTAATCTTCCGTGGACATTTTTTTTTTTTTTTAAAGTTAGACAATGACACATCTTTTTTTTTTTTATCACCGAGGAATTTGTTGTCGTTCCGTCGGTGTGTTCAATTGCGCATATTGATTTTTCTTTTGTTGCTTAGTTCTATCTTTGCTAATCTCAATACGCAGGCAGTCCAGCAATAATCGTGTATCTCAATCCCACAGTAGGAGTGATTTTTTTTTCAAGTCACAGAGTAATCTCACAGGTGCATACTTCGACTATATCTTAAGGCTGTTGTACATCTCCTTGAAATACACCATGACCTTGTTTGAACAACGGATGACGTCTTGAGGGACTCCGTGGAAGCATCCCATTTTAGGAGTGACTCGCTGTAGGGTAGTCCCACCGCTGCGCAATACGCGCTGAGGGTTTCCGCTGGCTTCGTCAATAAATCGTCAGTATCGATAACGACAGGATCGCTATCGATTTTATGTTTGACGTCATGGGCGTAAATCCCGGGGGGGGGGGGATATATCCCCCCCCCCCACTTTTGAAGGAGGGGGGGATGGCCTGTACAAATATCTCCCCCTGAAATTCTCCCAAGAAAAAGATGTAGAAACAAAAAACAAACAAAAAGAAATGTAGTGATATTGATTTCAGCATGATGGATTATTGCATAGCCTATAATCTAGGCCGATAACTAATTTGCTGTTAAGCTAAACGCGAACGTTATGATGCAGCGAGATAATTGTCTTTGCCAAGCGATACATCTGATGCGGCGAGACTACGAACAGTGGACGCAATCTATACAGCGTCCGCTAGGCGCTACGATCGGTGGCAGGTTTTTTTTTTTTTGTAATAAGACTGCCACCCATTCAAAAAAAAAGAAGAAGAAGAAAACAACGACAAACAACTGGATCATAGGCGGTGTATTCGCGCGCATCCACTGTTCGTAGTCTCGTAGCATCAGACCAGCTGCATCCCCACCTAGGTTATAGCATGGAGCTACTTTTGGTAGCTCCATGGTTATAGGCTACATACTGTATGCATGAGCCATGACGAACTACATTGTTGTATAACGCTCGCACGCTCGCCTCGTGACGAGAGCATACGGCTGAACAGGGCTAGCAGCGCTCGCGTACTTCTCTCGCACGCCAATGTATGTAGAGCAATATCGACCGAGATGCATGCTTCGGATGTTGAACTACTATAGTAGCCACACAACCAGATGGCAACCAGCTGCATGCAACCAGGGAGGTGCTCTTCCCGACTCCTTGAAGCAACACAGTCAGTAGGGCCATGGACGTAGGCGTGAACGAGTATGGAAGCAGGAGCCCGTCAAAAACACGGATATACGTCGCGTAGAAATTCGAATTACTACGCGACGTAAATAATTACGTCGCGTCGTAATTCGAATTACTACGCGACGTAATTATTTACGTCGCGTAGTAATTCGAATTGCTACGCGACGTAATTCCGAATTACTGCTCAACGACTTAACGTCACGACATTAAAAGAATTAGTGTCGTGTTGCAATTCCCAATGCTACACAACGTAAATAATTACGTCGCGTAGTAATTCCAATTATGACGCGTAGTAATTCGAATAACGACACGACGTAATTATTTACGTCGCGTAGCAATTCGAATTACTACGCGACGTATATTCGTGTTTTTGACGGGCTCCTGCTTCCATAAACGAGTGCACCATGCCGATACGCGATACGACTCACTTCGAGCTCCGCATGAGTTACCCAAAGATCTAGATAACAAACGAGTTCGTTAACAGCCTTGTACGAGTTTCAGTCGTAGGAATTGCAACACATTTACCCTCTCCATATTGGCAGTGATTTTGCTCAGTTAGTATAATTCGTTTGTCTCCAGAAAAAACAAGAGGAACGGGTGTCGATTCCCATATGTTGCCATATGCAAGTACCTTCTTTAATCTGATGAACATTGCTTCAGATTAATGGTTCAGACCAGATTTCTTTTTGTTTTCATGGAAGCCGTGCAAAAAACATAAGAAAGTTCACCTGTTAACAAACATACATCAATCGATTAATAAGACAAGTTTATTCGCAGCCAATTTTATTGATATACAACATTCATCTCACGAACAGAAAAATGGATTGTTTAATCCCTAAGTAAACAATCCCACAGAAAAGGCAAGACATTCTAACAGTTTGCCAGAATAGTACGAAAAGATTTTCACTTTTTTTTTTCCAGTGAATAGGACCTACTTGGAATTGAGTACTGAAACAGATATTGTACCTTACCAGATCATTTTCACACGTTGGTAAGAATGTACAAAATCTGAAGTGTGCCATGATCCAGAATGAATTTTACAACTGTATTTATGAGCCTGTTATGTTGTTTGAAAATAACGTTCTTATCATGCCATTGTGCTTAGTAGGGGCCAGATATGAAGCCATTAACTTGACAAAGATGGAAAAAAGGTGAGCAAAATAAATAGAACTATCTATCGAAAAGGAAGGGCTGAACTCATTTTGATTTCTGCAAATATGAATGGTGTTTAATCGTTATGTCATTCTCCTGATGTTGCTGCCAGTAATTGCCAGCAGTTGCGCCCGGTGCGCCCCCACCCCCCTTAATTTCCTAAGCGAAAAAAGTACAGCTACAAACGGCAGTTTTTGGACTGTACATGGACTGTAAAATGTCAAAATTTTCAAGCTCGCTCGCTTCGCTCGCTCGCATTTAATCGTTATGCCATTCTCCTGATGTTGCTGCCGGGTAATTACCAGCAGTTGCGCCCGGTGCGCCTCCTATTTTTCAAAGCGAAAAAGATATATCTACAAACGGCAGTTTTGGGACTGTGAAATATCAAAATTTTCAAGCTCGCTCGCATTTAATCGTTATGTCATTCTCCTGATGTTGCTGCCAGTAATTGTCAGCAGTTGCGCCCGGTGCCCCCCCTTAATTTCCTAAGCGAAAAAATATAGCTACCAACTGCCGTTTTGGGACTGTACAACGTCAAAATTTTCAAGCTCGCTTGCTTCGCTCGCTCACATTAATCGCTATGCTATTCTCCTGATGTTGCTGCCGGGTAATTGCCAGCAGTTGCGCCCGGTGCCTTCCCACCCCCCCCCTTAATTTTCAAAGCGAAAAAATGTAGCTACAAACGGCAGTTTGGGGATTGTAAAATGTCAAAATTTTCAAGCTCGCTCGCTTCGTTCGCTCGCATTTTATCGTTATGTCATTCTCCCAATGTTGCTGCCAGTATTAAATTGCCAGCAAATGCTCCCGGTGCGCCCCCCTTAATTCCCAAAGCGAAAAAAAAAAATATATAGCTACAAACGGCTGCTTTTGGACTGCACAATGTCAAAATTCAAGATCCCCCACCCCCCTTAATTTCTTAAGCGAAAAAATATAGCTACCAACTGCCGTTTTGGGACTGAACAATGTCAAAATTTTCAAGCTCGCTCGCATTTGATCGTCATGCCATTCTCCTGATGTTGCTGCCGGGTAATTACCAGCAGTTGCGCCCGGTGCGCCCCCCCCCCCCTTATTTTTCAGAGCGAAAAAATGTAGCCGTACAAACGGTAGTTTTGGGACTGTAAAATGTCAAAATTTTCAAGCTCGCTCGCTTCACTCTCTCGCATTTAATCGTCATGCCATTCTCCTGATGTTGCTGCCGGGTAATTACCAGCAGTTGCGCCCGGTGCGCCCCCCCCCCTTATTTTTCAGAGCGAAAAAATGTAGCTACAAACGGCAGTTTTGGGACTGTAAAATGTCAAAATTTTCAAGGTCCCTCGCTTCGCTCGCTCGCATTTAATCGTTATGTCATTCTCCTGATGTTGCTGCCAGTACTAAATTGCCTGCAAATGCGCCCGGTGCGCCCCCTTAATTTCCAAAGTGAAAAAGAAATATAGCTACAAACGGCCGCGATTTGGACTGTACGCAATGTCAAAATTCATGATCCCCCACCCCCCTTAATTTCTTCAGCGAAAAAATATAGTTACCAACTGCCGTTTTGGGACAGTACAATGTCAAAATTTTCAAGTTCGCTCGCTTCGCTCGCTCGCATTTAATCGTCATGCCATTCTCCTGATGTTGCTGCCGGGTAATTACCAGCAGTTGCGCCCGGTGGCCCCCCCCCCCTTAATTTTCAAAGCGAATAAATGTAGCCACAAACGGCAGTTTGGGGACTGTCAAATGTCAAAATTTTCAAGCTCGCTCGCTTCGCTCACTCGCATTTAATCGTTATGTCATTCTCCTGATGTTGCTGCCAGTATTAAACTGCCAGCAAATGCTCCCGGTGCGCCCCCCTTATTTTTCAGAGCGAAAAAATGTAGCTGCCAACTGCCGTTTTGGGACTGTACAATGTCAAAATTGATGTTGCTGCCAGTATTAAACTGCCAGCATATGCTCCCGGTGCGCCCCCCCCCCTTATTTTTCAGAGCGAAAAAATGTAGCTGCCAACTGCCGTTTTAGGACTGTACAATGTCAAAATTGTCAAGCTCGCTTGCTTCGCTCGCTCGCATTTAATCGCTATGCTATTCTCCTGATGTTGCTGCCGAGTAATTGCCAGCAGTTGCGCCCGGTTCCCCCCCCCCCTTTTCAAAGCGAAAAAATGTAGCTACAAACGGCAGTTTTGGGACTGTCAAATGTCAAAATTTTCAAGCTCGCTCGCTTCGCTCGCTCGCATTTAATCGTTATGTCATTCTCCTGATGTTGCTGCCAGTATTAAACTGCCAGCAAATGCTCCCGGTGCGCCCCCCTTAATTTCCAAAGCGAAAAAGAAATATAGCTACAAACGGTCGCTTTTGGACTGTACAATGTCAAAATTCATGATCGCGTTCATGATCTTCAGTGTAAGAATTAAGACAAGAAGTTTCTCTAAATGATACCATTTTATATGCAAAATTGTTCAATAATAATCTACATAAAATGTACTGCTACCTGAAACATGTTGGACTGTTTCAAGTCGATAGAACACGCAAAAAAAAAAATGAATCAAATTGCACCATTTACAACATCAATGTGCAAAAAGTTCTCACTGTGGGAGGGGGAAACCCCCCTCCCACACCCTCCCCCCTCGCTCGCATCTCTCCATCGCATCTAACCGCTCCCCGATCAAATCCTGGCTACGCCGGTGATAGGCCCCGCTATTTAGTAGGCCTTCACAGTGATGTCGCACAGGCCAGGGAGGTGACGTGCACAGGCGCCCGAGCAAGAGCTGAAATACCACGATGTAGTCATTCAATTATCTATGAATATTTCTTTTTCTTACTTGTTTTTTTATGGGAAAAAATCCCAAATTTCACCAAGAGTGTGCACCAGATCGCTGAATTTGAGGTCTGAAAATGCCAAATTTTCCTCGTGTGGGAGCAGGATACCCACTTCCCACACCCTCCCCCAGGCCGCTCCGCTCCCTCGCACAGATATTCAAACTCAAAGTCCCTTCCCTACCCCCCCCCCCATCATTAAAACGGAACGATGCCCCTGTGATGATTGCTTCACTGACTTAAATCAAGAAAATTGAAGAATACAATTAATAGCTACAGGAAAATATCTACTATGATATTCAAGAAATGGATATCCTTATTAGCATTTTATTGAATTTATTTAGGCATTATTCAGGGCTGCGCTACGTTTTTGAAAGGGGGGGGGGGGGGGCAAAATCGCCTGTCAGTCAAGAAGAAAGAACATCAAAAGACAAGAGAAACAACAACAAAAACGTCTTCATACTTTTAAGGTCTGATTTTTCCGCCGAAAGTTGGCTGACAAAAAAAACAAGCAAACAAGTAAAAACAAGAACAAAAATTCGTCATATTTTTGCTGCCACTTCCCTCCCACTTTGCATGGAAAAGAGTGGGATATTTGATCCCTGTAAATTGTGTGTGTGTGTGTGTGTGTGTGTGAGGGGGGGGGGGGCAAGCTTGTAATCGTGGTGATGGTGACTATCGCCAATCATCCCCCCCCCCCCCACTCCTCAGTACGGATTTACGCCGTTGTTTGACGTACTTCCAGACATCATAGAGTTCCTTTATGTAATACCCAGGTGGAAAGTACTTGTCTTCGCGTTCGATATCGTACGTCTGCACGTTAGCAGCTTCACCTTCGAGAAGTCCGACTTGGGAAAAGTGCGTGAATATCGCTTGTCGATACGAGTTGATCGAGCGGACTGGATTGCGGATTAGAGACTTGTGCTTGAAACCGCTCGGAATGTACTGGAAAGCATTGCAGCCAGCGATGCCTGAACCCATGTCCTTTACGAAGACGTGTTTACTAGTAGCCGTCTCAAGCGCATCTTTGATAGACGCATATCTACGATATAATAAGATGAGATAGAATAAAAGTAATGGTACGTTTAGCTATGCGAGCTTTAGACTCTCTAGTTGACTGTAAGAGTGTAATTTATTCACATTGATTTTTATTTAGGCCTGCATGTGTGCTTATATACAGCATTCTATGTCATCTTCCATGATTAAAGAGATATATGGTGTATCTTCACGGAGACTGTGGTGGCAGCGCACAATGCAATGCCACATCTATCGTTAAAGGTCCAGTTTACCTTTGGGAGCAGTGATTTCAAAAATGTTCCAGATATCACATTTGATGCATATGTGTAGGTCTGTTGTATCATAAAACATCCTACCATATGTAATATTTGCAATAAAACCTAAAATATAAGGAGATATCAGGGTTTTTCTCAATAAACCGTAACTGTATACGGTTTAGTCTGGAAACATTTTTATTATAACTATTGTTCACATTTTGTGTATTTAACAACACTTAACTTCGATTATACGGATTCAAATTTCGACAGTGGTTGTTTCTATCCCTAACTCACATTTTAGAACTATTTTAAAGCACTAATGCTTTCATCTGCAAATGGTAAATTATGCCTTTAAAATCTTCAATTGATAAAACTAGTTGAGAATAACGCTCCCTCAATTGCCTTTGGTTTCTATTCAACACCCGATGGAAGGTTCTATTTGTCTCGCTGGATTCTCTTGTACGTGAATTATTTTTCTAACATTATTTAGCAGTGCTGCATGTACATTACCTGCCAGTGGTTATGCTCCACCATCTGAGTGTAAAACAGAGGTATTATTATTACGAAGGAATTCTTGGAATATAGAAAGAAACAAATGTCTCATCCGTGGGGACGTTGTGGCATATAGTGGAAAAGACTCCCCATTCCTGATCGGAGTTCGAATCCCGCCCAGTGTTTATATCCTTGGACAAGATGTTTTTACCCACTATGTCCCTCTCGACCAGGTGTATAGATGGGTACCTGGCAAAGCTAGGGTAATAATGATAGCAGGGCCCTCTGGTAGAGCAGTGGCAACACTGAAGAGGCTAACTTGGGTAAATAAGACCTTGTTATTGTTATTATTATTATTATTATTATTATTGCTATTATTATTATTATTATTATTATTATTATTATTATTATTATTATTATTATTGTCATTATTATTATTATCAAAACATTTTGAAGTTCTGACAGTCAAATGACAAAACTCACGCAAGGCGCTTTGGATCCAGTGGAGACTGTATAACATCAGAACTGACGATTTGGCATGCTTTTTGGAGCGCCTCCTCGTGTCCCTCATATCTCTTCGGAAGATCTCCTCCATAGGTAGCCTTGTAGGCCATTGCCGCGCCGCAGCAGTATTGGAATGGTTTGAAATGGACCTCCACATCCTGGACAGCACTCAGGAATTTCGTTACAGCGGTCGAGGTGGTTCTTGGGACGCACCACATGATGACCCTTGGCCCATCTTCACTGGAAGACATCTTTCCTTCCTCTAAAGGATTCAAACAGCTGAAAGTTTGAATGGTTTATCCTATTTAACGGAGTCAGTGAGTAGCGATAATATACCGTACCCCCTGGTGTATACTGCGGTCATTCCGTGTTCACGCCCCGTTTCTGTCATGTAGCACGAATAAGGGGTAACATTCCTTATAAGACACGGGAGAAGTTGGGAGGCAAAGTCTACCCACGAATAGGGACTCCAGAACTTTGTTGTTGTTGTTGTGTCTGTCCTGTGTTGATGGGGAGGGGGGAGGAGAAGGGAAATATGCCTACACGTTACACACAATGTCATATCATTTAGGAGTGCTCTAGAGTGCATTTAAATGCGAACATACCATTGTTTGATCCACTTTGAAACACTCCTTCGCATCAGGATGGAGATCACACAATTTAAAGAGACAATTCAAAGAAGATTACCATTAAGCACAAATTCTTTGCTGCATTCATGTTAGAATTTTGGCGAGGTTGTGTAATTTGAATAACTGTGTTTTGCCTGAAGTTTTGGAGTTTTTATTTAAGAAAAATATAGAAATACATAGATATCCAACACGACAGAGTAATATGTTTCATATACCGAAAATTATATTACGAATATTACAGAATGCTTTTATTTACAATGGCACCAAAGTTTGGAATTCTTTAGATAGTAAAATACGACGAACTCAAGGTTGGTATTCATTCAAACGTAAGCTCAAAACTAAACTTCTTTTGCAATACGTTGGTGATAATATTATGAATTAATATGATTTATAGCAGATGATTTGAAATTATTAATACTGACATAGATTATTCGGCATGATCGTAGAACAGGCGTATGCATGGTATTATTTTTAATTCTTTTCTTTCATATTTCTTTCCTCTTGCAGCTGCAGGTACCGTCATTGATACTGTCCCTATGAGAGTCTTTTTGGTAATTTCTCCTCTTTTTTCTTTGTCATTCTCTTCCCCTTGTTGTGCGTGAGTGTGTGTGCATGCATGCTTGTCCAGGTGCACTTGCGTGGGTGCAGAGTGTGTGTGTGAGTGTAGTGCCTGAGTTATAGTCAGTTTTTTTTTTTTTTTTTTTTTCTGGGGACCTACTCTCACAAGCATCTGCTTCTATGTAGGTTCCCTCCACACACAATTTTATTCATCCGTCATGGATGTACCCTTGAGAATGATTTCAATTGATTTTGTGCTATGTAAATGCTTTTTGTAAATACTGAACGTACAACTTATGATTTATGTGTTACTTTATATTGTCATGGACGGAGGTTGTAAAATCAACACTGTATGACTTGTGTGGAAACTTAATAAATGAAATGAAACGAAATGAAATGAAATGAAAATGAAATGACAAAATGTAAGACTTTGGCTCATTCCACGTTACGGGGAATGCAACAAGATGCAAGTACTTTGGATTTTACTGACGTCATAAGATTGACCAATCCAACTGCAGCAGACGACGCATCACAGCTAAAACACAAATCATAAGTGCTTTCACTGCTACTGAAGAATAGGCTAACTTACTTCGAATTGCGCTAACTGTGATATTTCTTGAAAGAAAAGATATCAGTACCAAGTTTAGAAACAATCACCGAAAAGACATTATATAAGATTTTAGAATGCAGGGGCCATCGTATTTTCGAGCTTGGAAAGCCCGTCTAACAATGATGAATGTGAATGAACAAAAAATAATCCGGCGTGGCAGTGCGACTGACTGCATAACTCAAACAGTAACAAGGCCAACTGAATGCTGACAACGACTTTTGCCGAAGTTCGGGGTGGGCAAGTGCATGAGAGTCCTGGAATTTTACCTTCTGTTTGAAAGATTGTCATTACTGTTGATGTTTTTAAAATAGAGATCATTCAAATGGCACGGAAAAGCGTTACATACACTTTGCATAGGTATGGTATTTGTCCCAGCTAAATATCAATAAAACGCTTACCTAGAAAAGCAGTTACACCTTTAAACCTGTATATTGTCTGTAGAACATTATAGTCTGCTTTTGTTTGCTCATTCCGTTCAGTGATGTCACACAATATCAGGCTTGTTCGGTAAGTTTAGGTTTTTTTTTTTTTTTTTGAAATATGATGAAGAATAGTTCTCCTAGCTTCATGTCGCACAATTTTTGTTTATCACGTGAGGTCGGGAATTGAAAAAAAAAAACTGGGGCCGGCTTACTTTGCATTTTCATAAGATATTATATATTCGCGTTTTATATCTTTGAATTTATAGTTTAAACACACTAAAATGTCTTTATAAAATTCTTTCCATATGGTAGGAGGTCGGAAGCAAATACAGCATTTGCTTGTTCTGAAATCGGTGTTATACGCTTTATGATCATTTCTTCACAAATCATACATAGACACAAGTACAAAATTAAATGTACATTCATTTCATTTCATTTCCAACAATGCAAAATATTTACATACACGATAAATAAATGAATATATATATATATATATATATATATATATATATGAAGAGTTTGTTTGCAAAAAACCGATAAGTCCATTTTTGAAGATTTTGAAGTAAGGTCTCTGTCATAAAGTACAAAATAATACCTTTTAAATGATATATTGGTCACTACATATAAAGGTACATTTTTGAAGTTATGGTCAAAAAATTTTCCTATTATTCTCTTTATTTTTCTTGACCTTTAATCGCAAATATATATATATATATATATATATATATATGAAGAGTTTGTTTGCAAAAACCGATAAGTCCATATTTGCCAAATGGAGATATTTACGATTAAAGGTCACGAAAAATAAAGGGAATAATAAGAAAATTTTTGCTTCTTTTAACCATAACTTCAAAAATGTACCTTTATATGTAGTGACCAATATATCATATCAAACAAACTCTTCATATATATATATGTATATATATATATATATATATATATATATATATATATATATATATATATATATAAGGTGAAGTAGACTCGGCCTCGTATGTTGTGGTGCTGCATTATTTCTATGTATAGGTGTGACGGAGGAATGACTGCTCGAAGACGTTGCAGTATGTTCACTAATAGCCTTTAATTCTCCTGAGCTTTCGACCGAGTTACCGGTCTTTTTCAAGGGATTGGGACGTAAACACAAAAGCACAGAAGCAACCAGTTTGCATACATTTGAACAGAATAAGGCAAAAAAACGAGGCAAAATAAAAAACAAACAAACAGAAGAAAAAAGGGTATATAGATAGCAACATGACATTCACTACAACGGAGCGGCAATATTATGACATACACGTATATACACTGGCAGTGAAAATAAGGGAACAGTAGTAGCAGTATACTGGTATAATATAAATAAGCAACTAGACTTAGAATTTGTCAAGAATGACAAATTAGGTGATCCGATTTTTTTTTTTAATCAATGATTCGAGTCCTGATCGCAATAGGCATGACCATATAGGTTTCATCTGCGTTTAGAGACATTGGCCGTGTGATATTTGGATTCTCATTTAGAAAAGAGAGTCAGGTCTGCCATCTTAGGTACCAAATTCGGTATACACTATAACGAAGATACAGAATGAAGTATATTTGACCATTGACCCAACTTTGCACAGCCAAGATGGCATCTGAGCAAAAAGTGGTTATTTTGTGAAATGATTCTTGTAACATGGTCTTTGCGTGTGCAAAATATGGGAAAGATAGGACATGTATTCACCAAGATACATGTTGAAACATTTATGACCTTTGACCCTTATTTACATACCCAAGATGGTATCTGATCAAGTAGTTGTTATTTCATGAAATAATGTACGTGACAGGAACTAAAAACAAAATATGGTGATGATAGGGGCTTTTTTTCTTGTGTTATTGCAAAGAAAGTCGCAGAAAGAAAGAAATTTCTCAATACATCGAAGATAAGTTTGATTTCAACCAAGTTTTTTGACGCAATCTCGGCGTCGTATGAAAAAATGGAGAGAACACTGGCGATAGCCCAAAGTCTCAGCTACAACATATTAAAATCTGGGAGAAATTCACCGAAGAGTAAGTGAGCTAGTGCTCGATAAGAACCGTCATGTCAATTTTCATTTCCAGAAAAATTCCCTCCCATAGAGATAACACGTAAACTGGTTAAATTTGACAAGGTTACATTATATCCATTTTCACGAGGTGAAGACATCATCCTATTAAAACTTTGATGAACAAAACATAAAGAGTATTAAATTGGCTACAACATACTAAAATCTGGAAGAAATTCACTGAAGGGTAAGTGAGCTAGTCGTCGATAAAGACAATCATGTCAATTTTCACATCTAGAAAAATTCCCTCCCATAGAGATAACACGTCATAACGAAGATACAGGAAGAAGTACATATGACCTTTGACCCCACTTTGCACAGACAAGATGGCCTCTGAGCCAAAAATAGTTATTTTGTGAAATGATCCTTGTAGCATGGTCTTTACGTGTGCAAAATATGGGAAAGATAGGACATGTATTCACCAAGATACAGGATGAAACATGTATGACCTTTGACCCTAATTTACATACCCAAGATGGTATCTGATCAAGTAGTTGTTATTTTGTCAAATAATGTACGTGACATGAACTAAACATGTGCAAAATATGGTGGTGATAGGGTATGTTTTTCTTGAGTTATTGCAAAGAAAGTTGCAGAAAGAAAGAAATATCTCAATACATCGAAGATAAGTTTAATTTCAACCAAGTTTTTGGACGTGATCCCGACTCCGTATGAAAAAATGAAGGGCACATTAGCGATAGCCCAAAGTCTCAGCTACAACATATTAAAATCTTAGAGAAATTCACCGAAGCATAAGTGAGCTAGTGCTCGATAAAGATAGTCATGTCAATTTTCATTTCCAGAAAAACTGCACTCCAATAGAGAATACACGTAAACTGGTCAAATTTGACAAGGTTACTTTCAATCCCTTTTTACGAGGTGATGCCGTCATCTAATCAAAATGTTGTAAACATATGACTGAAAGACCATTTAATAAGCTACAACATATTAAAATTTGGATGAAAATCGACAAAGGATAAGTGAGATGCGTTTGAGTGAACTTGAAATTTGATGACGTCATTTTGAAAATTTACTTTTTTTACTTTATTAAGAAATTTGATATCTTTTAATAATTTTTTCAGTATTGCCAACCCATGAAACGACAATGTACAACTCATCAGCTTTCTAAATATGTAAAGAAAATTGGGGGTCACGGTCCATCCTGATGAGTAAAATCGGATCTAAAATTGGCGGTTTTTTGACATAGTTGCACTGTCTATCGCCATTGACGAGCGTGCGGAATTTCAACTTTGACGGGCCCGTATGACGTCATATTGAGTCGGATCGATTTGAAACTTGGTAGAAATATTCCTTGACATTTCAGACATCAGATTAAAGTGAAAAAACGGGAAATTTCTATTGCATATGAGCTGTGCGTACGTATATGCGCGCGCGTGTACGCGTCCGTCCAATTTTTTCAATTTTTCAAAAAATGCTCCAAATGGTCTAAAACGTGTGCAAAAAAAAATTTTGAGCTCGATTGGAGCATACAAATATTTCAACGCGCGCGTACGCGCACGTTTTAAGGTAAAGATGATATTTGAGAATATGAGTAGAATGCGCTTGACTTGAAATATATGTGACGTAAATTTCATTGAAAAATTCCATTGCATTAATGAGATATGATTGAGAATGTGTTTTCATATAATGACGTCATAGTGATGTCACGGTTGACTGATCACTTTGATTTTATTTCGATTGTCGTCTTTGGGACACGATGCATATTTGGTATAAGTTTGACATTTATAGGCAATGTACTTTTTGAGGTAACCTCTGCACAACTTTTGGGGAGAAATAAAGAAAAACTAGAGATTGTAATTTGTCATTACTGACAAATTAAGGTGATCCGATTTTTTTTAAATCAATGATTCGAGGTCTGATCGCAATAGGCATGACCATGCAGGTTTCATCTGTGTTTAGAGACATTGGCCGTGTGATGTTTGGATTCTCATTTAGAAAAGGAAGTCATATCTGTCACATTTGGTACCAAATTCTGTATACACTAGATAACGAAGATACAACAACAAATACATAATTTAGGCATGACCATACAGGTTTCATCTGTGTTTAGGGACATTCGCCGTGTGATGTTTGGAATCTCATTTAGAAAAGCGAGTCAGACCTGCCATCTTTGGTACCAAATTCCGTATACACTGTAACGAAGATACAGAATGAAGCATATTTGACCATTGACCCCACTTTGCACAGCCAGGATGGCATCTAAGCAAAAAGTGGTTATTTCGTAAAATGATTCTTGTAACATGGTCTTTGCGTGTGCAAAATATGGAAGAGATAGGACATGTATTCACTAAGATACAGGATGAAACATTTATGACCTTTGACCCTAATTTACATACCCAAGATGGTGTCTGATCAAGAAGTTGTTATTTTATGAAATAATGTACGTGACATGAACTAAATATGTGCAAAATTTGAGGGTGATAGACGCTGTTTTTCTTGAGTTATTGCAAAGAAAGTTGCAGAAAGAAAAGAAACATCTCAATACATTGAAGATAAGCTTTAAATTCAACCACGTTTCCCGACATCGTTTGAAAAATCGAAGGAGAAAATATGATAGCCCAAAGTCTCAGCTAAAACATATTAAGATCTGGGAGAAATTCACCGAAGCATAAGTGAGCTAGTGCTCGAAAAAGATAGTCATGTCAAATTTCATTTGCAGAAAAACTGCACTCCCATAGAGATAACACGTCATAATGAAGATACAGAAAAAAAGAACATATGACCTTTGACCCCACTTTGCACAGACATGATGGCATCTGAGCAAATAGTGGTTATTTTGTGAAATGATTCTTGTAACATGGTCTTTGCGTGTGCAAAACATTCGCCGTGTGATGTTTGGAATCTCATTTAGAAAAGCGAGTCAGACCTGCCATCTTTGGTACCAAATTCCGTATACACTGTAACGAAGATACAGAATGAAGCATATTTGACCATTGACCCCACTTTGCACAGCCAGGATGGTATCTAAGCAAAAAGTGGTTATTTCGTAAAATGATTCTTGTAACATGGTCTTTGCGTGTGCAAAATATGGAAGAGATAGGACATGTATTCACCAAGATACAGGATGAAACATTTATGACCTTTGACCCTAATTTACATACCCAAGATGGTGTCCGATCAAGTAATTGTTATTTTATGAAATAATGTACGTGACACGAACAAAACATGTGCAAAATATGGGATTAATAGCCATTGTTGTTGTTCATCTATTGCACAGAAAGTAGTAGAAAGAAAGAAAAATAAAGAAAAAATTATGTTATTTTTATAGAAATTTGAAGGAGAAGCATGAAAAAATCAGAAAAAGATAAAGTTAGGAAAGGAGATTAAGACTAACTAAAGAAAAAGAAGAAAAAAAGTGTTAAAAAAATATTGGCAGGGATGAGCCTCGAACCAGGGACCTTAGGGTTACGAGTCGGATGCGCTATGCAATGACCTATTTCATGCTCCATAGGCCCTGTGTAGTAAGCAAAATGACGCTGCATCGAAGCCACGTGTCATTTTTCAACCAAGTTTTTCGACGTGATGCCGACGTCGTAAGAAAAAATGGAGCGCACATTTATGATAGCCCAAAGTCTCAGCTATAACATACTAAAATCTGGGAAAAATTCACCGAAGCATAGGTGAGTTAGTGCTCGATAAAGGTAGTCATGTCAATTTTCTCTGCCAGAAAAACTGCTCTCCCATAGAGATAACACGTAAACTGGTCAAATTTTACAAGGATACTTTCAATCCATTTTTACGAGGTGATAACGTTATCCAGTCAAAATGTTGTTTTGTATTAATGAAAGAACATTTCATAAGCTACAACATACTGAAATCTGGGTGAAAATTGACGAAATTTAAGTGAGATACGCTCGAGTGAATTTGAAATTTGATGACGTCATTTTGAAAATTTACTTTTTTTACTTTATTAAGAAATTTGATATATTTTAATCATTTCTTCAGTATCGCCAACCCATGAAATGACATGTACAACTCATCAGCTTTCAGAATATGTAAAGAAAGTGGGGGGTCACCGTCCATCCTGACGAGTAGAATCCGATTTAAAATTGGCGGTTTTTTGGCATAGTTGCACTGTGTATCCCCATTGACGCACGCGCGGAATTTTGAATTTGACGGGCCCGTATGACGTCATATTGAGTCGGATCGACTTGAAGCTTGGTAGAAATATTCCTTGACATTTTGGACATCCGATCCGTGTGAAAAAACTGAAAATTTTTATTGCATATGAGCTGTGCGTGCGTATATGCGCGCGCGCGTACGCGTCCGTCCGATTTTTTCAATTTTTCAAAAAATGCTCCAAATGGTCTGAAACGTGTGCAAAAAAAAATTTGAGCTCGATTTGAGCATACAAATATTTCAACGCGCGCGTACGCGCACGTATCAAGAGAAAATGTGAATTTTGAGAATATAAGTAGAATGCGCATAACTTGAAATATAAGTGACGTAAATTTTATTGAAAACTCCATTCCATTAATGAGATGTGATTGAGAATGTGTTTTCATATAATGACGTCATAGTGACGTCACGGTCGACTGATCACTTTGATTTTAGTTCGATTGCCGTCTTTGGGACACGATACATACATGGTATAAGTTTGAACTTGATAGGCATAGCACTTTCTGAGCTAACCTCTGCACAACTTTTGGGGAGAAATAAAGAAAGAAGAAGAAAGAATCCGTACAGATACAGAAGGTGATGCGTGAGGATACTCGGATCACCTAAAAAGAAGAAGAAGAAAGAATCCGTACAGAAACAGAAGGTGATCCGAGAGGATACTCGGATCACCTAATAACAGCAGTAATGATTGCAATTAAATCATTTGAAATACATAAACCAACATTGATGGAACCGTATAACTAAAACACACTGGCTACCTGTTAAAGCGTTGGGGGTATGCCTGCTGTGTGTGATGTCAGTGGGATGAGTATGGATCAGTATGGATATTAGCTTCTGTATTAGAATCACATTTATGTATCTATCCACATGTGTGTTTATGGTAATACATGTGTATAATTTGAAAGCGCGTGGATAACTGTATACAGTATGTATGCGAGTGTACATGTGTGTATATATATGCACTTGTGTACGTATGTCCACACACACCGATTATATTGCTTATAAAGTTTATGTGCGTTAAAGTGCAAGCACACATTCACTGCATGATCATGAGCAAAATGTAAGAAAGAAGTTGAGTATAATGATTAATCTCATGGAGGTTTCAAGTGTTTCGCGCCATCAACGTCCCAAATACTCCAATTTACATCCTCTCACACATCACTACCCCCACATTACGTTTGCGAACCCCTCACACTCATTCCACTGACACCACTGACAAATCCCCATTCAAACAAACTACTACTGCTTTTGCGAGCTAACGTTGTCATGTTATCAAACACGATGGATTAAAGGGGTGATGTTCGATAGTCTGCAGTTTCGTTGATCCGAAAATGAAGTAAGGTTCATTATTCCGAAGGTTCGTTATTCCAAAGCTTACAAATTTCCTTAATCAAGAGGTTCGTTAATCTGAAATTGAGGAAGGGTTTGCTTATCCGAAGGTTCGTAAATCCGGAAATGAAATCAAATTCGTCATTCCGAAAGTTCGTTAATCCAAAGATTACATAACGTTCGTTATTTCGAAGGACAGATCGTTAATCCCAAAATAAAGTAGGTTCGTTAATCCGAAAAATGAAACTAGGTTCATTAATCCAAAAATGAAAAGGGGGTGCATACTTAAGACCCTTCGGAATTACGAATCTGAATTGTTTCGCTTTCGGAATCACAGACCTCATTTCATTTTCAAATCAAACTTAAAATTAAAACTTTCGGAATAACGATCTGTACCCGATTAAAGATGGGTGTGCTGTTTTTTAACCTACACAGATACAAGGATAATATAGGGATGACACTTTATATAGGATAATTTTACCAAACAAAAGAACAAAGATTACAAGTAAGAGAAAAAGGAGGGTAGCAGGTAATTTTCCTACCGTCAACAAAGGTATCAACTTTCCAATAAGATTTCACCTCATAGAGACTTTACTAGTCTAACCATTGGTCATTTTCATTCATTTTCATTTAATTTCATTTCATTTTTCTTCACTCTACTGGGCTAAGCCAGTCACTGTTTTTCGGCAAGCCCGTGAATTAAAAACACATGCATAGAACACGATTCAATTACATAACTGGAATACATATTTCATTTCTTTTCTTTTCATTTCATTTCATTTCATTTCATTTCATTTCATTTCATTTCATTTCATTTCATTTCATTTCATTTCATTTCATTTCATTTCATGTCATTTCATTTCGTCACTCCTCTGAGCTAGGCCAATTGCTTTAGGCAAGCCCGTAAGTTAAAAACACATGCATAGTACACAATACATTAACATAACTGGAAAACACTTCTAACATGGTATAATAAATGCACAAAACTTAATTCCAACTTATTCTTTTATTACGTTAGGTTAATCAAAAAAAAAAGAGATAGAACAAGAAGAAAAATAACCACAAAAACAAACTTGCAAACAAAATATTACGGTAGCATGATAATCATTGTATTCACTGAAATCTTGAAGACTTATTACCCCTTAGATGTATCTTCTCCTCTCCCACTTATTTATAAAATGTACTACATCAAACTGTTTAGTGTTATAACGATATTCATTCCAAAGAGAGCCTCTTTATATCATTTGTTAAACCATTCCAAATTCTTACCCCCTTAAAGGACAAATTTCTTTGTTTTTCATACTCTCTACCAGCTTTCGGTAATTCGAAATTATTCAATATTGATTGTTAAGATTATACTTATTTTTCTTAAATTCTTAATTTAATTTCATACATCGTGTATTAAAGGAATCTTCTTTTTCATAACTGTTCAAGGGGTACGATTCCGTAAAGTAGCAGTAGATTCTCCAGCCCAGTTCCCGGGGTGCTCCATACAATATCATAATAATCAAATTCACACTATAAGTGACCGTACATCACCAAGCCAACACAAAGGCGCACTCCTTGATTTTGACGTGAAGACTCAAACAACGTGAAATGAGTCAATCTAGTCAATCTTGAGTCTTTCATATTATCTGAAAAATTATTCTTCTTCTATATTATTCTTATGTTTGAGATCATAAATTGAATGAAATAGTGTGTTTTCAGCTGTTTCTTTTTTTTTAAGAACTCTTTCTTTTTTGGAGATGTAATATAGTGTGATCAGATATAATAATATCTTAGAGGTCGCTTTTCATTTCGTGACAATCGTATTCACACTCTTCCCTTTCAACTTTACTAACCTTTGATAGGATAATGCCACTTCTTTGAAAGAAGTATTAATCATGGACAGAATGTGTTAACAGAGCATGCTTAATTCCAGCTTAATCTGATAGTCGCTTTATTGTTATTGCTCCGGTGGTTTACATCCTGTTTTTTGTCCCATTCTTCGCACAGCTGGCACAGTTTGGTAAAGATTAAGCGCTTGAATTGATAGACCCTGCACTTCAGAGCCTCTTATCTCACTTCACACTTTTCCGGAGTGTGTGCTTTCTTTCCAATATAGGTTAGGAGAGTCTATTTTAATTGAGTTTTTTTTTTACCCTTTCAAAACTTAGAGTTTGCTCTTTCTAAATCAGCCCTTATTCAAAAATTTCATGTATTTTTGTTGGTTTTGTGATGCAAGGTCACATGATAATAACCTCTCACAAACAATCTTTTTGGATTAATTGATAAGGTGACACACCGTGCCTTTGTGACAATCGGATTTATTGTTGTTTTGTTGGTGTGTTCAGTTATGGAAGTATATTTTGCTTCTTTTACTGTGTTGAAACTTATAGTTTGCTGGTCCCAATGCACAGGCAGATTAGCAATAATCGTGTAGCTCAGTCCAACAGTAGCAGTGACTTCATTTTTTCAAGTGACAGAGTAATCACACAGGTGGTAACTTCGACTATAACTTAAGTCTATTGTCGTACATCTCCTTGTAATATACCATGACCTTGTTTGAACACCGGATGACGTCAGGGGTCAACTGATCAGGTAGCTTGCTCTGGGGCAGAAATTCGCTGCTCCTCATTGCTCTCCCGTAGAAAGTGACAACATCCTGCACAAGGTTGTCACCGGCAGCTTTCCATGCTTTGAGGGACTGTGGCGAAGCATCCCATTTTAGGAGTGACTCGCTGTAGGGGAGTCCCACCGCTGCGCAATACGCGCTTAAGACTTCCGCTGGCCTCGTCAAGAAATCGTCAGCATCGATAACGACAGGATTGCTATCGATATTATGTTTGACGTACTTCCAGACATCGTAGAGTTCCTTCATGAAATATCCTGGAGGAAAGTACTTGTCGTCGCGTTCGATATTGTACGTCTGCTCGTTAGCAGCTTCGCCTTCGAGAAGTCCTAGCTGGGAAAAGTGCGTGAATATCGCTTGTCGATACGAGTTGATCGAGCGTACTGGATTGCGGATCAGGAACGTGTGCTTGAAATCGCTCGGAATGTACTGGAAAGCATTGCAGCCAGCGATGCCTGAACCCATGTCCTTTACAAACACATGATTACTGGTAGCCGTCTCAAGCATCTCTTTGATCGATGCATGTCTACGGTATAATAAGATGAGATGAAAAAAGAGTAATGGTACATTTAGTTATGCGAGCTTTAAACTCTCTAGTTGACTGTAAGAGTGTAATTAATTCACACTCATTTTTATTTAGGCCTTCATGTATGGATATATACAGCATTCTATGTCATCTTTCATGATCAAAGAGATAAAATTATGGCGTATCTTTACGGAGACTGTGGTGGCAGCTCACAATGCAATGCCACATCTATCGTTAAAAGGCAAATCTTTCACATCTTCGATTAATAAAACTAGGTGAGAATAACGCTCCATCAATTGCCGATTGCCGATTTTTGATAGAATTAAACGAAATTATGGGTTTTCTGTCAAGGAGATCGAAAATATATTTTTAAGGCCAAGACAATGTACATTAAATAGCCGATTACGTTTCAATTCAAACTGGTGCATGGTATTGTCTACACAAATCATCATCTTTTCAGGTTCGGTTTTTCTGCAAGTAACTTATGCTCTTTTTGTGAAAAAGAAGAAGAAACATACAAACATTTATTTTACACTTGTGAGCATGTGAAATTAATCTGTGAATTATGTGAGAAAATGATAGAGGATGTTGATTTAAAAAATTGTACTTGGGAAGAAATTCTGTTCGGGAGGAAGGAGGGCAATAGAGGAAAACACCAATTACTAAATCATATTTTCATATTGGTTAAATATTTGACTTTTAAAAGTAGAGATTATGGAAAGTCGCCTACATTAATGAAATAAAAAATAATATTTTAGAGGATAGATTTGAGGAAAAGAAATTAACATCAATGAAGGGAATTGTAACCATTCATTTCAGTAAATGGGAAAATTTTAAAGTAAGTATGGAAGGACCCGGAGCCAGATGTCCACGGGGAAGGGGGAAGGGAGAGGAAGGGTAGTTGGGAGGGGAGGAGGCGGGGGGGGGGGGGGGTGATTAAAGGGAACATCGATTCCATTTGGGTGTATGGAAAGATTGATGACGTGATAAGTAGTTTTCTTTTTCTTTAGCGATTGTACTGTCATGCTGAAAGTACAGCTCGATTTGATTTTAATGAAAGTAAGTAAACAGTGTATGTTGTTTTCTTTCTCTGGTGCATTGTATATTCTTTACAAATGTACTGTTTCTACTGAAAGTACAGCTTGGTTTGATTTCATTATAATTGTGTCATGATAAATCGTGGTTTTTGTAATACATGTGATTTGATTTGTTACGAAATTGTTTTGAATATGGAATCAATAAAACATTATGAAAAAAAGGTATTAAAAGAGGAGATAAAATGAGAATAATGGTGCATTTAGCTAGCGAGCTTTAGACTCTCTGGTTGACTGTTACAGTAGAATCAATTCACAGGCATTTATGGTTTAGACCTATGGCTATATAACACTTTACCTCACTTTCCGAGATTAACGTGTACCTATACCCCAGAATAAACTTTGTATACAGCTAGAATACATGAAAACGGCCATAGTTCACCTACGATAGTCCCTGAAAGTATACATATTTCGATAAATCAGATCATTATACCAAAAACAATTTGGCAAATTGTCGTAGGCATACTGACGAGTGGGGGTTCTAGCTATTTGGGGATAGGACTACTTTTTTTTTTAAACGAATAATATCGAAATTAGTGCCAGTCAGTCAGTTGATTGCGCTCACGCCTTGCATATCACAGTCATTCAAAACGTATTGGGCAAAATATTGATAGCGCAATAGTTCGATTTAATAATCGGGTGATCGACTAGTCTTTTCCAAGTCGCTTTTGTTTTTGTATAATTTTTAAAACTTATATTTAAACCGCAATAGGTAAATATCAGAGTTACAAATATTCTAATATTTTGCAGAAGGCATGTCTCAGAGTTTACGGATATTGTAGCTGCTCACATAAAGCAAAGCGACATTTACTGTTAAATAGCAAATCCTGCAAATTTTCAACCCATAAAATGAAGTGAGAGTAGTGCTCCATCACCTGATGGAATGATCAGTTTGTTTCAAATGATCACGAAAACGCTGGATTCCTTTCCTTTTTTTATGTAAGGGGCACATTATCTAGTCATGCCAGTGGTTATTTTTCACCATCTTAGTTAATCACGGAGATAGTTTCACAAAAGACTTTTAACTTTTTTTTTTGGGGGGGGGGGGAAATTGAGAGAAAACGAAATACACACACACACACACACACACACACACACACACACACAAATCAAACTTACAACAGCCAAATAACAAAACTCACGCAAGGCGATTTGGCTCCAGTTTAGACTGCGCATCAGCACTGAGGATTTGGCATGCTTTGTCCAGCGCCTCTTCGTGACCCGCGTATATCTTCGGAAGATCTTCGCCACAAGAGGCGTTGTAGGCCCTTGCCGCGACGTAGCAGTAGTGGAATGGTTCGAAATAGATCTCAGAGTCCTGGACAGCACTCAGGCATTTCGTTATAGCGGTCGAGATGGTCCGTGGGACGCACCACATGATGACCCTTGACCTAGCTTCACTGGAAGACATCTCTCCTTCCTCTAAAGGATTCAAAGAGCTGAAAGTTTGAATGGTTTATCCCACCTAATGGACTCAGCAGCACTTAGCAGCAAGTACCTCCTGATGTATACTGCAGTAAAGTTACCCCCTGTGTGAACACCGTGTTTCCACCCTGATCTATCAGATGGTCATGAGGTACACAATGGTTGACATTCCCTAGAACACGGGAGAACGTGAACGGAAAAGTCCAGTCAGGGACTCCAAATCTTTCCTGTTGTTGTCTGTGCGTGTGTGTTGTGGTGGGGGGGGGGGGGGGGTGCCAAGTATGAAAATACATGGTACACACAATGCCATACCATGCCTGAGTATTCTATAGAGTGCCATTAAATCCGAACATACCGTTGTTTGATCCGCTAATCTAACTGCAAACACTCCTTTGCATGGAGATCACACAAAAACACACTAAAATGGCTTTATAGGATTCTTTCCACATGAAAAGAGGTCGCACGCAAATACACCATTTGCTTGTTCTAAAATCGGTGTCACACTGTATGTTTGTCTCTTTGAATATTAACAGTCACAGTTGAAAACGTTCAGTTAATGCCGATTTTCACAGAATAATGTCAACAATATTAACTTCGATATTCTATGTCCAATGCATACAGTGGATTTGGGCAGCTTCAAAGAATTCGTGCATGGGGAGAGAGAGAGAAAAAAAAAGAAATCTAAGTCTGACAATGTCTGACTTATTGCCAATAACAAGTTACAATAGTTGCTATAAGCTACTGAAATCCTCGCATCTGATTGGCTTAGAGCTATTTTTTTTTTGTCTTAGAAAGTTTTATGAAACGGGACCCTGGTTGCCATGTAAACCGAGTGAGAGGTCGAAATCAGTAGCATGGTCACTCGCCTTTATACGCTCATGACCTGAACTTCATATTACATTCCTCTCCGCCAAACCAGATTATATAATCTTGATTATATTGATTATATTGATTATAGTATAGATACGATTCACTCGCAAAAAACACGTCTCTAGCATTTCAGCCATATATCCGTTGCTGTTTTTAATGTCATAGGAAATACACCATAATAATATTGACATTAATAATTTATTATTGACGTCTATAGTTATCGACAAACTGAAGTCAATTCTTTCAAGTTCTTTTTTTTTGCGGGGGGGGGGGGGGGGCAATTGCTCTTCTTTCCCTTTATTCAAGAGAAAAACAACCATATCTCCATGCGTTAAAAATGTGAACAAACGTGAACAACTTTTCCTGCATTTTCTTTTATTTTTCTTTCTTTTTTTTTGCCTTGTAACTTCCTTGACGCAACCCTGCAGGGGCTCCAGTCAACCATCCGTCAGCCATCCATAGTTAAGAGCAATGGCAGCAAGAACATGAGCGTCAACAATCATGACCGACGACACTCCGCAGTTATAATGTACACACCAATCACTTTCAACTGCAACAACTGTCAGCCTTACTGAAGATCCTGAGCTGGTCTGATGGCCCACATGAGTGCATGCATGAATTACACCTCAACTTGAACACTTTAAGAGAGTCATCTTTGGCGACGAAGAACAGTCATGCATGCCCGGCCTACACAGTGACTGCATACTGTCAATGTATAAGTCCCTCACAATCTTTTGTTGGTCTTACTCAGCAGTTTGGAGCGTTTTAATGCCATTTCAAAGATTTTAGGTTTGCATCAAATGACATTGTATACTAATTTTCAAACTAAAAGATTAACAGGGAGAAATTTAGGGAAGACGTGCAATCTACGACATACTTGTTAGTTGATGTCGACAACAAGTTCTGGATACTTTTAACAACATAAAGGGCAACTGCACTAAAAGCAACATCCAATACACAAACGAAGAAAGAAGCAAACGATTTTACCATTGTAGCAATAACAACACAATACCGCTGTTGTTTCATATGATTTCCTTTTTATTTAATTTTCTGGCGTTTCGTCGTCGGAATCTCCTGACGCTCTGATAAAGACCTTGAATTTGTGGTTATTGGGAGGGGCAGAATTTGAAATCAATGGGCGTCCTGGTGACACCTGCGTCATTGCGTTATTAAAAATCGACCTATCCCGGATGCGAGGTCGCGCGTTTCCATGTTGGAGAGTGGGGATACACTTCGACATCCATCGGAATCGTATCGACCGCATGCAGTGCCCAATTGTATTAGAGTTCAATAACCGAGTCCAGTGTGTAAATTTTAATACACGTATAACATTACGCAAATTTCTATTCATTTATTCATTCGTTTATTTTTTTCCATCTCCAACAGAACTTGTAAATACATTTTTTCACTTAAAACATACGCACGTATATGTGTCAACATTACAGAATTGATAAATGAAATTTATGGATAAACAAATGATAGGGTGAAAAAGAACACAAAGAACATTCTGAAGTTTATAAAATGCAGGGGATGGGGAGGAATGCTGAAGAGGCAATGATTGTAGGATGCATTCCCCCCAAACATAGTAAAACAAATAGACATAAGATATCACTGATCTTCTACTTTGTACACTAAATTAAATTTACAAAAGGAATTACACGAACTACAAATAAAAACCTAAGTAGCTCTAAACAGACACCCAGACAAATCCGAACACTAAGGCGTTTTCATGCAATAAATAGAACAGGAAAGAAAAGACAGACAGATGAAGAAGAAGAGGTAACATTGTTGGAAAATAGAAAAAAAAATAATGTCGATTGTGAAGACAAGAAGTGATGAGTGAACTATTATGAAATGCTTTGTTGATCACGGAATTCAAGATTGGGTTCATGTTTTCTAGTTCCATGAAAAATGTAAAAAATACAACAAATCTTTTTTTGTTACTTTACTTCCTCAGATACATAAATACAGTGTTATTTCGCGATATGAAATCTTCGCGAATTAAAGGCGACAGTCTTTTTCGCAGCATGAAACTTTCGCGAATTACCACTGGCATTAACCCACTGTTAAGAATAGCACGCATTTTTCTTCCGCGAATATTAGCTCCTCGCGAAATTTGCGAAAGTTTCATGCCCGCGAAATTTTCTGCAAAATGAAATTCAGCACTATACCATGAAAATGAAATGTCTACTCAAATATCAATGAGTAGGTCCTGAGGGGTCATCTCTCCAAATATGGTGCTTTTATCCGCCGTGTAACGGTAATCTCAAAATTTGACGTAAAGCGACCTGACTAGTAGAGAGCAACATTATTGTCAGCACTTAAGACAAGCACCCCCCGAAAATTCTGTCTGCTGTCAGTTCTTTGGTTTCAATGTTCCCTTCAGCTGAAGAATGGTTAGTTCACATAACGGCAAACCTGCATTGCACAGTCTGCCCCGTTAATTTTGGAATAATTTATGTACTGTGCTCTATGATGTTGCGAATGTATGAGTACTAAATCTTTTTTTGTTCCTGCCATTTCATCGGTGATTTGGTTTTGTTCTTCTGGGGGAGGGGGACCCTCCCAGTTAAATCTTCTTATAATGGCGACAACCTGTACTGTTTTCTCTTCTTTTATCTATGACTATAGTTACGCAATACAATTCCTATCCGAAATATTGCTACTTTATGGTATGGCTAACATAGTGTCTAGGGCTGATTGTTGACCATATCCATATTGCTTTAGGAAAAGTGCAATTCGACGGGGGTGCTGTTCGTTATTCCTAAGGTTTGTTATTCCGAAGGTTCGTTAATCCGAAACACACAAATTCCCTATACCTAGAGGTTCAATAATCCGAAAATGAAAAAGGATTCATTAATCCGAACATTTGTGGCGTTATTCCGAAGGTTCGTTATTCCGAAGGTTCGTTAATCGGAAAATGAAATAGGGTTCGCTATTCCGAAGGTTCGTTAATCCGGAAATAAAATAGGGTTCGTTATTCCGAAGGTTCGTTGATCCGACAATGAAATAGGGTCCGTAACGAACCTTCGGAATAACGAAATACGTTTAATTTTCGGAATAACGAACCTTATTTCATTTTCGGATTAACGAACCTTCGGAATAACGAAAATCTTCGGAATAACGAACCTTCGAATTAACGAAACTTCGGACTAAAGAACCTTCGGAATAACGAACCTTCGGAATAACGAACTGTAACCATTCGACGGTATGCTACGAACAGAATGGTAGAAGTTCCATTAAAACTTGTTCTATAAAATGTTTATGCATGTAATAGACTGAACATTCTTTTGGTAGACGGCAATGCAGGAGATATAAGTAATGAAGAGTTTAATGCAAAAAAAAAAATGATGAATGACCTTTTCATTTTGTTCAGTTAGGTCATCACAAAATCAAGAAAAAAAATCCTTTTCAGTTATACTGTACACTTGTTACATAACAAGAAATATTTTTGAATATGTAACTACAATGATCACTAATATCTAAGGTATTTTCTTTGTTTTCCAGCAGGATAACAATATTTCTTGAAGATGTTACTAGAATTATCACTTATACTTAAGGTACAGGGCCTATTTTCTTTGTTTTTCTCCAGCAGCTTTAATGTCAAATGTCTCAAATTGATACAAACACACCTGTTTGTGCATCTAGACTCATCACATGCACATTTGACGAGGCGCTGTTGTCACTATTGGCATAGACACATTTTTTTTTACTTAATTTCCAATTGCTTAGAGTAAATTTAACATGAATTGTTGACGTTCTCATCAAACTATTGTATCTTTGTATAATGTATGAAAAGGACTAAAGAGGTCGTGAAAATTATATCATTAAGGCCCCACACCATTATTTTCAAAGTATTTTGTGTGTAGTAAAGGGAGATGTGGATTGATCACACCATCACCTAGTTTCCTTTTAATTTGCGTGTTAGGCAGCAACCAATTACACTATTCACTGATAGCAAATGAAAAGGCATATAAAGTTCCTAACCTGCGTTATTCAATATTAAGCTTTAATGAGAATTTTACGATTTTGTGCTGATTCTGATTTTAACTAGATCTACGAAAGTGCGATTAAACATTGTGTGAAACTTCATTTTAAGTGGATATACCTAGAAATGCAGAATGTCAGGTGAGGTAATGGCAAATGCTTCTGCTATAGCTCTGTATAACCATAGTCTAGGACGCTTATCTGACTTACTTAAGTCACCAGTTTTCAGTTATGATGATAAAATATTTATTGATATACGATTGTAATGTAGCTTCAACTCATCTACAAATTGAGAGTGACAATAGAGAAATCTTAAAAGGACAGACTACAGTCAAACGGAACACCATCATTTTATTGGAAGAGTAAGGTGATGAAAGAAATAATCGGCACGAACAACCATGACAACGGATTAAAAATTAATTGAAGTGACTGAGAATCCTTCATGCCCCCATTATGTGGGTCATAATATACCCACAGTCGTATTGTACAGAACGAATCTCGAGAGAGCGGTATCAGCTTGATTTATAAGGAGCTGATATTCCTGGAAAGTGGCGCGGCTTTAGATGGAGTCAAGTAATCACCAAGTTTAAAATTCTTAAGAATAATGGATTTATAAAATTGTATAGCCTCATGACTAGGCCGCCGCAAGGTCAACATTGATCTTCTTGGATATTGTTCGGTGAATAAAACAGTGACTGAATATGCGAGAAGCAGCCCAACCATTATTTATGTATGTGTGTATGTGTGTATGTGTGTAAGTGTGTTTGTGTGTATGTGTGTATGTGTGTGTGTGTGCCCGTGTGTGTGTGTGTGTTTGTGTGTTGTATGTGATTCCGTTACATCAAACCAGACAGCTAGAAACAGAGTCATTTTGTATCTATAAAGGACTTGATCAAGATAATCAGAGCTTTAAGAAAAGCCTAAAGAAAGACATACTTTCGCCCTGCAGGTAGTGCTTTTATCTACATTTAATCTAATAATGATTGGATGATTCCTTTATTAATCTAGCCACATCATTCCGTCTCCCTTTGTATTATACTAATCTATTTCTCCATTAATAGTTGTTGATTAATGTATTCATCGGGATGTAGCTATGGTAGCAAGACAACTTTTCTTCGTGAGGTCACAGCTGTTTAATTTGTGATTTGACATGAATTTTATCTAATCATGTTCGTTTGTGTATTTCTCGAAATGTGACCATTATAGTACTATATATTCTGTTTTTTTTTGTCTTACAATATTTGTGTGTGTGTGTGTTTTTTTTTTTGAGGGGGGTTATTTGTTTGTTTGTTGGTCTGCTTTTGCTTTGTGCAATTACAGGCTATGGTGATGGCTTGCAAAATTATTTTTACAGCGCTGATTCGTTTTTCTCTCGTAAGATACGAACACACTCAAAGATACTGTTTACCATTGGGAACGGTGATTCTAAAAATGTTCGAATTATCACATTTGATGCATATGTGTAGGTCAGTTGTATCACAAAACATCCTGCCATATAGAAAATTTGCAATAAAGCCTAAAATATAGGGAGATATCACTATTTTCTTACTGCAGACGGTTTAGTCTAGACACAATCTTATTGTATCTATTCACATTTTTTAACATATAACAATATTTAACATTGATTATACTGATAAACTTTTTTTTTTTACACTGGTTGTTTCTATCCCTCACTCGCATTTAAGAACTATTTTGAAGCGCAAAAGCTAGGTTTTTGTTTTGTCTGCAAATGGTAAATTGTGCCTTGAAGGGACTCGGCGCAAACCTTTCCTTATTAGCACATTACGTGCCAATGAGTCAACTGTGCACAGATTTCACACACAAACCTATGAACAGGAAATAAATGTGGTGATAGGCAGAGTATTAAGTCTTATAGACCGATGTCTCCTCTCCGAGGGTAGAAATATGACTTATGATTATCTTTAGGAAGCCATGCAATGCGATAAAATCCCGATTCCATGAAAATTATATATGACTTGAAAATATCTGGCCTTTTGCTGACCTGCTAATGGTCAAAGTGAGTCAGTGAATAAAAGGGGAAAAAAATCAGCATTAGGCCAATCGGGAAGAGACAGAACAGGGTCTTTGAGATTGTTCGAAGTTCAACAATAAATGCTTAAATCATTCCTGATTACGATCGGATAAATGGGTAGAATCGTACATGCAGGAGATTATTGCCTGGACAATGCATGCATCATGATTTTAATATGTGTATTTTATTGTTGCTAGTGCCCTATTCCGACGGTCCACAATCATTAAATTGCAATATCACCAATATTGGTAGGGTATAACTAGCTAGCCGAATTGAGATTGGCTCGCATCAGCACATTGATCCACTGTCCTTGCTCCCATCTCTCTCGTATTATTGTGAATCGGGTCAATTTTCTTTTCTCTTTTGGCGCGCGAGGACTGATTGTCAGATGGTTAAGCTTTGGCATATCATTATTATTTGCCAAGCGCGCGACTCGGGCTTTTAAATGCTGGAGGCAGAGTATCTACGAGGTATCCTACAGCATCATCGCTGTTGTTGATTTTTCCACTATTATTTGCCTCATTCTACCAGCACGTGACCATCTGGTGATCAGCATGATTTAAAGGGGATGGCTAGTAACTGATCAGCGGGAATGCTGGGGGATGATTGTTCCACTCCTTGTGGTATTTATTTAAATGTACATTATATATCTATTGTTGTGTGAAAATCATTTGCTTCAGAATGGTCTCATATTCAAGTAATGTGCAGTTAATCGTTAACGATCGCCCCGTCACTGTACAGGCATGCTTACCTGGAAACATTAAATTGCACATTACTTGAATATGAGACAATTCTGAAGCAAATAATTTTCCCACAACAATAGATATATAATGTACTCTTAAATGAATCCCACAAGGCATTCCCACCGATTCCCACTGATCAGTTACTAGCCATCCCCTTTAATGCATACTTGATAGCTTTGCCCTTATAGTGTTCGACGTTTCAGTTGTCAAGTTTGTGATGGTTTTCTCGAAGTCCCATTTATGTAGGAATACCCCACATTTTTCTTTGAAACTTGAGAACTCAAACGTACTGCTGAAAACTACTTTGTGGCGACCATGATGGCAACGAACCTGGAGACAAAGGAAATAGTATTCTAGCGATGATATTTTTTCCCGTTTTTTTTTCATTCTTTTTAGCAGAGGAAGACCTTTATGAATTTTTTCGTTCACATGGATCTGAAATGTTTCTCGATGTTGCCTGAAGGGAAACTATTGCTTGCACGTGCACAGTTCTCCCCAGCGTAAATCGGATTTCACAACGTGAGGTAAGACTGTGTATATACTTCCGTCAAGTGTATAGGCGCAATTGTCTGTGTTTGTACAAATAGTATTCATCATTCCGACGCGTTTCTGTGGGAGAGCATTCTTCTGTGCATTTTGCGACCAAATACCTAACGTGGATCCTCATTACTTTTTCTTTAAATTATACTCTATCCAATACCAATCATTTCAAATTTCGGTTGTTGGGCAAAGAATAATTGTCGCTCTTTGTAAGCTAAGGTGTTGGACGTGAGCATGAGGCAATGTTGTCTGATATTATTGCAGACAACATATGCATCTTTCATTTGTGTATACATGTATATATATATATATATATATATATATATATATATATATATACATATAATTAAAAACAAAACTGAAACCAAGTTCATGCTGTATTCACAAACAGTTTATTTCGGCACATAAAATTTCGAGCGATTCGCTCGTTCTCAAATGTAAAATTTATTTATTCATTTGGCATGGATCCGTTGTGTTCATATATTTTTGCATCTTTTTATCATGTCACTTTTAAATGATGAGAACAAGAAATTGAAAGGAAGGAATTGAATGAAATCTTCCGTTGTACAGAAATTTCACTAATGACAATGATGTATACCCTTTCCCTTTTTCCTTTTATCTCTCCGAGGAACAAAATTAGTGTATAGTTGATTTAGAAAATGTGCTTACAAGAGAAAATCGGTTTAACGATTGTGTTCAGATTATCCTTGAAATTCGGTATATTACGACATATTCTAAGCGATCCTACAAGAAAACCTCATAAATGTAATGATTGTATTCCAAATACATGCCTCTCTAAATAAACCAAAAGGAAAAGTAGGGTCGACCTATAAGAAAAAGCAGTTTGTCACGTTTAAGACACCGCTGACCACCAGTTGTTTTTCAGTTAATTTCATCTATTGTCCTTTTCAATTTTTTTAATGAGCAAAACCTCAGAAAGAAATTACTTTGTACAGAATATGATGGAACTGTAATTATATTTTCCACTGTGATTGGTGCAATTTGAACTAGACTCGGAATTTGTCAAGACTGACAAATTAGGTGATCCGATCTGTTCGTAAATCAACGATTTGAGTCTCCTGATCCCAATAGGCATGACCATACCGGTTTCATCTGTGTTTAGTGGACATTGGCCGTGTGATGTTTGGATTCTCATTTAGAAAAGGGAGTCAGACCTGCCATCTATGGTACACAATTCCGTATACACTAACGAAGATACAGAATGAAGTATATTTGACCTTTGACCCAACTTTGCACAGACAAGATGGCATCTGAGCAAAAAGTGGTTATTTTGTGAAATGATCCTTGTAACATGGTCTTTACGTGTGCAAAATATGGGAAAGATAGGACATGTATTCACCAAGATACAGGATGATACATTTATGACCTTTGACCCTAATTTACATACCCAAGATGACGTCTGATCAAGTAGTTGTAATTGTATGAAATAATGTACGTGACATGAACTAAACATGTGCAAAATATGGGGGTGATAAGGCCTGTTTTTCTTGAGTTATTGTAAAGAAAGTTGATGAAAGAAAGAAATATCTCAATACATCGAAGATCAGCTTTAATTTCAATCAAGTTTTTGGACGTGATCCCGACATCGTATGAACAATGAAGGACATATTTTCGATAGCCCAAAGTCTCAGCTACAACATATTAAAATCTGGGAGAAATTCACCGAAGCATAAGTGAGCTAGTGCTCGATAAAGACAATCATGTCAATTTTCACATCTACAAAAATTCCCTCCCATAGAGATAACACGTCATAACGAAGATAAAGAAAGAAGTACATATGACCTTTGACCCCACTTTGCACAGCCAAGATGGCATCTGAGCAAAAAGTGGTTATTTTGTGAAATGATTCTCGTAACATGGTCGTTACGTGTGCAAAATATGGAAAAGATAGGACATGTATTCACCAAGATACAAGATGATACATTTATGACCTTTGACCCTAATTTACATACCCAAGATGACGTCTGATCAAGTAGTTGTTATTTTATGAAATAATGTACGTGACATGAACTAAACATGTGCAAAATATTGGGCTGATAGAGCTTGTTTTTCTTGAGTTATTGTAAAGAAAGTTGCAAAAAGAAAGGAATATCTCAATACATCGAAGATAAGCTTTAATTTCAACCAAGTTTTTGGACATGATCCCGACACCGTATGTAAAAACGAAGGGCACACTTACGATAGCGCAAAGTCTCAGCTACAACATATCAAAATCTGGGAGAAATTCACCGAAGCATAAGTGAGCTAGTGCTCGAAAAAGACAGTCATGTCAATTTTCATTTCCAGAAAAACTGCACTCCCATAGAGATAACACGTAAACTGGTCAAATTTGACAAGATTACATTCAATCCATTTTTACGAGTTGATACCGTCATCCAATCAAAATGTTGTTATTACATTTATGAAAGAGTATTTAATAAGCTACAACATAATGAAATCTGGGTGAAAATTTGCAAAGGATAAGTGAGATACACTCGAGTGAACTTGAAATTTGATGACGTCATTTTGAAAATTTACTTTTTTAATTGTATTAAGAAATTTGATATCTTTGAATCATTTTTCCAGCATCGGCAACCCATGAATTGACATGTACAACTAATCAGCTTTCAGAATATGTCAAGAAAATGGGGGGTCACCGTCCATCCTGACGAGTAAAATCGGATTCAAAATTGGCGGTTTTTTGGCATTGTTGGAGTGTATATCGCCATTGACGCGCGCGCGGAATTTCAACTTTGACGGGCTTGTGTGACGTCATATTGAGTCGGATTGACTTGAAACTTGGTAGAAATATTCCTTGACATTTCAGGCATCTGATAAGTGTGAAAAAACGGGAAATTTCTATTGCGTATGAGCTGTGCGTGCGTATATGTGCGCGCGCGTACGCGCCCGTCCAATTTTTTCAATTTTTCAAAAAATGCTCCAATTGGTCTGAAACGTGTGCAAAAAAAATTTGAGCTCGATTTGAGCATACAAATATTTCAACGCGCGCGTACGCGCACGTTTGAAGAGAAAATATGAATTTTGATTATATGAGTAGAATGCGCTTGACTTGAAATATATGTGACGTAAATTTCATTGAAAATTTTCATTCCATTAAAGAGATATGATTGAGAATGTGTTTTCATATAATGACGTCATAGTGACGTCACGGTCGACTAATCACTATGATTTTATTTGAAGGATCGTCTTTGGGACATGATACATGTATGGTATAATTTTGACATTGATAGGAAGAGGACTTTCTGAGATTAGCGACACACAACTTTTGCGGAGAAAGAAGAAGAACTAGACTTGGAATTTATCAACACTGACAAATTAGGTGATCCGATCTGTTCGTAAATCAACGATTTGAGTCTCCTGATCCCAATAGGCATGACCATACCGGTTTCATCTGTGTTTAGTGGACATTGGCCGTGTGATGTTTGGATTCTCATTTAGAAAAGGGAGTCAGACCTGCCATCTATGGTACACAATTCCGTATACACTAACGAAGATACAGAATGAAGTATATTTGACCTTTGACCCCAATTTGCACAGACAAGATGGCATCTGAGCAAAAAATTGTTATTTTGTGAAATGATCCTTGTAACATGCTCTTTACGTGTGCAAAATATGGGAAAGATAGGACATGTATTCACCAAGATACAGGTTGAAACATTTATGACCTTTGACCCTAATTTACATACCCAAGATGGTGTCTGATCAAGTAGTTGTTATTTTATGAAATAATGTACGTGACATGAACTAAACATATGCAAAATATGGGCGTGATAGGGGCTGTTTTTCTTGAGTTATTGCAAAGAAAGTTGTAGAAAGAAAGAAATATCTCAATACATCGAAGATAAGTTTGATTTCAACCAAGTTTTTTGACGTGATCTCGGCGTCGTATGAAAAAATGCAGGGTATAGTCACGATAGCCCAAAGTCTGAGCTACAACATATTAAAATCTGGGAGAAATTCACAGAAGAGTAAGTGAGCTAGTGTTCGATAAAGACCGTCATGTCAATTTTCATTTCCAGAAAAATTCCCTCCCATAGAGATAACACGTAAACTGGTTAAATTTGACAAGGTTACATTATATCTATTTTCACGAGGTGAAGACATCATCCGATTAAAACTTTGATTGAAGAAAACTTAAAGAGTATTACATTGGCTACAACATACTAAAATCTGGAAGAAATTCACCGAAGGGTAATTGAGCTAGTCGTCGATAAAGACAATCATGTCAATTTTCACATCTAGAAAAATTCCCTCCCATAGAGATAACACGTCATAATGAAGATAAAGAAAGAAGTACATATGACCTTTGACCCTACTTTGCACAGACAAGATGGCGTCTTAGCAAAAAGTGGTTATTTTGTGAAATGATTCTTGTAACATGGTCTTTACGTATGCAAAATATGGGAAAGATAAGACATGTATTCACCAAGATACAGGATGAAACATTTTTGACCTTTGACCCTAATTTACATACCCAAGAAGGTGCCCGATCAAGTAGTTGTTATTTTATGAAATAATGTACGTGACATAAACTAAACATGTGCAAAATATTGGGCTGATAGAGCTTGTTTTTCTTGAGTTATTGCAAAGAAAGTTGCAGAAAGAAAGGAATATGAAAATACATGGAAGATAAACTTTAATTTCAACCAAGTTTTTGGGCATGATGCCGACTCCGTATGAAAAAACGAAGGGCACACTTACGATAGCCCAAAGTCTCAGCTACAACATACTAAAATATGGGAGAAATTCACCGAAGCATAAGTGAGCTAGTGGTCGATAAAGATAGTCATGTCAGTTTTCATTTCCAGAAAAACTGCACTCCCATAGAGATAACACGTAAACTGGTCAAATTTAACAATGTTACTTTTAATCCCTTTTTACGAGGTGATGCCGTCATCCAATCAAATTGTTGTTATTATATATCTGAAAGACCATTTAATAAGCTACAACATATTGAAATTTGGACGAAAATCAACTAAAAAATAAGTGAGATATGCTTGAATGAACTTGAAATTTGATGACGTCATTTTGAAAATTTACTTTTTTAACTTTATTAAGAAATTTGATATATTTTAATCATTTTTCCAGCATTGCCATCCCATGAAATGACATGTACAACTCATCAGCTTTCAGAATATGTAAAGAAAATGGGGGGTCACCGTCCATCCTGACGAGTAAAATCGGATTTAAAATTGGCAGTTTTTTGGCATTGTTGCACTGTATATCGCCATTGACGCGCGCGCGGAATTTCAACTTTGACGGGCCCGTATGACGTCATTTCGAGTGGGATTGACTTGAAACTTGGTAGAACTATTCCTTGACATTTCAGACATCCGATCAAAGTGAAAAAACGGGAAATTTTCATTGCATATGAGCTGTGCGTGCGTATATGTGCGCGCGCGTACGCGTCCGTCCGATTTTTTCAATTTTTCAAAAAATGCTCCAAATGGTCTGAAACGTGTGCAAAAAAATTTTGAGCTCGATTTGAGCATACAAATATTTCAACGCGCGCGTACGCGCACGTTTTAAGAGAAAATATGAATTTTGATTATATGAGTAGAATGCGCTTGACTTGAACTATATGTGACGTAAATTTCATTGAAAAATTCCATTCCATTAATGAGATATGATTGAAAATGTGTTTTCATATAATGACGTCATAGTGACGTCACGGTCGACTGATCACTACGATTTTACTTGACCCGTCGTCTTTGGGACATGATACACATATGGTATAATTTTGACATTGATAGGAAGAGGACTTTCTGAGCTAATCGATACACAAATTTTGTCCAGAAATAAAGAAGAAGAAGAAGGAAAACGAGATATGAAACTCGTCAGACTGACGAGTTAGGTGATACGCCTGGGGTCATCAGATGTCGGTCATCTGTGATCGACAAAGAAAAGAATGTGATATAGGCACATTGAAGTTATATTGAGCGTGCATGCAAAACGGTTTCTCTAACCACTCGGCCACGGGACATCCACGGAAACGCTAAGGCCGAAAAAAAATGTATAGATATTACAGGGGGAAAAAGTCAATGCCCACTCAACAATTGTGGCCGCGTGAACATGTATTGCATTGCTAGAAGGAAATGCGGCCTTGTAACGACTGAGGTCGCTGTGCCATTTCTGGCAATTTCGGAAAAATACGTCCCGCAGACATAAAACCTATAATCGGCTGATTTTGATACCTTGCCTTTAATCACAATTTTCAGTGTGATGACGTCATCAAAGTACAAAACAATGACATGGACTTGAAAGACAATTGCTCAAAGTACAACACCTCCGTTGTCGTCATTACATATTATACAACACCTCAGAATGATGTCGAATTGTGATTGGCCAAGAACATGTCACATGACATTCAATAGAAAATACCTATCAAACTCATTGAGAGTGACAGCCATTCAATAGGCCCCTGGCATGGGCCTATTGCATGGCTCGAAGGTACTATAGCACGGCTTCGCGGGGGGCTACTAATGCATGGCCGCTCACAGAGTTCTGTGGCTCACACCCACCCGTAGCAAAGCGCCGGCAAACTACATGTACATTGTACGTGCTGGCCGGCTGCGCTGCGCTGCCGGTAAGTCTCACATACCAGGCGCGGCGGAGTACTGCAACGTTAACGTGTACGCGCAGCTACTTTACCTAGCTAGTTGCATGTATCGCGGCCTTTACACCTACTGCTGTGTTTTTACTTTTGACTCTGATCTGCTATACGTGGACCACAGTGATCCCAAAATCAAGACTTCATTTCAAGTTGAGAAACCGTAATTTGATTATTTTTCTGTGTTTTTATACAAAATCATTTTCGGAAACAGACAAAGTCTAACTGCTAGACCTACTACTAGATCTACCGACATCTTAGATCGGCCTAACAGTCAGGCCTAACTCGATCTAACGTAAGTGTATAATGGGTATAGACCCTGCGGAGTTTGTGATTCCTGTGACTGTGTGGTCGAATCGTGACGAGTGCTTGAAAGCAGTACACAGGGTGGTTTACAATTCTCTGCCTGATTGTTACATTTATTTTTGGGCCTTCCTGAGTTGGCGGTCACTAATTTAGTACTGTGATTGTGGACAAGGTGTTGTATAAAACGAATAATTTATGATTTTGTTCGTGCATTGGGGCACGTAATACCGCACTCGGCGCGAGATTCGCCACTGGTCTATTCAACGCGGCGCTACGCGCCTTGTTGAATAGACCAGTGGCTTATCTCGCGCCTCGTGCGATATTCGTGCCCTATGCACTCACAACTCATAAATTATTCGTATACTATTTGACAGAGTCAGGATGCAACATTCTGCAGCAGTCAAAGCAATGCGGTCTCCAACACAAAACAGAGGGATATTGTGTGTGTGTGTGTGTGTGTGTGTGTGTGTATAGGTGCGTTTATATACGAACGTAATTTCTACATGGCGAATGTGTAATACACCATTGAAGAAAAAAAAAGTAAAATAGCTAGGTATTTTGTTTCGTGATCTTGTGGGGTTCGAACCCGCACGAGTGCAACCTCACGTCTCTGAGACGGCGCCTTTAACCACTCGGCCATACGTCTCGACGAGAAAATATGAGGAACGTAAACTTATGTATGTGAAAGATGAATCAGGAATCGATTCGTCCACATTCCATTCTCATTTTCAGTTTTAAACTGCAAAATTGTCAACCTCATGAGAAGATTTCAAAGAACAAAATGCATGATTACTGCAGCTTATTGTCTCAGCTACAACATACTTAAATTTCAGAGGAAATGAAGCAAAATCAGCTGAGATAAAGGTGCTTAAATGTTGTCAAGTCAATGGATGGTTTTAAAAAAAATCACCTCCCATAGACATAACACGTAAACTTGTCCGATTTTGCATCTTTACTTTTAATCACAATTTAAAGTATGATAACGTCATCAAATTTCAAAACCATGACATGGACTTGAAAGGCAAATGTTAAAAGTACAACATATGTGAATTTGGGATAATATTGAGCTTAAACAACAGAGATACGAGCAAATGAATGTTAGAAACAGTACCTCAAAAAAATTAATTCCACTTTTTTGATTTCAGATGATGATATGATGACGTCATAATGTATTTCGGGAAATATTGATACTTGAAACGTTATTTCCAATTCATATGCTTTTGTAATATGCAATAAAAACATAGGGTCAACGGACTTTTTAAAGAGCTATTGCGAAATAAACAAAGACATGTTTTTCGCTATATTTCCACATAGACGCGCACACGAAATTTCAACTTTGACGCCAGCGCATTCCTTTGTTATAGGTCAACATCGATCGGAAATCAGTGGATATTGTTACTCAAAGTATCAGGAATCCAAATCAGTCAAAAAAATTGCATTTTCATGTTGGTTACGCCCTCTGCGCGCGAAATTGCGCGGACGGACGCGCACACGAGAAAATGTTTGAAACGCTTAAAATTGTCTGAAACTTCGAGATTTCCCATTGGGAAGTCGTTTTGAGCCTTTTAAAATTTTGACGCGCGCGAACGCGCGCGTAATGAAGACCTGGGTAACTAGCGTTAGTAAGTAAGATAGAGCGTGACCTGAACTTTATGTCCACCGAAAATGACGCAGAAATTACATCTAGTTATGAAGTTATGATCGATCATGTGACAAGGTCCGAAAATCACAAAATGGCGCCTAAATGACGTCATAGATATGTTACTGTCATGAAAACCTTATTGTGGCTAGATATTGTTATGAGACATGTTGACTGAAAATTTCATGTCATTCCGTAATGTCATTGTTGAGATATTGACGACACAAAATTGTCCAGAAAGAAAGAAGAATAAAAAACGAGATATGAAACTCGTCACACTGAAGACGAGTTAGGTGATACGCTTGGGTTCATCAGATGTCGGTCATCCGTGATCGACAAAGAAAAGAATGTAATATAGCACATTGAAGTTATAATGAGATACTTAGTTGAACTTTTTTGGGCCTACATTATTCAGATCACATTTGTTTTTCTGTCACACAAACTAAGTGGAAATTCTGTGCGTGTGCGACTAAATCGATTTACGGACTTTTTGAGTACGTACAGTGCATAAACTTAGACCCCGTTTACGATGCGGGGCTGGGCCGAGCCGCGGCTGTGCCGCGGCCAAGGCCAACCTCAATTGCGAGGCCGAGCCCCGCAATTTAGTCCGTTTACACTGCCGGGCTCGGCCGCACTTTTGATTCAAACCTTTCAATATTTTGTCGTAGTGGCGCTCTACTTTTAAACAAACGCAATTTGGTATTGTCTGGTTTTCAGATCCTTTGCCAACTGAATTCCGTGGCGACGAAGTCGCCGTTCGGGCAAAGGCCTTTGCCGAAGGAGAAAATCCTTTGCAGGACAAAACCACCTTAAACTATCCTAGTTTTCGACGTTAAAGTGGTTAATATCCTGAATAGCGAAATAGTACAGGCGAGGGTTTGGAAGCCAGACTAAAATTGGCCGCGCATTTAGCCCAGTTTGCGCTTACACTGAGAAAAAGGCCGGGCGCGACCGCGGCTCGACCGCGGCCGAGACCACCTCCAGAGCGTGGCATAATGCGAGGCCAATTTTGGCCCCGCATTTGGCCTTTTGCGCGTTTACACCGAAATGAAGGTGGGCTCGGCGCGGCCGAGCCGCGGCAGAGCCTCGCACTGTAAACGGGGTCCAAGCGATCCTCGGCACGTACAAATAAAATATGACAATTAAGTGTTTATAACCATCCTGGCATTAACAGTGGCCTTTTAAAACATGACCTTTGACCATTATTTACATAACCAATATGACTCCCTCTAATCTTGCTATTACAATGCTCAGTTTAGAGATCTCTTACAGCTATATACAACCTGTGAGATTTACCAGCATTAAAACCAATGAAGCCTCCGATACAAAACAAGGGATATAGAGCAAGTGAGTCTGTTTACATGAGAATGTGATTTATCCTGGACGAAAGTGATACCTCAATTAAAGAGAAAAGGGCAAAAGAAAAATGGGCCAAACGTACGGCTCCAGCGAAAGAGACATCGCCTTTAACCATGTAACTATAGGTCTCCTCTAACTAAGAGTACACTTTGAACGTAAGCTTATACGTGAATGATAATTTATGACGATCTCACGTGATCGACACACATTCAAAGGGGACAGTTAGAAGTGGAAGGAGTGCTTAATCGTTTCATTAATTCCTAATCAATGACACCCCTACTATAGGCATATCATAATTTCTCACATAAAATCAATGGTCTATATGACTCATGCACCATTACTTGTATCGTGCATAAACTTTGTTTTTTAAGCTTTCAGTGAAACGTGTCATAACATAATTCTGTAATTCCATCGGCAGTGATTGATATAATAAAGAAGAAAGATATATCACCGTATTGAACGCTTAGAACCTAACGGGGGGGGGGGTATTATAGCATGATACTCGGTTCTTTACTGCCCAGGCTAGATGCCAACAACATCCATTACCCACGGCTACGCATAGCGAAACAGCCATGGCGAAAATAAAACTTTGTTTTCTCGTAGGCAGAATGACACAGAACCTCGTCAAACACACTTTTATTGGCAGGGATGGACATGAAAAAGTTCATTAATAATACTAAACAGCGTATGCATTCCATTCATGTGGCGCGAGATACCTCTATAGCAACATAAAGCCTGTCTTCAACTCCGTTGGTCGAACAATGACAACCTGAAATTTCAAAGATATGAGCGAGACGCTATATACACCTGGCCTAGAGTTAATTTATTCAGTTCTCATTCCTACCTCAAGTTGGGTTATGTTATTGTAATCATTGAATCATTCCCATCTGCAGTATAACAAAACCAAAGTGAGGGAAAGGGGGAGAGAAAAACGAGAGGTGGCAAAAGGAAAACTGCATGCACAACTGCAATCCATATCATTGCGTGTGACAAGTGAAGTAAATGTATTAGTTGTTATCGCAGTGTTCTATGAGCATAAACTGGCAAATAGACAGACCATGTCAAATATAAAAACCATCAATTTAATGTAAGAGAAGATGGTAAACAAGATGCATTGAAACTGTAACTAAATCGCTGCTTTTCTACTCGGTCACGGAACGTCCAACTTTATATTCAACAAAAAAAAAATGTTAGGGGAAAGAAACAAATTTAGATATAACATTCTTGAATTAAAAACAAGAAAAAGAAAATGCCCACGTCAGGATTAAAAAAAAACGCCGCACGAACATGCATTATATTCTAGATGGGAATACGGTCTTGATGCAAAGGTCCAATGATTGTCTCATTACTTTAAAAGCAATCTATGGTTCCCTTACAATCACCAGTACCACACCACAATGACGTCTCTAAAATCAGTGGTAGCACATTTATCATTGCATCGTGCAGTAACTCCCTTTTCCTAAACTACCAGTAGAACGTGTCATATTATATTGTGTGTTTCGATCAGTAGTGACTGACTTTAAAGAAGAAAGATAATGCAAAAAATTGAACGCTTACCACATTGCTTATAGGGCTATTCCAGTTTGGTACAGATCTGTTCTATTCTCCCAGATGCCAACAACATATGTCACCTATGGCTGAACTAGTGAAACAACCATGACGAAAATAAACGACAGAGAACGCCGTCATAATCACTACACTTGGAAAGGTGTTGCCCGAAATTCCTCATTATGAAGCAATATCACGTCACTTCCTTCCCTGCCTGTCTTTAACTCCGTCATTTGGTCAAACAATAACAACCTGGAATTCCAAAGAGATAAGCGAGACGCCATGCACCTGGACTAGAGTTAATTAATTCAGTTCCCATTCCTGTTAATTATATAAACGTACACGTTCCTAAATATCCTGCTACAGTATAACAAGAACAAATGAAGAGAAAAGGAAAGAGAAAACGAATGGTGGCAAGCGGGGTACTGTTTTAATTCAAGGGGCAATTTACAACATTACGTGTGACAAAATTAAAGAAGCAAACCCAACCTCCAAACTCCAATACAAAACAAGGGAAATAGAGTAGCTGTGTTCATGACATCAGAGTGAAGCTGAACTGCAGAAAAAAAAGAAAGAAAACAGAAATAAAAGGAAAAAGTCCTGCGGGACTCGATTAACTTCTCTCCTTCCGGTCGGGCATTATAAACACGCAGCGTGCTAAGCAATTCTGCCACACGGAAGATCCGAAGATCTTGTGCGAAACTTAAATATATCTATGTATGCTATACATTGATATTCAGTTTTTTGGCTATATACGTCAAGTGACTGATAGCGCTATTCAACTTCCCACAAGTGGCCGCGTGGATTCGATCAATATACAGTTACAAAGATAAATCGGGAATCGTTTCAACCAGATTCCATTCTCATTTTCAGTGATCGACAACGAAAATAATGTAAAGTAGCGACTTGAAGTAATATTGAGAAATGTTCGTGAAGTCCAATTCTTTATACAGTCCTACATAATTCAGATGAAATTGTTTCTGTCATGCAACTAATTGAAAATTTCGTGTAGTGGTGTCGGCGTGTCCAAGTAAGTTGATTGGAAAGGATATGTGAATGAATATTTACCAATAGGTCTTTATATTGTAAAAAAAATCAAACATGGTCATGCGGTCTTTTAAAAGTCATCTTCACTTTAACATTTGTAATTTCAAGTCCAAGTTGCCTGTCAAAGCAATGTGGTCTCCAACAAAAAACAAAGGAATATTGTGTGTGTGTGTGTGTGTGTGTGTGTGTGTGTGTGTGTGTGTGCCTGTGTGTGTGTACGTTTACATGAAAACGTGCTTTCTACATGGACGAAGGTGAATACTCCATAAAAAAAAAGATATACGTATTTTGTTTCGTGCTCTTATGGGGTTCGAACCCGTACGTGTGCAACCTCACGTCTCTTGTGACGTCGCTTTTATCCTCTCGGCCATGTACGTCTTGACGAGAAAATATGAGGAACGTAAGCTTATATGTGAAAGATAATTCAGCAATCGTTTGGTCCACATTCCATTCTCATTTTCAGTTTTTAGCTGCAAAATTATCAACCTGACGAGGAGATTTGAAAAAAAATAAAATGCATGATCACTGCAGCTTATTGTCTCAGCTACCACATACATAAGTTTCAGAGGAAATGGAGCAAAATCAGCTGAGATAAAGGTGCTTAAACGTTGTCAAGTCAATGCATGGTTTAAAAAAAAATCACCTCCCATAGACATAACACGTCAACTTGTCTGATTTTGAGTCTTTACCTTTAATCACAATATGAAGTATGATGGTAAGTCTTCTCGAACGAAGAGTGTGGAACGGAAGCTTCTACGTGAAAGATGAATCATGACGATCACCCGTGACCGACACATCTTCAAAGGGATCAGTTATTAGAAGTGGAAGCCCTCGTGCCAAGATATTGTCTCAGCAATTCCAAAGCAATGATACCCTTACATTTAGGTATACCATAATTTCCCTCTGAAATCAATGGTATTATTCATGTACAATTGCTTGCCTTGTCCATAAACTTTGCTTTACAAACTTTCAGTGCAATGTGTCATAACATAATTCTGTAACTCCATTAGCAGTGATTGACTACATAAATAAAGATATATCAAATTGAACGCTTAGCGCGTATAACTAAGGGGGATTTTAGCCTGATGCTCTGTTGTTCACTGCTCAGATACCAACAACACTCATCACCTACGGCTACGTATAGAGAAACAGCCATGACGAAAATAAGTTTTTCCTTTTCTTTAGCAGATAGACACACAACCCCTTTAAACACACTATAATTGACATGGAGGGACAAGAAAAGGTTCATTACTACTACTAAACAGTGATGCCTTCTACTCATGTGGCACAAGATACCTCTATAGCAACATAAAACCTGTCTACAATTCCGTTCTTGGGTCAAACAATAACAACCTGGAATTTCAAAGAGATGAGCGAGACGCCATACACATGGCCTAGAGTTAATCTATTCAGTTGCCATTCCTGCTCCAGTTGAGTTATGTAAATTATTTTCCGACCTGTCTTGTGCAGTGTAACATGAACAAACGTAGAGAAAAGGAAAGAGAAAACAAAGGTGGCAAGCGGGGCACTGTATACCAAGGGCAATTTACAACATTACACGTATGATAAATGAAGCAAATCCAACCTCCAGTCTGCGACAAAAAAAAAGGGGGGGGAATTGAGTGACTATGTGTTGTGGGGTAATGACATCGGAATGAAGCTGAACTGCCAAACGAAAAACAAAGAAAGAGAGAGAGAAAAAAATAACAGCGTCCTGCGGGTCTCGAAGGTAGTGCATAATGACCATGGAGCGCGCTAAGCGACTATAAAGCCACACGGCTGTCCCGAAGATTGGATGTGAAATTCATATCTTTATATCATTTACAACATGAAAAGGTTCATTACTACTACTAAACAGTGATGCCTTCCATTTATGTGGCACAAGATACCTCTATAGCAACATAAAACCTGTCTACAACTTCGTTATTGGGTCAAACAATAACAACCTGGAATTTCAAAGAGATGAGCGAGACGCCATGCACCTGGACTAGAGTTAATCAATTCAGCTCCCATTCCTGCCAGTTATCTAAACGTACATGTTCCTACCTATCCTGTTACAATATAACAAGAGCCAATGAAGAGAAAAGGGAAGAGCAAACGAAAGGTGGCAAGCGGGACACTGTAACAAGGGGCAATTTACAACATTAAGTGTGACAAAATTAATGAAGCAAACCCAATGTCCAAACTCCAATACAAAACAAGGGAAATAGAGCAGCCGTGTTCACGGGTTACGTACACTTAATAAAATAATATGATAAATGACATCGGAGTAGAGCTGAATTGCCGAAAAAAAAAAGAAAAAGAAAAAACGAGAAAAATCCTGCGGGAGTCGAACTTCTCTCCTTCCGGTATGGCATTATGAACTCCCAGCGCGCTAAGCGATTACGCCACACGGCTGTCCTGAAGACCGAGTGCGAAACTTAAATGTATAATAATACTGTCGTGACTGGTTGACTTGTGATGGCGCTATTCAACTTCTCACAAGTGGCAGCGTGGATTCGATCAATATACAGTTGCAAAGATAAATTGGGAATCGTTCTGTACAGATTGCATTCTCATTTTCAGTTTTAAACTACAAAATTATCAACCTAATGAGGAGATTTGAAAACATAAAATGCACGATTACTAAAGCTTATTGTCTCAGCTACAACATACGTATGTTTCAGAGGAAATGGAGCAAAATCAGATGAGGTAAAGGGCTTAAACGTTGTCAAGTCAATGCATGGTTTAAAAAAAAAAATCACCTCCCATAGACATAACACGTAAACTTGTCTGATTTTGAGTCTTTACCTTTAATCACAATTTCTAGTATGATGACGTCATTATATTTCAAAACCATCGCATGGACTTGAGAGGCAAATGTTCAAAGTACAACATATCTGAATTTGGGATAATATTGAGCTTAAACAACAGAGATACGAGCAAATGAATGTCTGAAAGAGTACCTGAAAAAAATCAATTCCACTTTTTTTATTTAAAATGACGATATGATGACGTCATCGCGTGTTCCTGGCAATATTGATACTTGGAATGTTATTTACAATTCATATACTTTTGTAATATGCAATAGAAATATAGGGTCAACGGACGATTTAAAGAGCTATGGCGAAATAAACAAAGACATGTTTTTTCACTATATTTGCAGAAAGACGCGCACGCGGAATTTCAACTTTGACGCCAGTGCATTCCTTTGTTATAGGTCGAAATCGATCGGAAATCAATGGATATTGTTACTCCAAGTATAAGGAATCCAAATCAGTCAAAAAAAATTGCATTTTCATGTTGCTTACGGGCTCTGCGCGCGAAATTGCGCGGACGGACGCGCACGCGAGAAAATGTTTGAAACGCTTAAAATTGTCTGAAACTTCGAGATTTCCCATTGGGAAGTCGTTTTGAGTCTTTTAAAATTTTAACGCGCGCTTACGCGCGCGTAATGATGACCTGTGTAACTAGCGTTAAAACGTAAGATAGAGCGTGACCTGAACTTCATGTCCACCGAAAATGATACAGAAATGACATCTAGTTATGAAGTTATGATCGATCACGTGACAAGGTCCGAAAATCACAAAATGGCGCCTAGATGACGTCATAGATATGTTACTGTCATGAAAACCTTATTGTGGCTAGATTTTGTCATGAGACATGTTGACTGAAAATGTCATGTCATTCCGTAATGTCATTATTGAGATATTGACGACACAAAATGTGGCAGAAAGAAAGAAGAATAAAAAAAAAGAGAAATTTTGACAATCACAATAGGTGATACGCTGATAGCGTATCACCTAAAAATAAAGAGAGATTTTGACAATCACAATAGGTGATACGCTGATAGCGTATCACCTAACAAAGAATCAGTACAGATACAGAAGGTGATCCGAGAGGATACTCGGATCACCTAAAAAGAAGAAGAACAAAGAATCAGTACAGATACAGAAGGTGATCCGAGAGGATACTCGGATCACCTAATTCGTGTCTTCCGTTTGCCCTGCCAATCACTGCACTATAGAATTCTTCGAAATAAGACCTGGCGCGTCCGTTGCTATGGTAGTGCCAGCTGGCTTCTTCAAAAGCAGAAGCTAAATTTGGCCCCAAGACTCAATTAAAGTGTTGTGCTGTCAAATGATTTTATCAGCGTGTGACTGGAGGGGGAAAACCCCTCTTCAATGTTTGCTAGAATCACTTTTTTTTTTTTTTAAATATGTATACTGGAAGTATTAATTTTCGTGTATCGTGGTGACTGTGTAATGTGCTGCGCGCAACATCCTCATTACCTCCGTAGAGTAATTATGCTGTAAATCATCTTGTGCCAGTACACTATGCCATGGTATTATTCATGTGCGAGATCCCTTTCACACAAACTTCCAAGAGTTGTGAAATTACGATTCTGAAGTTTCAAACACTTTATTCATACAAATGTCTTTATGAACATGTATGTTTTGGCTGAATAAGTCTAGGAATCGATGGTTACTCTATGATACAAATCTTGATCATCTAATGATTTTTTTTTTCTTTTTACTTGCGGTTCTCCATGCAGATAAATGAGACTAAACAAAGGTTTTAACCATGAAATAAAAAAAAAATCACATTTTGGCACATGCTGCTGAACAAAGTATATTAGACCTTTGAAAATAAAAACCAACCACAACATGACACCATCTTCTCAACCCATTGAGGACGGGCTGACTTTGCTATAACACGTATTTCCTACAGACACGTGCCCGAGTATACTCAGGACTAGTCTTCAAAGGGGTAATCATGGTCTTAATCGTTATTTCCGACATCATTCTGTAAGTGCGCTGCTTGAACAAGTCTTTTTTTTGTTCGATTCTTTGGCTAATTTCATTTTTTCCTCCCAATAATGTTAATGGTATTATACATAACAATGTTCAGTATGTACAGCATCTCCCATTTTGGCGCCATTTTGGTTGTCGTATGTGCGAGGCATAATTGATATTGTTCGTGATCGAATATGGTATCGATCTTTTCTCTCGTCAGTCATGGACGTGATATTGATTGTGACGATAGTCCGGCTAGTCTTGCTACTAGTCATCAACTGTCCCATGTTGGTAGCCCCACAGACGTGCACAGGTAAGTTTCTTCTTTTTAAATCATTCCCTTATGAAATTTTCCTAACTTAATTTGATTCGCATGAAATTACACACTTCAGCTGATCACGTCAGAGCACGTGCAGGCTTGATTTGATTTGATTTGATTTGATTTGATTTATTCACAGAATGCATACACACATTATGCACAAACACATTATATAGTCAATTTGAATTTGGAATATGTCATATTCATTTAATGGTGTTGGAACATGAATACAGTTTCAAAAAGAAGACATGCAGGAGTTTGGATATAGGCCCGTCTACACGCGTGCGTCTGTATGGCTAAGTGTGAATATGTATATAAAAAAGTTTGAAGTGTGAGTCAGTATGTCTTGGACAACGTCTCAAGAGTAATGAAGACACATTCACACGACTGCCATAAAGACAATATGAAACTAGGAATTGTTAAATTCTCTCATCACTCGGAGAGGCAAGCCACAAATTTCCAGTTTGTTTGTTTGTTTATTTTTCATCTGAGAAGATGGCTGGAAAGCCCATATTCAGCTATGCTAAGCTTAACTTCCATGAGGTCCAGTTGGATGTGAGGCGGCACCACTGCACCGGGTTATACACCATGCTCTTTGCAAGGAATATGAAGCGGGATCTTGGACGTGCATGAGTTGTGACTCTCTCACACACGGGACCTCCACTTTATGTCCTATCAGAGGGACAGAGTGTTTTGCCTATTGCTTGAGGGGACGGTATGATTACACACAGCAATGCTCAGTCGAGACTCGGGTTTGAACGCAGGTCGCTTGGGTCGGAGGCAGACGCGCTACCGACTGAGCCAGCTCACCGCCCTTTCAGTGATCATTAAAATGGCAGAGCTGCACGACATCATTCTGGTTACGATCAATAATTAACGCTTGAACCACTTAATATGCTCATTGAATTCGTGGCAACACTTTCACGATTACATCGGGTTGTGTGTCGTAGCAACACATCCGTTTTATAGCAGTCACACAGAAACTCTGACCGCATATTTGATGCCCTTCTAAAGCACTCTACAATAATCACATTGAAATACTATATAATTATAATCTGCCACACACACACACACTCAGATCTATCTATCTATCTATCTATCCATTTATTTTTCATAGTTATATGTATTTATATACAATATATAATATATAAATTCATCTTTTTATTTAACTTTAATACGTTTCCACACAAATCCGTTTGGAGCATACACATCCAGAGATAAATGAACACTAAAAGATATTTGAAAATCCAGTGTTAGCAGACTTAAATTAATATTTCATGATACGAAATTGATTTAAATAAGTATACAGACACATTCTGAACAGACAAAGTCTGAAACACATTCGTATGTATTGGTCTGGATATGGAAACAAATGAAATGAAATGAAATGCAATTAAATTACTTTTTAAACATATATATCCAGAGACCAATGAATACAAAGAAATATTTGAAAATCCAGACCTTAAACAATATTTCATGATACAGAACTGATTTAAATAAGTCTAGAGCAAACGACACGTTCATATTGGATAATTCAGATGATATAATAATGTGCGGTTGAACTTACAGGAAAAGCAGGTGCTTCTTGGATAGGTCTCCAGAAAAAAAAAAGGCAATATCACTCACACGCGCATACACACACTGTACGCACCCAAGTGCCCGCACACACACACATACACACTCGCACATTCACACAATGAAGAGCATACATATAAGTTTATATATATTATATATATATATATATATATATATATATATATATATATATATACACATATATATATTTCGTAGGTTGTCCACGTGTTGGAAAGATAAAAAGATAAAAAACAACTGGAACAAAGTGCTTGCTGCATTCACCAACGGTTTATTTCTGTACACAAATTTTCGAGCGACTCGCTCTTTCTCAAGTGTTGATACCTTCCGTATAAATATATATATATATATATATATATATATATATATATATATATACATGGAAGGTAGGAAGTATGTGAGAGAACATTTCTGGTCATCAGGAAAGTATTCATGCAGCAGCGATATTGATATACTGTTATTGATGGTACATGTAAACAGTGGCGTATCTAGGGAAAACGGCGCCCGGGGCAAGCACGAAAATTGCGCCCCTAATTTCTGAAAAAGTGTTCAACCCCAACCCCATCCCGGTAGGGACTTTAAATAAGGTCCACATGATGCTTTTTCAAGCACTTAAAAAAAGGGATCTTTTGAGGGTGATTTAAATGTAATGAATTTTGATAGACTTTGGCGAGCGAGCGCAGCGAGCGAGCCGAAAATTTTTGTATTTGAGCTTACAAAACATGGAATTCTTGTCATTTTTTGCTTACCAAATCTGACAATTCTAAACAAGATATAGTGACGGCCTTATAGATAACGATTTATACCAAAAAAACTGAGGACTTTAAAAAATACCCTACATTAGTACGCGCGAGTGAGCTGAAATTTGTATATGTCCTCGTCATCATCAAGTATTGTTCTTATCTTTTTTGATGTAAATTTTGGCGAGCGAGCGCAGCGAGCGAGCCGAAAATTTTTGTATTTCAGCTTACAAAACATGGAATTCTTGTCATTTTTTGCTTATTAAATCTCACAATTATAGTGACGACCTTATAGATAACGATTTATACCAACAAAGTGAGGACTTGAAAAAATACTCTAAGTTAGTACGAGCGAGTGAGCCGAAATTTGTATATTATTCTGCGTCATCATTACGGTTTTTTTTTTCTTATCTTTTTTGATTTTTTTTTTTGCGCCTCCCTCCCCCGTATGTTCGAAACCGTTGGCGTCCTCTTTTGATAAAATCGGCGATCGCTTCAGAACGAAAGAAATTGCAGACGCTGCTCCGTGATTTTTCCTGCTAAATATAAAATGACATGAGTGAACACAATAGACATTGTCATTTTGTCCGCGTCATCGTCACGTTTTGTTCTTATCTTCTTCTCTTTTTTTATACAAATTTTGGCGAGCGAGCGCAGCGAGCGAGCCGAAAATTTTTGTATTTCAGCTTACAAATCATGAAACTCTTGTCATTTTTTGCTTATCAAATCTTACAATTCTAATCAAGATAATAGTGACGGCTTTATAGATAACGATTTATACCAACAAACCAAGGACTTGAAAACATAATCTGAATTAGTACGAGCGAGTGAGCCGAAATTTGTATATTTCCGCGTCATCATTATCTTGTTGATCCGGGGGTTTTTTGCGCCCCCCCCCCCCCCGTATGTTCGAAACCGTTGGCGCCTTCTTTTGATCCAATTGGCGATCGTTCAGAACGAAAAAAATTGCAGCCGCTGCTCCGTGAAACATTTTGCCTGCTAAATATAAAATTACATGTGTGAACACAATAGACACTATCATTTTGTCATCATCACATTTTGTTCTTACCTTCTTTTTTGTATAAATTTTGGCGAGCGAGCGCAGCGAGCGAGCCGAAAATTTTTGTATTTCAGCTCACAGAACATGGAATTTTTGTGTGAACACAATAAACATTGTCATTTTGTCCGCGTCATCATCATGTTTAGTTTTTATCTTGTTTGACACTATCATTTTGTCATCATCACGTTTTGTTCTTACCTTCTTTTTTGTATAAATTTTGGCGAGCGAGCGCAGCGAGCGAGCCGAAAATTTTTGTAATTCAGCTCACAGAACATGGAATTTTTGTGTGAACACAATAAACATTGTCATTTTGTCCGCGTCATCATCATGTTTAGTTTTTATCTTGTTTGATTTGGTTTTCTGCCCCCCCCCCCCCACCATTCTCCCTCCCCCCCTTCCGGGCGAGTTTTTTTTTTTTTTTCCTTCTTCTTCTTCTTCTTCTTCCTTTTTTTTTTTCTTCTTCTTCTTCGTTTTTTTTTTTTGCGTTTTTTTGCACAACCAAGGAGTGGCGCCTGGGGCACGTGCCCCCCTTGCCCCCCCCCCCCCCCAGATACGCCACTGCATGTAAAGTGACTGGTACGGTATGGTATTGCTAGCACAGTTTTATTATTGATTCACAAGGACAATTCCCGTGTTAAGCCATGACGAGAGCAGTGGTATTGTTGAGGATAAAAAAATGTAATCTTAGGACAAGATGTATGAAATACATTGCTTTGAGTCGTCGTGATTAAACATATCAGTGAAAATAGAAATCAAATTCTATTTTTTTTTGGTAACCAGAAAATGATAGAATGGTGTACAAATAATTAAAGCTCTCATTTTGCTGTGTGTAGTTGGCGAAGATTCGGGATCAACGCTTTTTGCCACCGATCTCATAGCAAGCTTCTTCCCCACCGCCGAGCCTGCATACTACGAGGGCGACTTCGGCCTCTTCATCCAGACATCGGCGTCTTCGTCGACGATCTGCTACGCCACCAGACCCGCGGGCTCCGTCACGATGACGCTGCTCGTCTACAGGTACCCCGAGGTTTACCGTCTGACGCTGCCGTCGGACAACATTGTGTCTCGCTCCACGGGTTTGATCGGCGGGACTATGGCGATGAACGCGGCTGACCAATTGCGGTCGTACTCGTTCGGAGCCAATGTGAGTAAATTACGCGGAAAGCGGACACTATTCCACACGCCCGTTGCTTTTTTAAAGTGAAACTCTAAAGGGTTTATACAATCAAATTTTGATTATGATACATAGCCACCGAGGTATGCCACATTTGCCCTAACCAGTTGTATGTTCACGCACTTAGTACCTGTATAAGTTTAATTTCATTTTAGCCTTTGGTTATCCCCCCCCCCCCCCAACTGACCTCAATGTGGGTTGGCCAACCTATTAAAACACAACAATACTAGAGTCTCAAATGAAGGTCGACTTTTGTAAAATAGGGACTGAAGGGATTAATTAATATTCATTCGTGGGCATTTGATGAACGACTCTTACAGTAACCCAGCAAACGAGAAATACGACGTATTTCTTGCAATATCACAATAGTAGCAATTAGGATAATTAATTTCCCTTACAAATAAAGTTGAATGGTATACCATTGACATTACCATTCATTTACCCTTCAGTATCTACCATTTGGAACATTCAGGTTTTGAGTAGTATACCATTCAGTCTACCATTCATTTACCTTTCAGAATTGAACCCTTCATTTACATTTCACCATCCAAAACTACCATTCAATCTTATTTAAAGAATTGGAACATCTATTTTGCATGCCATTGACCATTCACGAAATACCATTCAGTATACCATTCAGTATACCATTCATTTACCCTTCATTTACCATTCAGAACTACCATTGAAACTAATCTAAATAATTGGAACATCTAATTTGCATACAATTGGCCATTTACAGTGCACCATTCAGTATACCATTCAATATATCATTCATTTATCATTCAGAAACCTTCCATTCAAATACCCTTCACCACTGACAGTTACCACTGATCACTGGAAAACTACCATTCAAATACCCTTCACCATTGGCAGTTACCACTGACCACTGGAAACCTACCATTCAAATACCCCTCACCATTGGCAGTTACCACTGACCACTGGAAACCTACCCTTCAATTACCCTTCAACATTTACAGTTACCTTTCATTACCGTTCAATTACCCTTCACCATTGACAGTAATCACCCATCATTACCATTCAATTACCATTGACGATTTTGTAAGGGTTGAAGCCGCGAAACGTTCCAGAAACATTGACTGCTCTCCCTTGTTTCATTTACCACAAATGAAACAACAGTATACTCCTCAGGGAATATATTATAATATATTGTAATGAACAGGCAGAGGACCATTTTGAAGATTCAGACATGCAACGGAAACAATGCTGATACCATATTCACCACATTAACCATTAACGGTGCTCAGTATTCAATACGTTGATATTTCCATATGCCGAAGACAATGCTTTGTCAATTTGCAAGTTGGAGGAAGATTCGTTTAATAATGAAAATAATGAAAACAGTGCAAATGATAGTAATAATAATAATGATAACAATGATAATTACAATGATAGGATGTTTATATTGCTCAATTGATAAAATACTCTGCTGCGTGTTTCTTGCATTCTTTTTACTGTATTTTGTGTATCGCTTCCCGTCCTACCCGTCTAATGGCGAATTTGTGATCATTGTGTGCCTCTGTGGTGAAGCAATGCGTTTCGGTTTGTTCGAACATGAATTCCTGTGATCGGATTTTGCTATGTTCGTGTGGTTAGGTGCATCACTCTCTCTTTCTAAATTACTGTTTGTTGTCATCACCTTTTAATATGCTGTTCAGTTTTCACTGGTCTTCTGACTGCTAGACATGATTGCACCCATGATAACATTATTCATCAATTTATGTATCTATCTAATGGCGATCGGCTGCTAATGTGCACGGTAAAGATTGTTATACTTTGTATACATTATATTCATCGGCACACATTTTTTTTTTTTTTTGCAGACGGTGGCCTCTACCTACGGAACTACGTCCAACATACCCACGGCTTACCTCGGTCAGGAGTATTTTCTGGTGGTGAGGGCAGGTCCCGGGCTCGGTCAGGTTGTCATAGCAACAACTGGTGAGGACACCTTTGTCCGTCTAACCCCCACTGCTGCCTTCACCTACAACGGAGTGGTCTACCCTGCGGGACAGGACTTGGATATAACCATTCCCGCTTGGTACCAAGCGGTTATCACCACAGATTCGAATGATTTCACCGGGTCGAGAGTGGTCGCCAACAGGTCGGTTGCGGTAACGACCGGATGCACATGCGCCTACAGCCCCGAGCAGAGCAGCGGGTCGTGCGACTTCATCATGGAGCAGCTGGTGCCGTACGATCGATGGGGGAGCATCCACAACGTTCCGCCATTCTACAACATCCCAACAAGCGGTTATTACGTCCAGGTCACGGCCGGTCGAGACAGTACCGCGGTCAACGTTGGGGGCGTGTCGATAACACTGAACCAAGGTCAGACGCACTCCCAGGATGTTACCTCCGATGTCGTTCTCCGAATCACGAGCGATAAACCCGTTCAGGTTGTGCAGTACATGAAAGGGACGACTGCCATGGTAGTCATACCGCCGGAAGAGCAGTACACGACCGTGACGTCCTTCATCCGTATTAACGGTGCAAGTACCTACGGCTTTACTCTATCACACTATTACACCATCATCACCGCCTGTTCCGGTATAAGCACTGTATCCGTGGACCGCCAGGCAGCTGGTTATTTTCTCTCCAGTGTAACCTCTTACCAATACTCTGCGACCGGAACCGACGGCATGTGCTCGTACACCTTAACCGGCTTACAGGCCTACACTTATCGAATCAGCCAGTCGAACCAAGGATCACCGTTTGCCATACTTATGTACGGCTATACGAGCACTGTCGCCTACGCAAATGTGGGAGCGCAAGAACTTGAGCGTCTGAGATGCGAAGACTACGAAAGTATTTTAAGTGGTATGTTGAGAAACACATAAAAAAGCAGTCAGTTTCGTTCCATCTGTTACGTGGGAACATATAGAAAAAAAAAGGAGACATATTTCAAATCAGGAAGGTGTTTCGAAATTTTCAATCTCGTAAGGATAGAGACCCTTAACTTAAGGGATCGTATAGTTTTTGTTTAGAACTAATTTCAGGTTTCTAACACTTTTGGGTGAGATAATGAGAAACCTCTTATGAGATATGAAAGAGCTAGTAATTCCAATAGGGATTCAACTTTCATTTCATTGAAACTGGTTTTAAAATGGCCCAGATAATATATTATCATAAACAGAGCATGCCTTATAAAAGGTAGGACCCACCTTTTATTACAATCTCTTTGTTTTAATTTGCTTTTGGATGTCTCAGCTTTTTCAAAACCGATTTTCATCCAGTCAACTTTGATTTCCTCTTGGAATGGTATGCTCTGTACTAAGTAAGGGGTTTATTGGTATCTCGCAAAAAGTTAAAAACGTAATCCTTATCTCCACCAATACTATCGCCATTTTCATTATTTTGGTATTTATCATGATTATCTAACTGTTATCTAATCTGTTCTTATTTGTTGTTGTTTATTTCTTTTTATTTGGGAAATTTACAGCTCTAAGTTAATTACGAAAGGGAATCGTTTCACAGCATAAAAAACCCCACGTGATTACATTTTTTCTTGCTTTTTGCTGCAAGAGACAATTTGGGATGCAACTGTGCAAAGATAATGCACCATGATGTATACATGTTTCACAATGTATCAAATGGTTCTCTCTTGTGAATAGCAACCACTTTCAAACCGACTACCACTGTAACAACGACTGAAGAGGCGACTACCACTAAACCAACAACACAACCACAAACCACAACAGCGTCGACAGCAGGTATCACAACATCGGCAGAAACGACCACTACCCCGTCATCAACGACGGGAGCGACAACCACCGTAAGACCGCCCATTGCAACAACCCTGCCAACTACAACAAAGCTGCCCACCACAACGATACTGCCAACCACAACAACGACACCAACAACACTGCCGCTAACAACAACGTCGCAAACAACAACGTCGCAAACGACAGCAGCACCTACCACACAACCTATCCCAACTACGACAACGTCACCACCAACAACACCGCTAACAACAACGTTGCCAACAACAACGGCACCTACCACACAATCTATCCCAACCACACAAGGTATGTTTTATTTTTTTAAGGGTAATCATTTTAACAGTAGATATGCGACCAGTTCTCATTCAATTATCGATATCACGAGTCGATATGAGACATCGTCAACAGTATTAAAGAAAAGTGAAATTACACTTTCATTTATATTGCCCTCTCTTTACATTGTATAGACAAAATTTAATGTATGAGTGTATGAAGGCCTTTGTATATATTTTTCTTATCACACTTTCTGAGAACGAACATTGTTTTTTGTTTTGTTTTTTATTGTTCCACATTCCACATTTCAACAGATACATGAAACATAAACATAAACATCACAATACAAAAGCCTGGATGAATTGTCAAGTACAGCTTATAAGACAATAAAACATGTGAAATATGAGGAATCTACATAGAAGCATTGCTTGTAGGGTGTAGATTCCCAGATGCGGATGTGAGAATATTCTTACTTGGTATATGTAATCATTCTTTGATATCTAGATGTCTAGATATCTAGATGGGTTCATGTCATTACTGATCGACGGCAATCTTTAACAGAACTAGATTAAAAAAAAAGAAGAAAAGTTAAGTCTACCAGTCTATTTTTCAGTTTCGTTCGTAATTTACGTTTGCGCCACGAAAACTGTGATTTTATCAATTTCATGGAAAAAATACAAATCTGTTTATGAAATTTATAATGATATAAATTGTTTTAATGGTTACATATACATATCATTTCCGTGTCAATAGGAATGACTCCTCTGGTGAGATCCAGTATTTTCAAACGGCAATACATTGACAAGGGACTTTCACCGAATGTCTTACTTCAGACGTTAGCGCCGGTCAACTCCTACGTTGCGTGCGGAATGTCATGCATACAGCTCACGAGTTGTCAAGCGTTCGGATGGATGGATGCGCCAAAGAGTTGCCAATTGTACGGACCGTTTGATGAAAACACTGATGTCATTCAGCGGGACAGTGAAATTGTATATGTGCGCTCGAACTGACTTATAAATTAGCAACCAAACAAAAGGGAACAAACAAATAAACAAACTACAACAATATAATAAAATCACGAGACCGACAATGAGAAATGATTTCTGCCGTAAAGAAAAAAATAGATAAACAGACTATGATGTGGATAACGGAGGAATCAATGTGGTATGGCGGCCGAGTATTACGTGAGAAGCTGGATTTAATTTTGCTCTTCATGTGCATCCTTGGGCAAGGTGTAATATCTACCCGGCCGTTCCATTTGAGTCAGGTGTCATGTGTGGATAGTGATCATGCTAGCGCCCTCTTGGCTGAAATTTCACTGAAAGACGTCAGCCCTGGTTATATAAGACCACGATATGTCCATATTCATATCATTTATAATGACGTAGAAAACAACGACAACAGCAACACAAATGAAAGAAATTAAATATCAGGTATGTGAGGTGTCATTGAGAATCGAAGATATGAAAATAAAAATGACCCAAGTCCATATCAGGTCATTTCAATTAAGTTGAAGAGACAGAGGACTATATATATTTTTTTAAATTTTTCATTTTATAGTTAACTTTGGATGATAAGGCAAGATTGTAAATACAAGACAATAATGTTCATAATACTTGTGGAAGGGTCCTTTTGTCTGATGGACTTGGGTCTTTTTATCATAATATTGACTTAGGTCATTGTTTGAATCATTATACAGAGTAGGGTACTGTAATAGTAAGTATGCCATTGTATAAGAGAGCTGTGATTTTTTTTTCAAAGGTTTTAATCAGTTTGGCCTACAAAAATATTGTCGCCTACTATGACACAATATCCCTCATCACCTCGTCTCGTTCATTCATTGTGTGTGTATGTGTGTGTGTGTGTGTGTGTGTGTGTGTGTGAGTGTGTGTGTGTGTGTGTGTTGAATGCAGTCACATAGGTATACCTTAAGTCTGTCCGTAAGCGACTTTGTGGACGACATAATGAAAGTACCGTTTAAGGTTAAAGGTTTCTGATATATTAATAAGATACATTATATACTGAATGAATAAGACTTTGACTGTATGATGCATAAGTGCCAATAATTTCCCTCTCAATCCTCAGAATATCAAATTTATGCTTTTAAGTAAATATCTTTAAAAAAACAACCTACAGTATATTTTGCTGGATTATACAGTATTAGGCAGAAGAAATCCCTTTGATTCTGTATTTGTCATAAATCTTATCATTCATCTTATTCAAGTAAACAGTATTTCCTTGATTACATTGTTACACTTGATTTGAGTAATTGTACGTATTCAAATGCTTTAGTGTAATTGCATTTTTGTTGGAGATGAAATAAACGAAATGGAATTAAATGAGGTGAAGTGAAATGAAATGAAATAAAATAACACATAATGATAGAAATATACTATCAATCAATGTTATGAATACATGTACTTGTTCAGACACTTTGTTCCCATCGTTTTTCAGTATTCATCTTTTCACCTTATTATTTTTGTTCTGAAAGGAGACACCTATTAGTTCATGCGTCTATGAACACCACTCAAATAATGTAACGCCCCTCCCCTAAATCATCGATATTCAGCATATTGTGGGGAGTTGAATGTACTATACCAGACAGGAAGCGGGTAGTAATGTGTCGACTTTATACCCGTGCATAGCTCATATGATGTTGTATCGGTCACGCTTCAATTCTTAGTCATGGTATGTATACCATTAGATAGTCTAGTCAAAGAGGTACACTGGAATACGCAGAGAAGTCGATTCTCCGCACAAGCGTGGCGGGAGCTGCAGCCCCGAGCATCGTAGTGACGGCGCCAGCACATTTCTTCACTGAAAGTTCGTCCACGAGTCATGTCGGCATGTTTGAGTTGTGACCATTCCCAAGAGCAGGGAATCAATAATGGGAATAGATGAATTATGACTGTCTGACTGACTTTAATAAGTTCTCTTTTTCTTTAGTATTTTATGATTATTTTGGAATACACATCAAACACCTAGATTCCCCAATAGCCAACCAAAACAAAACAAAAGAGAAAAAAGAGGGGGTGGGAATTGATAACACTAACCGAGACAAACGAGTCTCCAACAACATTTTCAACACAAAGTGTTCTCTTGAATAAATTGCCCTATTTAGATGATGTGCTATTCATCTTTATGGCGTCACGTGTGGAAAATGTGTCATCAAGCGGTTATCGATATTGTCGCTCGTACGTCATGAAGGTCATATCGATCGAGCGACGCGATCGTCCACTTGATGTATTTTATGGTTGTAATCGAATTGCATGTTCTTAATCGTCCATGATACAGACTCATATAGGTAATTGTATTTTAAATGTTTTATACGTATGCGCGTATATGTGTGTACGTATGTGTGTGTGTGTGTGTGTGTGTTTTCAGTTGTGTTTGAAGGCTTAACAATTGATGGGAAATTATCATGATTATGTTCGAAAGCAGGCTCTGATGAGTGTGTCAATTTTGGTCTTTAACTATTGGAGCTATGAACAAATAATCAAATTGTACATTGCATGTCAATGCTTATTATGTTATGTAAGGCCTTGTTTCTTCCTTTAAGAGCTGCAGTTAAAGTTCTTGTCTTGGGAAACCTGCGCTTACACACACACATGATTATATATTTGTAATGCGACATTTTGTTTATATTTTCATGACTTGTGAATAATATGTTCGACATTGTTATACTTATCTTCTGTTATGTACAAGTGGAGAAATAAAACTTACTGAAACTGAAACATATATATATATATATATATATATATATATATATATCACTTGAGATTAAAGATTTGAACATTAATTCCCTAGTTCAATGGAAGAGCCCACAGAATCGTATTCAGCTTCATTCTATGCATTCGCTTTCCCGTGATTACATCAGTAAATCTATTACAAATTTACAAATCAACCCGAAATCTTCGTCCTTTGGCAGATTCAAGTGAATAACATGTAATAAAGGGGGAGGGGATAGCCAAATACTCATGGGATGATCGAGTATTTTCAGTTACGTGTCAAAAATTTTGGTGTAATCTCCCCAAGACTCTTCGCCGAATTTCCGCAGCAGATGGATCTAAATCAAAATGTATTTTGCTTATTTATTATAACCTCTAATTCATTCATGCCTGCTTGTATTTCTAATTGGTGTGAATTGTTCCACTGTGTATGCTGGCATATGTAGTTTTGCCTGTATAAAAGCACCAAGAGCGTCTGAAAGTAGACCTGTGCGCAATACAAGCAGCCACCATTATCACCGTTATTATGTTATTATTATTATTATTGTTATTATTATTATTACTATTATTATTGTCTTCATTATTACCATTCCATTATTTAACTGGATATAATCGAATCCTCACCTGCCCTTAAAGAAAAAAAAGCTGTCGTCAAATAAATTTTGTACATTCTGTTCAACCCCAAACCCTGGATTAAAGTGCAAAAAAATATATCAAGTATCATCAAGAGGAGGATATTCTTTTCTATTCGGCCTTCTTTTCGTGTTCCATTTAACAATGAGAATTGCCCATGAAGCGTGATATGATATATCAATAATGAGAGGGGATGTTGAGGTACGAGTAGTTGGGTTTGCGTAATCATCTGACGCTAGCTTACCTATCGCTGATTCGATTGGTTATTTGTTGACACGTGACAGTACGCTTATGTTCATATCGATTTGATGAGTTATCTAGCACCAAAAAGGAAGAAGGGGAGGAGGAGGAGGAGGAGGAGGAGAAGAAGAAGAAGAAGAAGAAGAAGAAGATGAAGAAGAAGAAGAAGACTATTCCAGGGTTGCATCTTCGGACTGTCTAACATTCTCCACCACATGCCCAGTTTTTCTTCCACCAATTTCTGGAGTTATATCAACCCCCTTTCGAATGTAACTACAGCTGCGATACCCATCAATTTCCCCCTCCCACTTTGGAGTTTCTCCTCGGGAACAGTGACCTTGGTTTTATGAGCGGAAATAGGATCATATTTCGAAAATGGCACGTCACAAGGAGAGGCATGCCTATCATTACAGACGTAAGCATGCTTAAACCATGGACCCTAGGATCCGTTTAAACCTCAATGTACAATCAGGGAGGTGAGATCACCTCCCTGGTACAATACAAGGGCGTCGATTGGAGCAGGGAGGTTCCATGGTTCGTCTCACCTCCCTCATCAGAGGAAGTTGCTTCCATGCAGTCCCCAATGAAAATGTGTGTGTGTGTGTGTGTGTGTGGATGTGCACCCAAAAAGGAAAATACATGTAGACTGCTGAAATGTATATGGCAAATTGTTAGCAAGCGTTGCATACTTAAATGCTTCGTGATTGTCTGAAAACAATCCACCGAAAGAGTGCACCAGAACGTGTTAGTTCAATTCTAGAAATGCAAGAGCTCTTCATGTGGGAGAAGATACCCCTTCCCACTTCACTTCACTTCATTTCCTGCCCATGTTTCCAAGTTTGATCATGTTTATGTTTTCCACCAATGCATGATTCTTGTCAAACGAAGATATGCCTGTCACTTAAAAAAAGAAGAAGAAAGGTCCAAAGTCCTTCTTTGGGAAACAATAACCGAAGTTAAACAATTTTGTTTGTTTGTGGGGGGGGGGGGGGGGGGGGTGATGAAGCATGAATATTTCTCTTCCCAGAATCAGCAATGTAGTTTAAGTGAAAATGTGGTGATAACATATTCTGAATGAAAAAAGTGAAGCACAAGACTTAAGGATAAATAGCGATATGTCATTGAGCTTTGATTGCGTTTTAATAAAGACACAAGTCACATGTAATCAATCTTTTAGCTCATGCTTAAGAACTGTCCTGAGAAGTCTCGTATTCCATATGAACTGTGAAATCAAATTAATGGGAATTAATGGGAATGGAGACTGTCATGTCTGGCATACTCATGCCACTCTTTATGTCATTTTGTGACATATCAATAAAAAATAACGTCTATTATGCTCGAAAATGAGTCACTTAGCCTCATATTATATTCATGACGCATGGTATAAATCATCTGACAAGCATCGTATCGAGGAAATTTTGACAGTAATTGCTTAAATGAAAATAATGAAAATCATGATGAAAATTATGGAGCTGTGAAAGTTGTGACACAATAGACTTGTGAAAGCGAATTTTATTCAAAGTCGTTAAAGTCAGCAATAATAGGGCTTGGTTGTCGTTAAAATTCCCTAGCCTAAAAAGGAATCCCATTAATTTAGAAACTCCAGCAAAATAACATACAAGGTACTCCCCATTTCTTCTTATAATTTAATTCTCATTTCAAATTTGACATCATTTGATAAGTGAATTTTGTAAATCGAAATCTTTCAAATAACATGGACTCCAAAGCAAAGCATATGACCTGAAGTGACGGCACTTGCTCAATGCAAACTTTAATATCGCCTTCACATAATGTCTGTCATTGTGGAAATGTTGAACGATTTCCTAGAAATTCTATCAACAACAACAAGAAAATATCTTGGTTGAGCATGCTAAAAACTAAACGATACCTTCTCAACTCGAATAGTCTATATACAGCATATTTTGTCTTTTATTTTTAATATGCCGCACCCCTAAAAAGACAAAGACGAATAAAGGAAGAACAAATTTGAAATAGTGCTGTAATTTGTTTCAAATAAATCAAACAGCGTCGAAAAGCAAGTCGATTTGAAACTTATGATTTGCAATTACCTCATCCCATTTTGCCCAAGACGGAATGATTACAAAATACAAATGCTGAACCTCCAGACTCCCCAATTAAAAACGAAAAAAAAAAATTCTCCTCATATCCTGACACTTTGTCTTCATCAGACCATCAGTCTGGTTTGACGTCATAGTAAAATAAATAGTAAAAAAAAAATAAATAGAACTTTCACAACAAGGAAGTCTACCTTGTCGTGGGTAACTGATCTCTATCTCCAGTCTTCACATTATTTTAATGACAATATTACCCTAACAGACATCTGCACTTCAAAGCCATCAGATGTGTCCGTGTGCATGTGCGTGTGTGTGTGTGTGTGTGTGTGTGTTGTATGTGTGTGTGTTGTATGTGTGCGTGTGATTCAGTTGCACAAATGTTTGTGTAATGAAGCAGATATGGATTGGCTTGATGAAGTTGATCAAGATATATACACACATATACATATATATATATGTATATACATATATACCTATATATATATATATATATAAACAAAAAAGGTTGTGCGATTACGCAGATTTTTTTTTTTTTTTTTTTGATCAAGTTGATCAAGGTGAATTTTGTATGATAAGAGCAACACTGTTGAATACATATTTGAAGACTTCTGTGGTCTTCTCGAATAAAAATTACCATTGAGTGAACGGCTTTCACCACGGACGGACGTGCTTGAACTAGTGTTCCGCCAAGCATAGAAGTTATAATAGATCCGAGCAAAATCCCCAAAATGCCGAACTCCGAAAGACCCAGACGAGGCAATGCTTCCAACAAGGCCGATGGATCCCCGAGACATGCACCTGAGAAACCGCTACATGAGCCTTGCACAACGGACAACACAGCAATGGAAGGAGCTCTCGACAACCTTTCCACAGCTATCCAAAATGCTATCGAAAAGCTACTTGCTGACGACAAATTTGTCTCGAAACTGGTGAAATCCATCGAAACCCAGCTCATGTCCACCTTCTACGATGCATTCTGCAAGGAATTGAAGGAATCGCTGCTGTTTGACATCGAAAGCCGAGACGCTCAGATTTCCTCGCTTTCACAAAAAGTGCAGGACCTGCAGGCTGACATGGACGAGGCAGAGCAGTACTCGCGGCGAAATTGCTTGATATTCGCCGGCATAGAGGAGAGCAGCAACGAGTGCACCGACGACGTCATCCTCGACATATGCAAAGACGGCCTAGGAATCGACATCACGAGCAGCGACATCGACAGAAGTCATCGTCTGGGTCCCGTCCTCGAGAAAAGTGGCAGCAACGACAACAAAAGGGCAAAACGGAATCGGCACATCATAGTGAAATTTACCAGCTATCGCATGAGAGAGAGGGTCTACAGCTCAAGATTCGATCTGCGAAAGAAAGGAATGAGCAACATCTACATCAACGAAAACCTCACGAAAGAGCGATCGCGGCTGTTTTGGAAACTGAAAAGGAGCCTGAAAAAGGGAACCCACAAACTCTGGACGCAGGATGGTAGGATCCTTGTCAAAACACCGAGCGGCGAACGAGTTACCATCACGAGGGAAAGCCATCTCTACAAAGTCGTTAAGTGAGCATTCCATTTTGAACTTTTGAACTCTTACGTGTATTTTATAAGAGTACCCAGGATATAGAATTTCTTCTGTTCATCTTACGTGTTCTATTTGTGTTTTTTTTTTGTGTGTGTGTCATGCATTCTCCCAATTTCCCAAAATACAAAGGTATGAAAATTGCACATCTTAATATCAGAAGTTTAAGAAATAAGACAGACGATTTGCTTCAATTCTTACAACAAAATCCGTACGATATCATGTCGTTATCAGAAACTTGGCTTGATGATGGTATCCACTCCAATGTAATATCAATTGACGGTTATAAGATAGAAAGAAAAGACAGGGGCCAATTAGGTGGAGGTGTTGCATGTTATATCAGAGAAGAGATTATTCATTTAAGAAGAAGCGATTTGGAATGTGATAACTTTGAAATTTTGTGGATTGAAATACGTATGACATGTAAAAGACCACTTATAATAGGAGTGGTATATCGTAAACGATATTCACCCAAGACTTCTCAAATGTGGATCTCATTTTTTAGCAAAACCTTTGGCTCTTTTGTTTAACTGTTCATTACAAACTGGTGATCTACCCAATGATTTTAAACGTGCGAAAATCATTCCTATTCCAAAGTCCAAAAACTCAACTGAGATGTCGAATTTCAGACCTATATCAATTCTGCCCATCGTTTCAAAAATCCTTGAAAAAGCTGTTCATAAGCAATTATATGATTATTTACACAGGCAGCACCTGTTATCTGAGAGACAATCTGGATTTCGTCCAGGACATTCTACAACTACCTGTCTGACAGAAATTTGCGACTCCATTTTGGACTGTTTAGACAAAGGGTTAATCACCGGCGCTGTATTTCTAGATCTTAAAAAAGCATTCGATATAATACCGCATAAAGGTCTGCTAGACAAACTACCGCATTATGGTGTTCAGGGCAACGAACTTACGTGGTTTGCCTCGTATATGAAAAATAGACAACAATGTGTGTCATTCAGAGGTGTAATGAGTGGGCTCCTTCCAATGTTATCCGGTGTACCTCAAGGCTCTATCCTTGGGCCGCTTCTTTTTTGTGTATATATCAACGACATATGTAAATTGCAATTTCATGATAAGACGAGAATTTCTCTATATGCCGATGACACAGCCATTTTCAACTCTTCTAAGGATGTTCGTACAATTCAGGCCTCGCTGCAAAAAGATTTAAACACTCTTTCTTCCTGGTTTCAGAACAACGGAATGAGGGTTAATGGTGAAAAAACAAAAGTTATGATATTTGCTTCAAAAAGGAAAAGAAATGGTTTAGATATGAGTTTAAAATTTGATGGTCAGTATCTGGATATTGTCAATGATATCAAATATCTTGGAGTAATTATCACAGACAGTCTAGATTGGTCACTTCACATTGAACGTATCATAAAAAAGACGGCCTGCACATTAGCTTGTATTCGGCGCATTCGGTCTTGTATTACCATGAAAATGGCTGCGCAACTATACTTCTCACTGGTATTGCCAAACATCGACTACTGTTGTACTGTTTGGGGCACATGCACCAAGACTAACTTGGTCAAATTACAAAGGGTACAAAACAAAGCTGCCCGACTCGTAATGCAGGCAGACTATTATTCTCCCGTTCACAACTTGTTGAACAGATTGAGGTGGCAAAGTGTACAAGAACGCATTGAGTATCAGTACTGCGTAGCTGTATATAAAGTCTTGAACGGATTAGCCCCATCATACTTATGTCCTATGACTACAAGGCGTCAAGTAACGTACGAAACTCGATATGCCTTATCTTGCCCATTGTTCATCCCCATGCCTAAAACAGAATACAAAAAACGTACATTTTCCTTCTTCGCTTGCTCTCTTTTCAACAATCTTCCCAGTTTTATTCAATCGTCAAACTGCCTCGAAAGGTTTAAAAGACAAATTCGATCAGCAAATATAAACTCAGCTTTTTGATATGATAAAATGATGAGCAATTAAGAGTTTATACATATTAGTATGCATTTGTTTCTGTATCATTATGTTTCTCAATGCTCATTGTTTTTAGTACATTATGATATTATGATTTTTGATCTTGCCTTTGGTACTATTTTTATATACGCTACATTTTTTAATCCTTGAATCTATATCTGTGTATGATAACGCATCTCTATTTTCTCACATTTTTCTTTTACCTGTCATATGTTTGTTTTGACTACTTTTTTCTTCTCTTTTCTTTTTGTTTGCGTTACACTGTGTAAACCTACCTGCAATATTTCGATATTCTGAACAAAATGTGAAAGTGTACTTTTTACTCGTTGCCATATCACTTTTTGGCCATTATATTTGAACATCCTGGTATAACATAAATTATTTTGTTTTTGCATAAGGTAGTCTCCTGCTGTTTTTACTTTTAAATTTGTTCATTTTTGTATCTTTTTTTTTTTTTTTTTTTTTTTTTTTACTTACGTAGATATCACATCTTGCTTGTTTCTATGTGTTCGTTTGCTTTCTTTTGTTGCTGGTGTATTATGTGATTTTTACTCGCAATATGTATTATTTGTAACAGGGCTCACTTGAAAAGCAGGCCCTTGGGCCCTGAACGTGACTACCCTGTTCTTTTTTTTTTAAATAAAACTGAATAAATAAATAAATAAATAAATTAAAAAATGCATCTGTATCTCTATGCGTCTGTGCTTGCGTGATTGTTTAGGTGTGTGCATATACGAGTGTGTTGCAATAGGCTACTTTCTCTGCACCTGTTTCACCTTATGAATGGATGCGAAAAGAAACGGTACTCCTACGCAAGAGTATGCATCATTGCTGCTGTGCTGTACAAGAGCAACCAGAACAACTAGATAATTAAGGACGAAAATGTTATTGGTTCCACATCTAATTTTATCCGCTCTAGAATCAAGAGTAAACACCAGCTTGAATGTAAAAGTTTGAGCTGAAGTCGGCGTAGAGGACTCCCTTCACATCGGCGTGCCTGCTGAGTCGACACGTTAGGGTCGTCTCCATGAACGCGAAGGAGTCGCAGTCGGCGGCTGACAGGCATCGCCATCCGCACTCCACTGCCGACGAAGTATCCGAAAAGACTGTGATGCTAAACTCGGCGGGCACAGAGCGACGGAAATACTGCACTCTGTAGACATTCGCTCTGCTGCTTGGTGGCGTGGACGTAGAGACCGACGTCACGATGCTGTCAAAGGTTACTTCGTCAGTTCTGTCGGTTGTATCCGGCGTGGAAGTGGACACATGCGCGGCGGAATCACTGGTCCTCGCAGCACTGCGCGTTGTCGAGACTTCAAATGTTTCACGTCGGAGTGTTTGTCCGACGTCGGTAGTTGTCGCCTGTTCAGCGCTCGATAAATCTGATGACAAATGGCTAACAGGAACCGTCATTGTGTCGGATGGAGAGGACGACCCGGTCGTTGATGCAAATAGTTCTGGTAATGTTGGTGAGCTGTCAGAGGTTACTTCATCGTTAGTTCCGTCGGCCGAATCCGCTGTGAAAGTGGACACATGCGCGATGGAATCACTGACAGTTGTACCATCGCGCGTCGTCGCTATTTCAGAAGTTTCATGTCGGAGTGTTTGTCCGACGTTGGTAGTTGTCGCCTCTTTTGTGCTTGATAAATCTGATGCCAGAGGGCTAACACGAAAAGTTTGATGATAGGACGGAGAGGATAACTCAGTCGTTGTGGTAAATGTTTCTGGTGTTTCAGAATTTGTTGACGGGCGACCTGTGGTCATGGTAGCTGATTGCAAACTGGACCGAGGTCCAATGGACGATGATGGGTCAACGGTTTCACTCGTAGTTGTGAATTCTACTGTCCGGTATGCCGTGACCAGTGATTCTAAACTTGCAGAGTGCTGTTCCGTCGTCATCGAATCAGAGGTCAACCTCATCGCTCTGGTCGATGGCTGTGTAGTGGAATACGATGTCGAAGAATCTCCAGAGGATCCTGTCCCCGGCGTCGAATGAGTCGAAGAGGGAGATGAATTGGTTGTGGAGGTGTCTTCAGTGGTGACCTGATCCAAAGTCGAAGATGGCTCTGTCTTCGTTACGTCTTGATAAAATTCACCACTGGTTGTCGTGAGATCGGTTGCCAAAGAGTCGTCGGTTATTTCAAACCTCGATGTCGACGGGGTCGACTCTAACATTGTCGAATATTTCACGCTCAATAGATTTGATGTGGCTACTGCTGCCTCGGAGGCAAACGACTCTTGCGCTGTTGGCGAATTTGCATTTTCGAGGGTCGTCGAAGCCAGCGCCGTGGACGAATCTGATTTGAAAATAGGTACGAGTATATGAAGCAATCACTCAAGAGCGAAACATTGATCTAAATAGGTCTAAATAATGATAACACTTTCTACCTTGGCATTTTTCGTTCTTGTTCTTGTTTAAAGCTGTGATCTACTACATAAAAAGAAACAAACAGTCAATCTCTCCCAAGCAAAGTATCGTCTTTTTTCTTTTAACATGAAATGAGGTCCCGAAAAGTGGAGAGAACAACGACAGTACACTCACTCAAAAACAAAAGGGACAGACAGACAGGCAGTCAGTCACACACACACACACACACACACACACACATACACGAATGAAGCCTCTAAATTCCATAAGTAACAATGAGTGGAACTTGAAAATGTTTTTACTCAATCAATATTTAGTCAAAATTCCCTCAGTACACAAGTCATTTTATTTGTGTTCCCTTCATAGCTCAGGCTGCCGTTGGATTAAAAGTGTGATTTTTGCTCACCTTTAGGAATTTGTGATGTGAAATTCAAAGAATCACACAGTTTGTAAGAATCTTCAGCAATCTGAATGAATCAAGCTAAAACAGGAGCAGAAGAGGAAGAACAAGAAGAAGAAAAGAAAGAAGTTTTGAAAAAAAAAATCATGATGTTTTTGTTTTTCTACTTCCTCTCAAGAATCTTCAAAAATTTGAAGGAACCAAGCTGAACCAGGAGGAGAAGAAGGAGAAGAAAGAGAAGAAAAGGAAGAAGCTTTCGAACGAAAGTTCATCTTGTTTTTGTTTTTCTGCTTACATTCAAGAAGCTGTGATGTGAGATTTAAAGAGAAACCAGTAAAGACGATCGAATAGTCTGTGGTGAAGCGAATCCAGAGAAACCTGGTAGGTGAGCGGATGTCAGGCGGGAGTTCATGGCCCGAGAGTCTGGCTAGAACGCTTGAGCTGTTCCCAGGGTCATGACCAGATCCAATTACCACAAAATCGTAACTGCAGATGTCGATTACATGATATGGAAACAAGGAACGCATCATAGATTGAACTATGGACAACCTTCGCTTTATTTACTCAATTCATGCAACTCAAGGAAACCACATTACTACGATTTCATGCTATATTTGATTTGATTTGATTTTGTTTTTTTTTTCTTTACAAGGTAAATATAACGATAAAAAATCCAAAAATGAGTACAATATATTGTTGATTATGATTTCTAGTTCATCATAAAAATTTTTCAATCATGCCTTTTTTGCAGTTATTAAAAATATGTTTTGCTTATAAATTGTATACGATTTTCTCAGTTTATTTGATGGAAATGGAAATAAATTTGAATTTGAATGTGTATCGTAAGATATTAGATTACTAGAAACAAAATTTTCTTTCATTCAAGTCCGTTGTTCTTCATACGTAATTGTGCATTCTAACTGCAGGATTTATATTTTTATAGCTGGTTCTTGAATTGCTCAAATTGCCAAATTTCTGTATATTCTTCTTCTGAGTTTGACAAGTTCCATCTGTGTTGTCTCATTCATGCCAAAGTACATAATACGTTTTATTCTTGAAGCAAACTAAGACTTCTGTAGGTCAAAGCCCAATTCGCCTTTAGTTTATACATCCTTTATATCATATATTACCCACTCCTTGGTATCATCCTTAACTGTTTTCATCTAGTCTAAATTTTCTTATGCGTTAGTGTCCGCTCTCCGTTTTATTTTTCATTAATTCACAACCACTGATTATTTGGGGCTTACAGACAAGCAAGCTTGCTTTTACGTTTTGTCCCGTCATGCTTCTCTAATATTTGTACGACCCGAAACATAGATTTCGATATCAAGCATGCAGTATAATTCGTCAGAATCATTATGTGTATGTGCGTTTTATTTTCTGTGTTTACTTTTGACTAAGTAAAATAATTTGTGCTCATATTATTTTGGCTGTAACCTGATTTGATGGAAGTATGAAAGAGAATAGAACTGAATTGATTTGAATTGCATTGTATAAGGTATGCAGTGAAATTCACAGTTGTCCCTTGACTGCTGGGGAAAAAAGATAATTTCTGCAGAAAAAAGGGAACCTGGTGGATACGTACACATGTAGCCTTATATCTGCATTAGATCATACGAAAATCTGTGGAAATGCAAACAAATACACCCAGAACCAAAATTGGTGGTGTTCGTTATTCTGAAGGTTCGTATATCCGCAGAATGAAATAACGTTTGTTTTCCGAAAACGGAATATTGATGTGGCGAGGAATGCCACATCGTGATAATGTACAGGGGAGGGGGCTAATATGAAATATATATATATATATATTTTTCATCACTAACACAACTTTAATAAGGTTTGTTTTCCTGCTTGTCAGTAAGTATATATATCGTGTATGTCTGTGTGTGCTTATATATATGTCTCAGTGTGTAGGTATGGAGGTGTGCGTGTTTTCATTATTTTTTCTTATTTCACGATATTCTACCATTTTATTTCTTAATTAACTTCAATACCATATTTTTTCATTAAATGAAGATTATTTCATTCCGGTAGTCACAAACCATACTTCACTTCCGAATCAACGAACCTTTAACTCTTTATGTGCCATGGTGGAAACGCCCTGTGTGCCACGTTATTTTGAGACAGGAAAGTAGTCATGCTTTGAGAAAGAATTCTGTTTTTCCAATTTGTATAACTTCTACAAATTTCTGCTAAGAAGGGCATAATAGTAGGCAAAGTTAAAGAGGAATGCCAAGCTATGTTTCGATATAAATTGTATGACGAATCTATTTTAAATTTTTTCTTTTGAATGACCAGTTGCTACATTACTGTAAAGGCATGACTTTTGCACATAAAACCGTGACAAAAACTTAGAATGTTCGAGCAAATCTAGTTGGGAACACCGCTTGATAGTCAATCACCACATAGAATGCAAGCCGTATATGAGAGGAACAAAAACACGAGAAACGCTTTCATTGTGCCGCCGGATTAGCAGCGATTAGTGATTTATCGATCGGTTTTGGCGGCTTTGTTTGTTGAGCAGAATATGCGAAGTTGGCACGCCGTCGACTGAGTCGGACGTGCGAACGTGGCACATAAAGAGCTAAATAACGAACCCCCCCCCCCTTTTTTTTTAATTTTCGAATTAACGAATCGTCGGAATAACAAGCCTTATTTCATTTTCGGAATAACATACCTTGGCAATAACGAACCTTCGGGATAAACGAATCTTCGGAATAACGTACTATAACCACCCACAGGAAATTGTATCATGAAATTATAGTGTAGAATGTATATGTTTGCTTGTGTAGGCCAAGTACCATCGTGCTTCCATATTTTTCTTGATCGATGACATTCGCAATATTTCATGAAACTTGAAACAAGTTTCGCAAATAGGATAACCAAGCAAGTAGGCAAGCCCCCCCCCCCCCCGAAAAGAAGAAGAAGAAGAAGAAGAAGAACGACGACAACAACAACAACAACAGAACATATAAAATAATGAGCAGAAAATATTTGCGCCGCCATTTGTTGCTTTCGTGAATGGAACATCTCTTTTTCTTGTTTTGTACACCCCAGGAGCAATATGCTCATAGTGCATGGTATGATGACCATTTTGTTTTTAAACGCATTCATTCCCCTTCCTGGCCTACTGTGTAATATATGCTATAAACACTCATAATATACTCTTCTTCATACATTTACACATTTAGGAGGAAACTAAACAAGAGACAACGGAACTGATGTAAAACACTTACTTAATTTCGAGAGAAAACGCGGTAAATTGGACGAGCAGGATATGATCACGAGGCGCTGTCACTCTCCAGAGACTTGTGTAATAGTCAACATAGTTTTCGGGGTAGTTCACCGATTGTATGACTTCTGTCGACGAACTGTTCAAGATCAGGTTCGTTGTTTCTGTTTGGAATCATAAAAATACTAGAAAGTTGAAATGCGGTAAAGAAATTAAAGGGGGGGGGTGAATAGTATATCAATTAAGTTTCAGCATGATTTAATTTCTGTATTTTTATTCTATGAAAATTATACATAATGACACACATACAGTATATTCTGAACGGAAATGTAGGCCCATATAATAAACTCACAATGTATAATTACCACAATTATGTTTAAAGTATTTTAACAAATACAGTAAAATCAAAGAAATCAGCAATACACTTTCATTTCCAGTTGCAGAGAGAGAGAAAAAAAAAATGCAGGAGTCTGCCATTTTAAGCAAATGCGTGATAATGGTAGAAGCCTCAGGAAAAAAATAGACAAAAAGGAAAATTTTATTTAGTACAGAGATGGGCAAAGTGCCATTGAAACTTGAATAGTGTATATCAATTTCATGAACTTTAAACGCTTGGAAGCGAATGGGGAAGGAGAGTAAAACAAAAGAAGGAGAGTTCGAGGCTATGAAAATGTGCAGTGCGGTGAGTTAAGTAAATTAGGTGCAGTTTGGGATGCGCTTATATCAATATCGGAGATCAATAAGAATGTATTTCACGAGTGGTACCTACGCGTTGTGCATTCATGTGCGAGTAATCGAGTTTGCTCATGTCTCTGAGTGTATGTGATTATCAGTGGTAGATCCAGAGGGGGCGCCCCTCTTTATTTTTGTTAAAACAGATGAAATACAAGGAAACAATGGGGGCTCGCGCCCCTTTCATTTTGCAAAGGCGCCTCCCCTTTGCAGAATTGCTGGATCCGCCCCTGATTATGACTGCGTGCATGTGTTAATATTGAGTGTGTGTGTGTGTATGCGTGCTTGGGTTTTTGCTTTCGTTTTGCTCGTGTGTATGAATGCACATAGTATGTGTGCAATATGTTTGTGAGTTGGTATGTAGTTTGGAAGTTTGAAAGGGATCTTATCAATTTGAAATAAAATAAACGATCTATAGATTGGGGATCAGTGAGTAAAATATTAATTTGAGAGGTAACCGGTTTTAGGCAAAATTTGAGAAATCCTATAATATTACTTTCAATGATATTTTGAAATGAAATATCGTTTAAAGAATACTTTGAAGGGATGGAGAGAGGGCGATTACTGTTTAAGATAATGGGGTATTGGGATAATAACCTGAAAGGGTATGTTATAACCCACTGAAAAAAAAAAACAAACAACGCTTGTAGAATGTGGTCCTCTCTGGGAAAAAAAAAAGATCGGTAGAGAAACGGGTTGAGACAAAAAAAACAAAACAAAACAAAAACAGGTTGAAAGCCCACTAAAAAGGCAGAGGAAGAAGATTGCAAAATGAATATCTTTATTGTATTACTTCCATGAATGAAGTGAATATTTATTTGAGAGAATACAGTGTTTGATATTTCTTTTGCTTGTCTCTTCAGTATCTTACAACATAAACATAAACGGCCTCACTTACTCAACATGTTTTATATATAAATATATGAATATATATATATATATATATATATATATATATATATATATATATATATATATATATATATCGTCGCTGGGGGGACAAGACCTCATATCTACAAAATGTCAAATGTTCAGGAGATCAAAAAAAAACAAACATGGCGGCCAAAGCACTGTAGCGAATGGGATAGCATTTCCTTTGACATGCCGTGGTGGCTTCATGTTTGGGGTAAGACAGGACATCACTTACCCAATTATCTGACCATTAATTTAAAAAAAAAAGTTTTATTCACCAAAATTGCAGATACAAGGTCTTTTCACTCCAGCGACGATATATATATGAAGAGTTTGTTTGCAAAAACCGATAAGTCCATATTTGCCAAATGGAGATATTTGCGATTAAAGGTCAAGAAAAATAAGGAGAATAATAAGAAAATTTTTGCTTCTTTTGACCATAACTTCAAAAATATACCTTTATATGTAGTGAACAATATATCATTTTTATAAGGTATTATTTTGTACTTTATGACAGAGATCGTACTTCAAAATCTTCAAAAATGGACTTATCGGTTTTGGCAAACAAACCCTTCATATATATATAATATATATATATATATATATATATATATATATATATATATATATATATACATATATATATATATATATATATATATATATATATACACACTTGGTGATTCTATCCTTCTATGAAGAGTGCTCGATATCCTCGATTGCCTGATGATTGCCCCTAAATGAAGGTGGCATGAAACTCCGAGTAGTAATAAAATACGGATGAACCTGATGTCAACCGAGTGAACTTGTTGCAATACTTCTATATATATATATATATATATATATATATATATATATATATATATATATATACATATCGTATCATTACTGCTTGATGCTGCACTCGTTGAGTGGCAAAATAATTATGTCTATGATTTGATTTCTGTTCGATAACTTAGGAGTAAATTTCATTTTAATGAGTTTCCATTGTTACTGTTATTATTGCTACTATAAGAGAATTGAATTGAAATTTCATGGACATAGACTATAATTAATACTGTAGAGAACGTGTTTAAGAACGTGTAAGTTGTTTTCCAGTGTTGATGGCGCCCAGGGTATTGGCACTAGCCACCAGTTTGTTTGTTAATGTGGGTGTTTGGTTTTCTGGGGGGTGGGGTGGGCAGGGGGGATTATGTGATGTTCAGGTTTGACGGTTGTTATTCTGTTTTCTTTGTCTTCTTTCACCAAAATTTTATTTCAAGATAATAATTGCACATTACTGGAGCTCATCGTCATTAAGTGTACATCGAAAAATTATTAATATTTTAGTTCTTCTTTGTCACACCAAAAAGGTTTTGCCACCTCAGGTGGTACCAATAACCCATTTTCCGGGTCTTGGCCCATGGACTAATGGTTTTGGTTAAGCCGGCAGAATATACTAGGTGTTACTAAAAAACAAAAACAAAACAACATTTCCCACTTTTGATTCTTAATTGTTCAAAAACTGTATATCAGATAAAACTGTCATTGATAAGAGTAAGAGCTGAATAGTGTACAATTTAGTTGGAGGTGATTTGAATATGAAAGCCTATATTAGTTTCATGAAATCAATGATTTATTTCAATATTATGTTCCAGATTTTGAGCAAATTTTAACCCTCTGTACAAAAATTGAACTTTACACAGGAGCCAATGATGTGTATGTGAGTGTGTGCTTACAATGACCCTGAACAATAGACATGGCTACCACCTGTTTAGAGCTCTGCTGCAAGGCACATGAATGCTTTAGCAATTATTCATGTGGATTGCCCTGAGCACTGCTAGTCTGAATTCATGACACAGGGTGAAATGCATGCATGTACAAAAAGTGAGCACATGTTTCCATGTGCTTGCATACACCGCATTTCATAATGAATAAAGACTAGCTGTGATAGTGGAATTCCTCATAAATATGTAATAGAGCAATCTAATCCTGTCCAGGGCCCCGTTTTATCAAAAGATAAAATCGATTTTAAATTTCCTTACCACACAGTCTGCCATAGACTTACAGTTGAAATCAACTTTATAATTGATTTTAACTCTTCATAAAACAGGGCCCAGGACCATTGTCTGGTTATCAACAACACACTCCTATACACACCAATAACCCCTGTGCAAAGTTGAAGTTTTGTACAGAGAGTTGAAAATAGAGCAAAATCTGAAACCTAACTGAAAAATTAATGTCGAATTTAAAGAAACTGAATCATGCTTTCATTTTCAAATTACCTCCAACAAAATTGTACATTATTCAGCTGTCGCTCACATCAATGTTAGTGTTATCTGATATATAGTTTTTGAATTATAAAGGGTCAAAAGTTGGAAATGTTTTGTGTAACACCTAGTAGATGCAGGCATCACACATGACATTGTCACATGCACCTTTTATTGAGTTTATGCTGGAATATTGTAATCTATCTACATCTACTCGAGATTCACTGATTTATGTTCTTTTGCTATGCTGAAATTAATCTTTATTTTATATGCGATTTCGTCCGGATTGTTTGATTATGTCAGTCATGTGGACATTGATTAATGTCATAATGTTTACGTTTGACTTGGATCAATAAAAGAACTGTATTACAATACATATATATATATATATATATATATATATATATATATATATATGAAGAGTTTGTTTGCAAAAACCGATAAGTCCATATTTGCCAAATGGAGATATTTGCGATTAAAGGTCAAGAAAAATAAAGAGAATAATAAGAAAAAATTGTGCTTCTTTTGACCATAACTTCAAAAATGTACCTTTATATGTAGTGACCAATACATCATTTAAAAGGGTTTATTTTGTACTTTATGACAGAGAGCGTACTTCAAAATCTTCAAAAATGGACTTATCGGCTTTTGCAAACAAACTCTTCATATATATATCATATACTGTCCGTGTATATCAAAAACACAATGGGCAAAACCATTAACATGATGATAAATTGGTGCAATGCAACCAAAACCAAAAAAGGAAAAAACAGGAAAAAAAAAAAAAAGAAATGGAGAACGTACGCAGCAGAAGACCTAAAATGTTGATGAGGTAAGCGCAAAAAAAAAAGAAGAAAAAGGACGGAAGAGGTAAACACATTGATAAAAAAAAGGTTCAAATAGTAGTTATTACCACATGTTTAACATAATAGGCGCCAATATTTCCGAAAGACGAAAATAAAACTTCAGTGGATGTAATTCAATACACCATAAACCCCCCCCCCAAAAAAAAACAGTTTGACAATATCATTGCCCTATACAATAATCCATCACACCTGTTAATTGTGAGCAGTTTCAAGCCTTAAACATCAACTCTGAATTTTTCTTCAAGGTTAAAGGCTAGTACGAATAAAACCAACGAGAATGAAAAAAAAAAAGATGAGGATTTGGGTATTCATTCCCAGTCGCAGCCATGTAAAATGGCTGCGACTGGCTGGAATGTTCCCCAAGGAGTGGAAAGTGAGCACTGTCAGTGCAGGTCGGAAATAATGTATCCAGTGACCGGGGTAATGATAGTCTGCGAAGTGCATTGAGATATGTAAGACATTGAGATGACGCAGCAAGCGATGCTTCCCGTCATTTTCACCTGACCTGCTATAAACTAGATCAAACACTAGTACGTTATCTCGCTCAGAGAGAATACTAGCGAATGAAACATCTGTGTAGTCATCATTATGATCTTTCTTTTTTTATTCAAACAGGAGGAATAATATTTGATTTGCTTTATTGATTCCTGTATTATCATTGTACATGAACATACATGTACATGTATATATGCATACATTGTTGGAGCCACACGTATACATACAATGTAAACATCAGTTGTTAACAAAATTTTTCATCTTCTTTTCCTTTGCATAATGTACAACAGAAACATATCACAAATACAACCGTACAATGAATGAATGCATATCAAAGTTCGTTGCCTACCGATGTAATCGATGCTCTGCGTAACGGTTGCTCTTGAGCACTGAACCATGGCTAGAATGAGAGCTAGCCTTCTCAAGAGAGACATGGTATTATTCATGACGTATGATTCCTGTGACCTAGCACAAGATATTGACCCTGCATGTAAGATTAAACAAAAAGAAAACAAACAAACAACTAAGCAAAAAATCAAACAAAAATAACGACTGCAATACCAAACTCTGAAAAGTTGATAAAACGAGTACATTTTTTTATTTTTTTATTTTTTACTGACTAGACCTCCTTCCCTTTTCCCTTGTCACTTTAAAGACTCAACAGCGTGGAGACATTACCTGGAGTGGCAGTCTGGCCCGGTTCGGATATTATTCAAGAATCCCATTGACGAATCTTATACAGCTTTATCACTGATCCGTTTGTTGATAGTACTAAGGAGGTTCAAGAGAATGGAGTCACAACCGTCTTATTTTCTTTGCTAGATGTTCGATGCCGCCGCTTAAGAATATTTGAGGCATGTGCCAAACAGGATCTGCCACTCAAATAGGAAGACAATTGACTCGTGTCTCATTGCATAATCACCAGCCACTTTCTAAGGAATACATGTCTTTGTAATGGTAATTACATTTCGCTATCCCTTCTTACAAAAGGTAGGTGGTACAGACACGAGGATGCGCGAATAGAAATTGCGCAAAAATGCTGAAATAAAGATGAAAATTACTCGACTGGGCAAACCCGGGCACTAAACTGATACTACTATCAATAAAGAGTTATGCTTGAAGATTATTCCATAATAGTTCTATTTGTGGAGATTAAGTGGAAAAGTGATAAAACCGACTTTCCAGGATGGTACAGTATTAAGCATTTTCATATGATACAGCTCTGATTTACACTTTTGCACAACTTTCTGGACGGGATTGACTTTTGTTTTACATGCTGTATCATTAAGTGAAATTTCTTTCATTTAATAAATAAATAAGCAAAATATGGCCAACATTATGTTGACGTTCAAAATGACTCTACATGTACAGGTTGCTCAGCAAGACGGCGACGTCGAACATCGATCACCAAAGGCACAAATGCACCTGTGAAATTCTTTTGTACATCATTAGGAATCTGACAACTGTTTGAATAACTACAGCCAGTTGGAACTCCAACTCTTAAACCTCCTTGATAGTACGAAGGATCTTTCACTGAAGTCGACCATTACCGATAAGCCTGCGCTTTGATGGACACATTTTGTGCTATTCGTGGTTCTCGTATTTTATGCGTACACCGGTGGGCAGCGAATGACTCGGGACATCCATGAATCCCCACATTATTAGGTCTTAAAAGAGTTAAAGAGTACCGGAATATCGAAATATTGCCTGTTATTGCGTTTTGTTTTCGGTATAAAATGGTAGCATGTGATGCATTTTCTCATCACGATGATAGATCAAAATCACATGTAGGCCTATCAGGTTTGGTCCAAGAATGTCATCAGTCCGGAAGATTCGAGATTAGTGATTAGTATTCGTCTTAGAATACTAAATTACGTCTTTTGTACATAATGATATATATCATACGTAGCGGCAATCGATTTGTGTTACTACTTTTCACATGGGAAACACATTCATTTTCTTTTGTTTTTAGAAATACATTTAGAAATGATTTTCAGCTCAAGTAAAAAAAGTAAGCAAACAATTAAAATAAACAAGCAAAATCGCTTGTTTATTTCTTTTTTTTTCCTTTTTCTGTTGAACCTAAAACAACTAAATGGTGGTAAAAGATTTAGCATTTTCTGGAGATATTCGAATTCCAGTGAATGGACAATTGACAACGTCTATAAAACAATCGATTTCTTATCCAAGAATATAAGTGTAGGGCCTAATGGCAAAGCAGTTCGTGATTCTTAAAAAAAACCCCAAGATATTCAGAAGATTATCTAAAGAAATTGATGTATAAATATGCATCTGACTCACCTTTCTAGAACTGTGTCGGCGGCTTCACGTGTATTCGGCGACGGTTTAGGTCCAAGTCTGAATTCCGGCAGACATTGGATGCTTTCATTTAAAAGACGGGAGAGCATCTAAATATACGACTGCCAACAATCCATAAATTAAAGTTAACAAACAACAATCCATCTATATAACGGGAGATTTATTCTGGCCCAGAGAACACCGCCACAACGCAGACAGCTGAGCTAGCCGTAGACCATTTTACTGAGCATCCTCGCCATGTCGTGTTGACTCAGCACTTTGTTCCCCTACCAACGCCCAACGGCATGCAAAATTAACAAATCAATATTCCACTGGTTCTGTGCCCATGGAAATGTATACCACTCATCTTGTTGCTCTATACCATGTCCTCTGGAGTATCACAGAGCCGAATACCTTTCTCTTTTATTTCATTTTCGATATGCTATACAGCTTTATTAGGATAAAAATAGAATGTGTTTGTGAATCATAATGATAACAGAGAATTGTACCATTTTCATTACTAATTCATCAGTTTTCAAATGCTATGATGTCCCGAGTCCAATTCATTTTGCATGATGGTTGGCGTGAACAAAAAATAAAGTCCTTTGAGAATTGAAACATTGCATCCTATCTTTGAAATACGTTATGCGTTCATAAATGTATAGTTAACCTTGTAATGACTGGGGAAACTTTCATACAGTGGAAAATACTGTATTTACAAACGTTGAATATCTCGACACAGATGTACTAATGCATACCTTGCAATGCTGGGTAATAATCGTTTAATCATTTGGAAAAAAATTCTCCGTTAGTTGCTTAGACCTACTTAAAGGTACAGTTTACCATTGGGAGCGGTGATTTTAAAAAAATATGTTTGAATTATCACATTTGATGCATGTGTGATATTAGGTCAGTTGTATCGCAAAACATCTTAAAATGTAAAAAGATTTGCAATAAATCCACAAAAAAAAAATATTAGGTGATATCACTATTTTTCTCAGTAAACCGTTACTGTAGACGGTTAAGTATAAAAACATTATCATCATAACTATTGTTAACATTTTGTATATTCAACAATAATTAACATTGATTATACTGATTTTTCATGATCAATTTTTACATTGGTTGTTTCTATCTCTAACTCACATTTTAGATCTATTTTGAAGCACTAAAGCTGGGGTTTTGTTCCACCTGCAAATGTTAAACTGTGCCTTCAACTTGTTTTCAAGAAGACATCTTTCCTAATCATGCCCGACGTATTTATCATAACAATTCATGCTCAAATAAACAAAAATGAATTTCTGTAGCTCAGGTGACGGGAAATGGTCCTTCGTTTAACACTTGGGGGGTAAGCATCCATTTTTTTTTTGCACTAAATGCATTAACTAACAGAGTCTTTTATTAATATTGCCAAATAATAGTAGGCTTTAATGAACACTTTGTTGTTGTCAGAAGGATGTGTACAAGCAACATTTATAAGGATTATGTGAATAATAGCTAGATTAACTGATGCTTATCTCGGTGAATTAAAACACCAATATTCATGTAGAGTACAAAATGACCCTTTTCTGCTCATGCGCAAAAGTGAATGGAGCTACACAATGTCTTATACTAATGGCATGAGGGTAATTTGGAAGAACGTTGCTACCACTGAAGAGGCCACACCCGGATAAAAGGGTACATTAGTACATTTTCATGTACTGTGAAATGTTCATCAATTTACTTAAGGAATAAATGAGGGAGGGGTTGGGGTGGAAGGGGTTGCAGTGGACGCTATACTGTATAGGAAATCACAGAGGTAGTGTCAATGTAGACCCACGCATGAATTATGCAATTTTTAATTCAGTAAATGCGCTCGGTATATGATGTATATAGGACCCCCAGACTAACACCACCAGACTTTGAATAATGAATTACAATCATGTAGGTACACTGAATACGCTCACTTGAATGGTGCATTGTACATTTAAAATGGTATTAGAGAGAGAAGAAAAAACAGTCCCCTCCCTTGTTTTGCAGCCACTGTATTGTACGGCAAAAGATTACTATCAGTATACGTGATACCAAGGTGCATAGAAGATATAGCTGCATAGTAAATGCACAGATTCACGAGGTATCAATGCCTGAACAACAGAACACTAGGTTCCATGTAACAAGTAACCATTAAAGCCACTATTTACCATTGGGAGCAGTGATGAAAAACAAAATGTTCGAATGGTTGTCATTTGATGCATACCATTCTGCCTATGTATAGTTCAGTTGTATTACAAAGCATCCTATCATATGAATCTGGCAATAAAACCTCAAATAGGGAGATATCATTACTTTTCTCAATAAACCATAATTATGTAGTTTATTCTAGGAATAAGTTTTGTAAAACTACCATTCACTTTTTTTCTATATTTAACAATACTTAACATTCGTTGCTTTTAATCCCTTATTCACATTTGAGAAGGATATTAAAGAAATAAAGTTGTTTTTATTTTATTTTATCTGCAAATGCTAAACAGTGGCTTTAACGGATTCAAAGCATTGTTTAGAAACGATTAAAGGGATGGTACAGTATTGGTGGAGATGAGAATTGGGATTTTAACTTTTTGCGAGATACCAAGAAAACACTTATGATATAGTACAGAGCATACCATTTTAAGAGGAATTCAAAGTTTATTTGATGAAAATCGGGTTTGGAATGACTGAAACATCCAAAAAGAAAGTAAAACAAAGCGATCGTAATAAAGTGTGGGTCCCACACTTTATTAGAATCACTCTTTTTTGGATATCTCAGCCATTTCAAAATAAATGAATGTTGAATTCCTCATAGAATTACATGCTCTTTCGCATTTCATAAGAGGTTTTTCATTATCTCACCAAAAATGTTAGAAACCTGAAATTAGGTCTCAACCAAAACTATACAATCCCTTTAATGTACCATGCATGTTTAAATACAGTAGATTTCATTTTTTTTTCAAGAACGTATAATCATGATGACAGTCCATTAAACCCGCAGTTGCATTGCGTGTCATGGTATATTGTATCTATTTTTGTCTTAACGAGCATAAACAAAAGCGAAATGATCTGAAATTCTTGCTGAAAATACTTTCCTTCACGCACCTGTATAGACCCTACCTGCCCCTTTACAAAAAAAAAAAAACAAAAAAAAACAAAAACAAAACAACAACAACAACAACAACACAAGAAGAGAAAATGCAAGACAAAATAAAAGAAAAAACGATGCACTGCTAACGTTGCGTTTTATACGCGTAATAAAATTGAATGTAGAGGTAGCCCCAAGATTGTAAACCTATTTTCCTTGCGCACGAAAGCAGCTCATATTACTAGCAGTCGCGTGCGAACAAGCGACATTACACAATGACGACGCTACAAGGGAATTATAAAAACAATGACTCCTGTCTTGGATCTTCACTTTACTCGTGCCTGTTCTCGGAACACGTTCATCCTTTGTTTGAGACACGATTTTGCTACATGGAAAATACGCTGATATCTTTTCAAATGATATATCTTTATTAACAAAACTATAAAAAAGAAGATTTGTCTAAAGCAACCAAACAACCATACAGATGGATTAACAAATACCCGTGGAATTTTATAAAGATGTTGTATATATATAATTATATATATATATATATATATATATATATATATATATATATATATATTATATATATGTTGATAAGGTAGTCCACGTGTTGGCAAGATAAAAAGATAAGTAACAAAGCTGCAACAAAGTTCATGCTGTATTCACCAACGATTTATTTCTTCACACAAATTTTCGAGCGTCTCGCCGCCCTTTCTCAAGTGTAATATATATTGCAACACGGTTGCAATATATTGTTATGGCTTAATTTTGTTATTGTTCTCTCAGTATCAACACTTGAGAAAGGGCGGCGAGACGCTCGAAAATTTGTGTGAAGAAATAAATCGTTGGTGAATACAGCATGAACTTTGTTGCAGCTTTGTTACTTATATATATATATATATATATATATATATATATATATATATATATATATAAATACATGTATGTTTATAATGTTTAATGCAAGCATAATGTATTAGTTGGGGCTTCGCAAATCTCCAGAAAGAACGAAATCAGCAGCAAAGACTTGGTCACTCAAAGCAGTGTCTAAAGACTGTTTAGACACAAAATCTGAAGCTATCAGGGATTCATGTTTGTCATGTTTTTTTAAACTGATTTCCTCCTTTCATCTTTGGCTCTTCGTGGAGGGAACCAGTCCATGGATGCGTCGTTGCTACGCCAAACGCGCACTTACAAACTGCGCGGTTACCATGCACTGTGGCAACAACTACCACCAGTTTAGATGCATTCCATCACAAGCAGGTTAGTTTTGAAATCCGTCCGACCAGGAGCAGACGTATACCCTTGTGTGTATGTTCTGCTTCAGAAACGGATTTTTAATCTAACATCACATCGCATCCTGGTCGCTGATGAAGAATGCGATGACTAACCTGTTTGGTGTCTTGCTTCGAAAACATGCGCTTTCCTCGACAGAATAAAGCGTTTTAATGCCATTTTAGGTTTTAATCTCATATATATTATATATATATATATATATATATATATATATATATATATATATATATATATATATAGCAGACATTGGAAAAACAACAAGGCCTCTAAAATACTGAAGGAACGACAAAGTCACGAGGTGTGGTATCAACTTCACGTGTGTCCCCCTTTCATGGAAGCTCATATTTGTGAACTCACTGCAACTCAAATGACTATAAAAAACAACTAAAGACTAAAGAGAAATTCGACCCCAAATTCAATAAACTCTAAAAGAAAGGGAAAAATCTTACTGAACAATAAAAAAAAAAGACAAAAATCACATAAGAAATAAGGAATATAACATTTTGAAATTCCACTTCTTTTTCGAAAAAAAAAAATCTTGACCAGTTCATATATTATGAAGATTCCATTGAGCAAGTTAATCATGTCAAGCTGTCACGATTCTTTATGTACGTATCATTTGCAATTCTGAAAACACATATATTTTTAGCTATACAGGTAATAGCATTATTCCCATGAGAAAATACATCAGAGTTAACATCTGTTCTTTTTACTTGGGTGGTTTTAAGGCAAGTTTCATATTTCATACAGCTGAATTATAAGATTTTTGAAATTTCTGTGTATATGAAATGAATAAGAAATTGTGGGAGTATGACATCATCAATTTGCTAATTTGAATATTCATGCCAAATGGTTAAAAAGTGTTTTCTGAAAAATTGTGAAATTTCAGAATGTCACAACTCCCTTATTTCTTAACAGATTTAAAATAACATATAAAATTAATGGAATGGATTTCTTCTTGAGAACGGAACCTATTTCACAATTGGTACAAAGTTGATTCATCTACGACTGTTTAGATAAAAATATCCGCTGATACTCTTGTAGAACGAGGAATGTTCGCATGTATTTTAATTTCGCGAATTTCGCGAGCGCAAAGATTCGCGAATTTAAAATACACGCGAAAGTTCTTGTCTACACTATATGCATTGAATGCCAGTGGCAGTTCGCGAAAATTTCATGCCGCAAAAAAGGCCGTCGGCTCCAATTCGCGAAAAATTAATGCAGCGAATATATTTTTTTTTTGGTTTTGTTTTTTGTTTTGTTTTGTTTTTTTATTGTTCCATATTCCACATTTCAAGAAATTTCATAAAACATAAACATCACAATACAAAAGCCTGGATGAATTGTCAAGTACAGCTTATAAGACAATAAAACATGTGAAATATGGGGAATCTACATAGAAGCATTGCTTGTAGGGTGTAGATTCCCAGATGCGGATGTGAGATTATTTCTTACTTGGTATATGTAATTAAAGGAATGACAATTTGTGAATTGGAGGAATATAGACGCCAAAAAGTAAAAAGAAAAAGAAAAAAACAAAGAAAACAATGTCCGAGGCACAAGACTTCTTGAGAGTTGCGTGATCACCCGAGCGAGGTACAAGTCAGATGCAGTGTACAATAGCAGTGTGTACAAAGGAAGTTCAGGAGATAATACAGAAATCACGAGCGAGGCACATGTTACATAATCGATAATGTCAGTAATGTGAAGTATGAACAGAGAATGTCGAGGAGGATTGAAGAATAGCTATAGATATGAATTCAGAAAAACTAGTTTAAGTTTATGCTTAAATGAATAGAGAGACTGGGATTGGATTATTTCTCTATCCAACTCATTCCAAAATGTAGGTCCTGTAGTGGTTATTGTTTTTAAAGCAGATACGGTCCGTACAGGAGAAAGATGAAAAGAGTCTTTTTGTCTAGTAGGGTAAGAATAAACTTCAGTATTTTTGACAAACATCGAAGAAAACACATCAGGGAGACCACCTGAGTTTAACTGATACATAAATGACCCGATATTGAAATGATATAAATCCTGATCTTAAGTGTTCTACTGGAAAAGAATAAGACATTAGTGTGTTCCAAAAATGTGGCGAAGTTAATTATCCGTATAGCTCTTTTCTGTAGCAGTAATGAAGAATTGAGTCTAGTTGTACAGCAGTTTCTCCATGCCAGGATTCCATAACCTTTATAAGGCAAAAAAAAAAAAAAAAGATCATGTTTTACAGTATTTAGCACTGATCGGGGTTGTGGGTCACGATCCATTAAAGGACAGCGAATCCTTGATATTACAATAACTTTTTTTATTTGGCTGCAATTTACAACTGCGGTAGGCTGAATGGAGTTTAGAGTCATTAGCGCGCGCGCGCGGGCGGGCGTGTGTGTGTGTGTGTGTGTGTGTGTGTGTGTGTGTGTGTGTGTGTGTGTTTTATTGCAATATGAAAGGTCGGTAGACTCCCATTATTCTTGCTTCGTACCCCGAGATATTTTTACACCAGTTTTGACGTGATACTAACCTTTATGCTGCCTTATAAAACCCGTATTTCCAGAAATCGAGTGCGTGACCCGCTGTATAAGAGCACACTCAGTTTAGATATGTCTCAGATTCTTAAAGCTCATCGTGGTGAACCTCCAGTGAATGAGGGAATGTGTTTAAATTTCAATTCCAGATTCGGTGTTTGACTTTGAATTTCTATTCATTTCATAATTTTCGAGAAAATGCTATACTAAAAGAATTCACTAATACAATGCCAGCATAAAAAGTACAAATTAGGTGGAAGCGTCGTCTGAATGTATAACTTTTTTTGACATAAAAATGAACATAATGGTCTGTCTGCAGTAATATTGGACTACAATCTCATTCAATAAATAGGAGGAAAGTGATATTATTTCAAAGCAAATTTGTTCTGTCGCAGGTCCTAGAATGAAATTAGGTACGTGGAAATATGGAGCACTGGTATATATTTAGGCCATATAAATGAGGAAAATTATTCACAAAAGACGCAAAAGATGCAAGAGTAAGTAAAAAAAAAAATTATTGACAAGTAAAGACATGGAAAGAGACAGCGACTGAGGTTATGATGGTTCAAATGGGTATAATGGGCGCGGTTCTTTTTTTTTTTAAACACTGTTTAAGGTATCAGGGTGGCATCAATGCATAACTTATAGAATTTACATTTTTTTTTTTCGGAGACTGAGCGATCCCATAGCAAACCATGGTTTCTCTTTATGGTTCAGCTTCAACTTTTGCTTAAAGGAAACCAGAACCCAGGAGCAATGTGGATCGAGTAAAATCAGCCACATTAGTAGAACACGTCAGTGAAAGTTTGTGGAAAATCGGACAATCGATGCAAAGTTATTAATTTGTAAAATTGTAGTGTTGTAATGACTGGATAAGGAGACCACTAGAGCTCATGACGTCATGTGTGGACAACAATATAAAGAAAAATATAAAAAGAGAACTCAACAAATATTCATTTCTCATGAAAATTACACATTCTATTAACTTGATACTGACATAAAAAGATATGTTAATGGCAGTAACTACTAACCCTGTCTTCTAAATGCGGTTAGTCAAGTGCTCTTTCATTACGTTAGAAATGTGAAAGCATAATGAATTTTCTTTATATTTTCTTTGGGTTGTTGTCCACACATGATATCAAAAACTAAAGTAGTCCCCTTATCCAGTGGTTCCAACACCAAAACTTTTTAAATTCATATGAACTTTTGCATCAATATTGTCCGATTTTCCTAAAACTTTCACTGATGTGCTCTAATGTTGCTGCTTTCACTCAGCTTACGTTTCTCTTTGGGTTTTGGTTTCCTTTATACTGTAAGTGTATTTGACACTTACACGAATATAGCAATATTGTGAAAACATCATGTATCCTCCATAAATCCTAACAGTCGTGGTGATAGTAACACCCCAGTATCTAACTCACACAACAAAACAGATGAATTGTATTCATTGCTCTGTTGTTTTCTTACTGTTTCTCACTACACCCGTGTGCAAAGCGGTATACTGATATGAGTACGTTGAGTACGCACTCATGCTACAAGTCAACTTTTCCTTTCTATATAGTAGTGTAAATTGATGGAGTATTTTGAACTTATTTCATAGGGACATATTAGAGTGTATACTCATTTCCTACTCAGTATCACGCCGGAGATTATTATAATACAAATCAAATCAAATCAAATATTAAATGTTGAACAGAAGTACTACTATGGATATACTATATATAAGAAAACAAAGATAAAAACAAAAGTAGCATTTAACGGAGATAAATGTACTGACCCCTCCCCCATTCAACAAACTGAAATGATATATGGCCACATACCTGGCAAAGTATTCAACGACCTTTCCAATAAAGTTTAAGGAGATTTTAAACGCTGCAGAGAAACGCGCTTGAAAGTTGTATGAAACGCCATGACATGGGTGACTCTTGCAAATCCCCTCTAAAGAATAACGGAGCCTAACTGAAAAATATAATAAAATATGATAAAACAAAACAAAACATGTAAACAAGAATTGACAGAAGTAAAATCAGCGAAAACAAAACTCTTCCCCTTCTTCCTAAATCATGGTAACTTAAGTTAATTTTTTTTCAGTATAAGACTTTAAAGAAAAGGTGATTGATAAAAATACGATTTCTTTACAAATTTCTTCCCTTAAAAAGAAATCATACCCACTTCGATGAATGTTTCAGTATAAAGCATTAAAGAAAAGGTGGTTGATAAAAAGTGCAATTTCTTCCTTCACAGATACTTGTGGAGATATAGGAATTCTAAATGACTGCACTGACATATACACTTATTGGGATTACTTTTTTCCCCCTTGATTTCTCTATTCTTTTTTATTTTTTTAGACTCTTGTAAGTTCGAGGTTGTTATTGTTCACTCAAATTGTCGATGCGTCCACATATTACTGAAGATCGTGACAACGGGTCTGCTAATTTTGTTACCTTCTCTGTTTTGTATATAACTTTCAGTGAGTTATAAAGGGCCTATCTCACTGGAGGAGACTTCGCTGCACAATCGCTGCAACTCTTGGGACTCTTAAGTCCTAGAAATGGCTTTCACTGCTCTCACCAAAAAGGTGACTCCAGGACTTCGTCAGAGAAGTCTCCAAATAAGTTGATAACTTATCCTAGGAGGTCAAATAAATCTCCGCTAGGTCGCGGAGATGTCTTGTAGACTTCGCGTAAAAATTCTACGCGAATTTCAATTTAAATAATTTTATTTCTGTATAAAGTAATACAAAGCAACACACATATCGCTTACATGAGTACATACTATTTTAAGGAACTTTGAATCACTTAAGTTTCAACAATATTATAATGATATCAACTTTGGTTGACTTGTAAATAAACAAGTAAGCAATACAATCTTATTTTGTAACTCTACATGGAAAAGAGGAATTCATGAGAAAAGCATAGCTTGTAAAATTTGTGAATTACTCTAGAAGATGAGGGCATCTCAGGATCCGTCAAGGACTCCATATATGGAAATTTTGATATCCTGACGTCAGGCGAAACAATCAGAAATTTAAAAAAGGGACTATGACAAGGACAAGAACGAAAGCGGGGACGGAACAGACAGGAAATCAAACTAAAGACAGCCATGACAGAGAAAGGGAGAGAAACCAAAAAAAAAAAAAAAAAAGAAAGAAGAAGACAGTGTCTACATTCGGTTATCTGGAAAGGTAACCAAGGCATGATTTAAAAGTTGAAATTATATACAAATTTGGCATAAAGCACAAACTGATAAACTCTTAATAAATTTGAAAAAAAATATTCATCATTTATTTATTTTTTTATTTTCATTAAAAAAAAAACACTTTTCTATTTCTTTTGTTTTCGTGAGGATGACAAAATAACTTGTTTCAGTTTTAATTGAAATGAAGGAAAAGTCAGAGCATCTTTTAGAATAATTATACCAAGGCTGTTCCAGAACCTCGGGCCAGTGAAAACGAATGTATTTTGGGCGAAAATTGTACGTAGTAATGGTAAATGATATTAACTGGAAAGTCGAGTAGGATAATTGTGTACCTCATCATTGCGACGAAAGATTTGATCGAATATTTCTTTTTTATATATTTTTAATAATTATAATTAAACATAAATTGATCCAACTGAAATACACTCTAAAAAGACCCGAGTCAGAACTGACCCGGAACTGGGTCCGTTGGGGTCATACACCGTTCCGGGTCAGAAATGACTTGGAATTTGGTCATGAAGACCCCGAATGGGGTCATCCTAACCCGATTCATGACTCTGAATGGGTCATATCTGACCACATTCCTTGTCATTTCTGACCCGGAACGGTGTATGACCCCAACGGACCCAGTTCCGGGTCAGTTCTGACTCGGGTCTTTTTAGAGTGTAAGTAATAGTCATTTATCTTTAATAATTTATCATTAGAAAACAAATCCTCAGTATAAGCACGCGGATTCTCTCAACGACTTTTTTTTTTAATAATATTTTTTTTCCCAAAAGGAATTGATGCCTGTTTCCCCACACTAAAATTCCATAATTCAAATAGAGTAAAATAAAACTGGAGTGAAGCATAGTTAATGTGGAAAATGGTAAAAATATTTCAGTCTAATATACAACATATAAATAAATATTTCAGTCTAATATACAATATACCTAAATATTTCAGTCTAAAAAATATTACAGTCTATATTGCCTGGATGGAGATTGGAAAAAGTCTTTCCGCCACCCCCTCCCTGCCCCCCCCCCCCCAAAAAAAAAAAAAAAAAAAAAAAATCAACACGTTCGATTCTCTCGTGACTCCCCTGATTCCAGGTTAGTCTCCAGGAGACGTCATGGAGACGTCTGCGTAATCACTCCACGAGTAGTAAGACTCGTGTCGCCACGAGGTCGCCACCTAGTCTACAAGCCAATGAGATACCCACTTAAGGCTGCAAGGTCAAGCTCTAGAGAAAAAGAGACGTGGTTTTTCTGCTGAAAGCGTTACAAGAATTTAACGGGGTTAAGGTCAGTGTATAGATCACCATATGACTTCCACTACCTAAGTTCCAAGTGTTGCACTGGTACAAACACGGAAACACTTTATTTTTCTTCCGCCACCGTAGTATACTTTTGCCGATGACGATTCACTTTCTTGGAGAAGAAACAATCGGTTTTGATGTGTTTGTTGTCGTTGTCATCACGCAGTGCAGCCCAAACTCCTCGATCACTGATGAACTAATAGTGTCTTAGCCAGGACTGGTGGACGCTCTTCTCAAAGTTTGATGTGATGAGCACGGAATCATTCATGAGGACATCTTAAATCTAGCCTTCAGTTTTAGGAACGCAGTTCGCTCTGTACCCTTGCTTTAAGAAGTCTTTCAAGGGTACACCCAATTAGTGACTGAAGTATGGAAAGGCAAAATCAGAAACTGCACATCTTTTACTTAAAACGTAGAACCTGTCCTTTCAATGAGGATGCAGGACATCCACGATGATCCAACTTGATCCGACTTTGACATCTCACTCTCGCGACGGAATCGCGGCTTTACCTTGCGAGAAGTTATAAGATCACACAAGTTTTTGAAAACTCGCAATTGGCCAATTTTATCCCGAGTCCGGCATTTACCAACCTCCTGAATAACTTCAAAAGACGAAAGATATGCTCTCCTCACGCACTGCCGAATACCAACAAATTGCTAAGGAGCATAGACAACATTATCTTCTATGTCCATCGCAGCAATTGCTTCATTCATTATCAGCAGAAAAGTTATAAGTGCAGGGGAGTTCTGAACGCTCTTCCTGCAGCTCAGTTGTGAATATGAGACCACATTAGTTTTGTTGCGTGGAAACGATAATGGGAGGTCTGTTCTGTCCGACTGAGGCGCCCATTGAATCACGTAGGCAGTAAAACTTTCATATTATGACTATACATTTATGCAATCATCCTCCACATAAGCTCTGATTTGATGTACCATTTCATATGATGGTACTATATCCTTTCATTGCCTTTGTCGATATGTCAAAAGACACATGAAACGGGAACGTGTAGCTCTTTTTTTCCTGATAAAAAATTGTCAATGATTATGTTTTCAATGGATTTACGATTTCAGAGCAGTCAATAAAAAACCTCGTTTAGGATATAAGTATGTAATACTGATATATCATGTATACATATAGTTATATAAATATTTTTCTTTTTCTTATAACCATAGATATCTCTTCATTCACTTTACTGTATTCAATGGAGAGGCAAGGCTTGGTTCGTGAATGTGGGGTACCTCTGGAGTTCACGGTGGTTCATGATCAGCCATAAAGTCCACTCATCGCACGGCTTGTTATAAAAATATCTTGAATCAAATCCAGTTCTGCTTTTACCTATCTCTGACCCTGGTCTTGGAATGTAATCCTTGTTGTCGTTTGTTTGAATGGCGAATTAATTTGAATAATTTTTCCTATGAACTAATTTTTGTTGTTACTTTTGTAAAATAATTACAATGGTTTACTGTTAGTGATATTACATTCTCTCAGTAGATAAAGTCGCAGTATCGGATGTATGAAATCAGCTGCCCCATATATTGTATCCAAACTGTTTTGAAGTCATGCTTTTGTCCATTAATTCACTAATTAAAACATCCTAGCTCTTAAAAGTCAGCATGATTACGTTATCAGGACTCAATGACAAAATTCTTCTTGTCTAAGCATGCGGCTATGCTCTTTAGGTTTATAAAAGCAAAGGCAGTGAGAGAAACTTGGTGTAAAGGTCAGTGGGAGACTTATGTACTATCATATCATGGCATCATTACCCCATTGTTTTTCCCCAAAATTTGCTATTGACCAGTATCCACTGGATTGGTCAAGAGTCTGTCAATCATTCAAATACCACAATCGATGCTTTTCTGCGAGCTTTGTTCCGAATATATATGGAACCTAACTGGTCTTGGTCGTGCCTTTCGCTCTCAAGGACGATTCCATCCTCGGCTTCGCAGAATTATCTTGGCATGGATTGACTTTTGGACGACATGGTTCGAGTGAACTCTTCTGACCTCGTTCAGAGTCTGCCAGGAGTTGACGAGACCTTCTGAATCACAAGATTATCCGGAGCGTATACTGCTGAGGCAGCGCTCCTATATTCGAAGTAAAAAAAAAAAAGAAAAAAAAAGAAGAAAATCTGATAAGTAGAATGATTTTGTTCAATTTAGTTCAGTTCAAATCGATTCAAATTGAATTCAATTCAATTCGAAGTAATACAATATTTCGACAAAAACATAAACATTTCCATTTCTTTGGTAACAGAGAATAAGGTAAACATAACATTGTAGAATGAAAAGACTATACAATAACTGTGGAACCTTATAGCAATTATACTTATAAAGTGCAAAAATCAAGGGACCCACCAAAAAGGCAGAACTTGTAGAATGTGGGGCCCCTCTGGTAAAGAACATCAATGGAAAGATAAATCGAAGCACACCACCCCCCCCCCCCCCCCCCAAATAAGAAGACTGGAAGCCGTTTAACCGTAAGGTGCATTTCTTTTGTTGCTTTTCTAGGTGTCTTTACTGTTGTTGTTTTTTTTTTCTTTCAGTACATACACGCAAATCATTGTTAAGTAGAACAACGTGTGTTGAGAATGTGCATTTGCAGTTTCTGCCCGACTGTTTCGAATTTTCTGATAAACTTTGATATTCATCGTAATCTATAATGATAAAAAATCATCTATACTTTGTAAGCCATGCACTAACAATATCCTATTTTTGGAGCCGGCTGGTGTCAAAGACACACATGACTGTTCTTCAGGAATGCAATATACTCACAAGGATTCGCCCGCACTCGCACATACAAATAATACATGTAATTATGTAATGTTACTATGTGTGCACTTTTGTACGTTGATGAATAAACATTATGGACATCACAAGCACAGGCATTTTCCCTTTTGATGTACAGAAGTCCATATCTCTCTTTAATTATACATATAAAGTTATATACAATATATATACAACATATATATATATATATATATATATATATATATATATATATATACAAGTGTATATGGTTATGCATATGGAGAGGGAGAGAGAGAGAGAGAGAGAGAGAGAGTTTGTGTACATTAACCCAACCTTTATACCCTTCCCCTCTTCAACCTTCATCCTAAAAGATGAATTATACGGGCACGTCCAATTCGTTCGTTGGGTCATATAGGAGACCTCAGTACGGACGAACCAGTGAGAGAGGGCAAGCGCCAAATAGTGCTGGTACTCCGGTGGTGGTTCGTTTCCCGGCTCATGGAATCAAATGTAACCCTTTTCCATGCTGAAGGTCATACAACCGGTTGGTATCTAGGCCTAGTGCCTAAACTTGGCTATTTGAGAAGCAGAACGGCGTAACTACTGTTCAAGGTGACTGGATGGAATATACGCCATTCTTTCTCCTAAAACCCGATCACGTGCCGATAGCAAAATATTGAAGAGGCATGAATGCGTTTAGTAATATACTGCCTGAAGGGAGAGATTTGGCGCATTAGACCGTGGACGATTGAGACAAACTTGCTATTTCTATGAATTAGCTCCCTTGGTATGTCGAAGGTTTGGCCATCTCCTCCTGCCAGTAGAATGTACACGTTATCACTGATGCTCTCAGGCGAAGATGGGGGGGGGGGGGGGGGAGAGAAAGAGAGGTAATTGAGAAAGTTAGGAAGAGAGAGAGAGAGATGGTCAAGGATACTAAGGGGGGAAGACAAAGCAAAATGGAATCTGTGCAAGGTCGTTTTCTAGTTCAAGTTCGGGTTGTTGGTGATTAGACTTTCTTATATTTACCCTTTACGTCATTTTCCGGGTACCGTTCCGTGTTCACATCTGACCAATAAAACTATCTCGAGGTCGGATTTTTTAATTGCATCAAAATCAGAAGACATTAAGTGACAAACAATTACGATTTACGTGTAGGATGGCCAGGACCAATCGGGGGTAAAACTGATGTTTTGATTTGATATGATTTGATTTGATTTATTCTTTGTATGACATTGCCTGAAATTGTCATCAATGTTCATCAATTTTAATAAACATTATATCAAAACGAATTTGATCGCAAACCGACCTTACTCCATTCGTGATTATTTGACATATTTGGGATTAAAACTTGATTTGATTTATTCTCTGTATGACATTGCTTTACATTTCCATCAATTTTCAGCAATTTCACTAAACATCACATCAGGACGAGTTTGATGGCAAAACGACCAAACTTCATTCGAGGTTATTTGACATATTTGCGATTAAAGCTGCTGAAAAGTAATGGAAATAACACTGACTTCATGAATATCCTTTGCTTCGCATCACTGGAAAGGTTTCATTTTGCTCTGTCTGATGATTGACTTCCTGTAAAATTTGTAAAAATGGCGCTTTGGATGAAAATCTTCACAGATTATGTACATATGGCACTCAGTATACAAGGTGTGATTGTTTCGTACAATTTCAACAATTTTCATTACACTTATACATTTGTAGACCCAATAAATATATGCTTTACATACCAATATCCATACAGAATGGGCCAACTGGTTTCAATATTCCGAGTAAGAGACCGTCACGATTAAAAGAGGTCAGAAAGAGAGTTATTCGAAAAAAAAAAATCAATTATTAAACAAATTTTACCCATTTGCACACACTCTGAAATGAAAAGTTGAGGCTGTATAGGCCTACTTGTTTGCATTTGTGTATCTATTTCACTGTTGACGGCAACTTTGTTTTACCGAACTTGTAGCAACAATTCACTTTAATACAAATTCAACTGTCATCGTTTCATCAACTCTATCAATATGAACTTTCCAAATCAGTACAGTCAAAAACAAACGTACAAGAAATGCGAAAAACTCAAAACAAGCCACAACGCTAAATAATTTCAATTTCAAATAATTTCTGCAACCTTTGTAGTAAAAACAATATTAAAGCGACATACAATGATACTACATGAAGAGTTTGTTCGCAAAAACCGATAAGTCCATATTTGCCAAATGGAGATATTTGCGATTAAAGATCAAGAAAAATAAAGAGAATAATAAGAAAATTTTTGCTTCTTTTGACCATAACTTCAAAAATGTACCTTTATATGTAGTGACCAATATATCATTTAAAAGGTATTATTTTGTACTTTATGACAGAGACCGTACTTCAAAATCTTCAAAAATGGACTTATCGGTTTTTGCAAACAAACTCTTCACATGATTATGAGATTCTAGCAAAGTTAAGTTAAAAATTAACCTTAATAAACATTTAATGAATCTTTTCGATACAAGATACAGGAGATTATTGCAGTTATCTTCTATAACATAGCTAAACAATTGCAGTGGCCGCCATGAAAAAACAAAACAAAACAAAACAAAACAAAACAAAAACCCTCACGTCTACACGATAATGCTTGGTGAGATGACAGCCCTTACGTCATAACGAAAAAGAATAAGGAAAGGTTCTCAAAGACTTACATGCAAAAGGAAATAAAATTAAAGTACATGGGGACGATTTATGAATGACGTGGTTTAATTTTGCTTTCAAAGAGAAATAATTGATAGTTGACATGTTTATGCCTACGATAATAAATTGACACGACTATGTGTTTCTGCGATAGATCTTATCAATAGAATACAACGCTTCAATTTTATGTCTTTGATTATCAATTTAAAGAACAATATTCATCTATCATCTTTTAAAAGATTTTAAGAAAGAAAAAATTTGGAGAGTATTCCATATTTTGAGGTTGATAGGTTTGAACATGCTTCGTTTCTTTTCTTATTTGAAAGATAATTAGTGTTCGTTATTGCGTGTTGACTATGAAAAGATGTTTTCTTGTACTAACAAATAATGTTAAAAGCTGGATATAAGGTACTGAGTTCTTTTTTTAGTCATAAATGTTGCCGTATATGCAGAACATTGATATCGTCTATTCTGAGAACAGTTAATTGATGACATGAATGCTCATTATGTGTTGCCAAAAAAAGAGGTTTTACAAATTCTTACAGTCTTCTTTTGTTATTGTTAAAAAAATGAATGCAATTTAATATAGATTTAACATAATTCACCCGTGTGAGATTAAAATATGGGAAGTACGTAGAATAAGCAGAGCGTCTCTTGGTACGATAACCATCATCAACAACAGCAACAACAACAGACACAAACACACTGTCAATCCCCTGAGAAGCGAAAATGAAGGCCATTAGAATTTATGTGGTATTCAACCAGCATGAGCATATATATATATATATATATATATATATATATATATTGCCTACAATTACATTTCACTTCATTTATTTATTTCAGCACGGCACATAATTCAGCCAAAACCGCTTTTCTTCCTCATATTCGTGCATCGCGAGGTATTGCATACTACAAAAAAAATAGATCTTACAGGTACACGGAAATAGCATCATATACAACACAGAATTACGTAAAACAAAGGAAAACAAAAAAGAAGAAAACTTAAAGTGTATTTACAGAATAAAAAGGAGACCGAAATGTTCCTCGAATCAGATTTATTCAAGAATTATCATTATTATTATTATTATTTTTTTTTTTTTTGGGGGGGGGGCTCAAATGAAGGATAAAACATGATACAAAGCACGCAAATCATGTTATTTAATAAAAGATGGATCCACTGAAAAGCAGAGATTGTAACAAGTCGATCACTCAACAGTATACATGCATATTATGCATGTTATGTAACAAATCCTCCAAAATCTGTGCTGCTAGCTCGTAACTTTTGAATGTAATGTATATAGGTACCTTGAAAGCATATTGTAAACACGGAAATAACTTCAAAGTAAAACAAGGAAAAACAACATATCAATATGCAAGATATTGATTTATCTTACATTGTCTTACACATATATAAAAGTTATATTAGATATGTTTGTCTTACGTCTACAGCATTTATAAGATATGATACTCCTACACATTGTCAAACACACACGTATGTGTAGAGGATGTTTGCAATGCTTCAGCTGAGCAGTACAGGGCACTCATTCTCGATTAGACATGGAGATTAAAGAGGAGGTCTAGGCGATTTTCGTAATTTCACATCATGATTAACATAAATCGACAGTTCCGTGTTTAGAATTTAGGAATTAATTGTGGTCCTTTAGCATGCAGAGAAACCAATACTCCAAAAAAAAAAAAAAAAAAACAACAACAACAAACAAACAAACAAACAAATTACACTGAACAAGGATGATGACATAGCAGCTTCACCAATGCATAATTGGAGGCTCTTTATTCCAGAAATGTAGAAATATAATTCCATTACAAGACCGCTTGCTTAAGAATGTCACATGTGGAGAATTTATGTACGCTTCTTCTTTCGTTGTGCTTCCTTCAGCCCCCACTCATGCATCAGTATGGTGAAGATGCCATGTCATCGTCCCTGTTCTTGTGACCCGTTATAAATTTTGAAAACATTATTTTTCCTTATCACAATCACCATAAATTCTGAAACTCTGTACCCATTATAACCGATTTATAGTTGTTCAATAATGTACTGTAAAATTCTAAAAATCATCCGGAGTTCTCCTTTAAGTTATTCCGTTGAAGCCAAGCACTGCACTTGCTAAAAAAAGATCCATAAAGACGCAGCATTCTAGACGTATTGCATTGTCTTCTTGATGACATTCGAAATCTTCCTTCTTCACCTTCATTTAATGCTATCACATACGTTCTTATATTAAAAACAAAAACTGATACAATATTCCACTCACTTTTATACATTCATGATATACCATGACATTACATATTAAAATCTAGCACTCGTTCAAGACGTACTCAACTGCATTTCATCTGTTCTATACACGTTCAGCAAAAACACGCATTGATTTTCTCTACCCCAGCTATGGTCATGTACATGGATAATTACTTAGCTTTATTTAATATTGATTCGTATTGATTTAATTTTGTATCTAAGTACATTTTTCCTTATTTGAACAAGGTGTGATGACACTATCAAGATCTTACTCTTAATTACCAAACAATATTTACTTCCGCTTTTTAAAAGACCAGATCATGTTTTAAGTTTTAAATTTTCTCGCCAATAAATTTTATAGAGTTGTACTCATCTTCATACTTCGCGTACTGTTACGGTTGCGTCATTATCACGATTATGATGTATTTTAAGCATCATATACTGTATAGGTCTGCACAGAAAGAAAGAAAAAACAACAACAACTCATCTAACTTCTTATACCGCTACGGAAGCTACAACTGAAGACGAATGTTAGGGCAATTAGGAAAACACAACAAGTAGGACAATAAGAAATAGACAACGTACTGTTGGAAATGAGCTACAGTGTACTGTAGGTCTTGTGATGAATTGAACTTCCAGACGCCACAAGAGAGAGAGTTTTTACCCTCATAATTCATCGAGCCCGAGCAGCATTCCAAAGCTAGTTCACAGCGCATCTCCGTACCTGTTCAGTCTGCTACCAACGTCACAGGTCTGGGAGCCAGCAACTTTGTGAAGCCCTCTTACACTTGAAGCGACAGAGTGGGTCAAATACTCATTCTCGTGATAAAACCTCTCGAGGTAATATCGGGTGCTGTCAGAGAATGCACGCCACTTCAGAGAAGTGCATCTCTGCGTCTTGCTTTCAGTTAGAGTAGACAGCATCCTTGGCAGAATCTTCAGCTCCAAAAGCACACAGGCAAGGAAAACAAGGACCACTCTGTCGCAATTTGATTAGAAAGAGGGCTTCAAGGTTGGAATCTATTCCTGGAACTGCATCAAAGAAGCTCTCACCTTGATGTCCTTAATTACTAGCAGAGCGGGAGCATTGTTTTAGTGATAGGTGTGTCTGCTGCACCCGTCTTTCTCGCGAGACTTGGAATGTTGCCTTAAACTTCTAAAAATAGTGATATGGTAAGCACCTGCTAAACAAAGAAGATAGCAAACTAACATCGCCATTACGAAACGGCCGAGAACCTTATACTCAGTTATCATGCAGAACTATATGACCGAGCCCTGGGCTCCAAACACAACGACCATGACCGCGCAGCGCTCGTCATCATCGGCGTCGCCTACGATTTCCAGCCATCTGCCTACACCTCACGCGACCACGATGAGCACGATGACGCTGGCCCACCGATACCCCTATTACAACAACCATGACAGTTCCAGCGTCGCCATCCCGTCGTACACCGACGACTTCTCGGCGGGCAGCTACTTTGACTTCTCCTCACCGACTTCGCACACGCATTCGCAGGCCCGGGCTTCGAGTTTTCCCGCGCACGGCCATTTCCACCACGCCGTGTCCCCGTCGACCCCTTCCATGCTCAACGCGGCTGTTGTGGCGGGAAGTGCATCAGCGCAGCACCGCGAGCCGCTCATGTCCGCTGTGGCGTCAGCAACTGCCGCTGCCGTTGGTGGTGCGCCCGGCCCGACGTATGGTATAGCACACCGGCACGGCGCCTTCGGTAAGTCCTACAGAAAGCTGACTTGTGCTAAATCCTTTCTCATTCATACAACACGAATCCTAGACTTTTAGTACTGTTTGATAAACTATTCAGATCAGCCAGATAACCCAGTACACAATATATGATATGATATGATATGATATGATATGATATGATATGATATGATATGATATGAAGAGTTTAAATGTAAAAGCAGATGGATGTCATTTTCAATGTTTTTAAAATGATGTCTTCGTCAAATACAGAAGAACCTTTTGAATAACAATAGCCAGTTTTGAATAAATATATCATTGAAATCATCACATACACTTTGATTACTTTCTTTGTTATTCAGAAGCTTTACTCTATCATTTATCTCAATTTGATACAAAAAAAATTCGTCGGTTTTTGCAATTAAACTTTCTTTTGCTCTCTCTCTCTCTACGTAATAATCCGTCATTCGTCATTACAATGCTACTTGACTGATGAAATATCTATTTTTTTTTCTGCATAGAGCACGGATCGTTTTATTTTTTAAGGTATGTGTGGGGGGGGGGGGCTGTTGTTTTTTTTAAATCCAAATCACACTTTCATCTCATAGAACATTACTTGTACAACAGAAACGACTGCACTGTGTCCACATTCCCGAGTGAAGCTTTCGAGGGTATGAGCCATTTAAGTTCGGATTTTACGCCTGACACTGTAGGCCTAGGTCGATGCATTGATCATAAATTGTTTTGTCTTCCTGTCCCTTTCTGGCATTTGACCTCCTGTTTATTCTTTCCACGCGTATGTAACTGAGAACTGTTTTGTTTCTGTCTATGTGGGCGTTCGTGTGCGTACTCGTTTTATGTTCTGCTTCCCAATGAATATGTCTAATTGTCTCGTTGCATTATTACTATAATTTACACTACTCACGAGGGGACTGCATTCTACAAGCTTGGCTTTTTAGCAGTCCCCTCCATTTCCGACCTTTTTTTTTTTGTTATGATTCAGTCACATTTTGTCCATGTATCTCTTCAACTAAAATATGTTAATTGTTTCACATAAACAAATGACGTGTATTTAAATTTAATTTGGATATGCACAAGTTACATTGTACTTAATTTGTTTACATGCAATTGTCATACTATATGCTTTGGCCGGAAATGAAATAAAATGAAATGAAATGAATGAAATGAAATGAAAATTATGAAAAAAAGGATTTTTCAGGGCTCTAAGTTAGCGTTGATTGCTCGGTGGTTATGGACCACTTAAATTTGATTTTAATTCAAACTTCTAAAAAGGTTTTCGTGGTTCCATTTGGTAGCTAAGATTCAAAACATTATGTTTTTATGTTTTCTTTCATTTTGAACCAATTTATTTCTTTTTCATACCTATAAAATTTCAGATTTTTAGAATAATGAGCTGTCTATTTTTCTTAAATTTCTAAATAAAATATAATGAACAATGACGTCGAAGGCCTTGGACAGGTCACGGTATGTACCAGTGGTATGCATATAATTACCGATTGCCGAAGGAATCTAGAATAGCAAGGGCCGTGTTATGTTTCTGGCGAAAAACAAATAGCTTGAGAAAAATATAAAAGTGCACCAAAAAGGGGAAAAAAGTTCGTGTACAAACAATTTTTCGAGTATTCTAGAAACAGGAGAGAATAACGGTATAGGTTATAATTAACAAGATCCAAAACGTGATCCTTTTTTAAACACAGGGAAAACCACTGCTATTTTCATATTTCGTGGGACAACACACTCGCTTAATGAAAGTTTCAACATACTGGGAAAGAGGCTCCGTTTCAGTAAATTGTTATTTACTTCATCTACACTGGTGTTCTTTCTAGTTTTCATATCATTGTCTCGATTTTCAATCTGTTGGAATTTATAGGGACAAAAAAAAACTAACTAAAAAGTTAATATTTCCATTGTCCTCAGCTATTGTATTCTTATATACTAGTAATGATTAAGAAACTTTATTTATTTGAGATCTATTCATAGCTGTATTATCTTTTATAAAGACCTGTGTATCATTTTATTTGAATCTAGTTGTGATGAGTAGTGAATAATTTATCCTTAATATAATTTTTTATCATTTCTTATATTTCTTTCTTATATTCAACATATTTCAGACGAAATACTTCTGAAGCATTGAATTTACATTTATAGTATTTTTTTTTCTACTTATACAACTTAATAGATATTTTGTTACCAGTGGAATGTTTGGATCGGGATGACTGTTCCCCATTTTGAATTATTTTTGTAATTTAGCAATCACCTTTATCTTTATAACGGCAATGAAGTAAAACACACACACACACACACACATTTTTAATCAATTGTTGCAGATAGTGAAGAAAATTTGAGTCAGCTTGACTCAAAATGCATGACCTCATTTCGTAGTTGTAAAAATTGACGACATTACGCGGACACACGTTTTCCTATTAATTGTGTGTTTCGTCAGTGAATTTTATCTTCACAACTACTTTTAATGATGCTATTAAAGACGGAGAAATGAAGAAATGAAGGTATTAAAGTTGGCCCTGTACCATGGGTACGGTGGAACAAGGAAGATAGTGTAGATTCATTTGCCTTAGAAGTAAAATAAACATTGCACATTTTTCATAAATTATTTTTTTTCATGCATAGAATCTCCACTCCATATTGACATTTTGTACGATTAATGCAGTAAACTCAAAGAAAAAAAAAACAACAACAAACAAACCAACAAACTAACTGACAAATAAACAAACAAACAAGCCAAAGACGTGTTAAAGCTTTGCTTTTGCTTTTTAAGTTACCCTACAAGCTTTGCTTTTTTAGTGGGACCCTCCATTTCCATTCTAATCTTTGTATTAGGTATATACCTTAGAAACAAAATTCTGTTGTTACTCGTGACCACTTGTACGTTTTCTTTGAAATTGTTATAAATTTGTTCTGTAAATGTATTGTATATATTTTTTTCTGTTTATTCAATGGAAATGGAAATAAAATTGAATTTAAAGCTTTGTATGGTGACAAAATCACACAGTTTCCCGGTCATTATAATTGGCTAACAATGCCTACAATATGTGTTTCGATTATGATCCAGAGATCTCATCACCTTTTATAAAGGTTTCTGCTGAGCTTCAGGCCCCAGTCACATAATACTCTGCGTCTGGCGTTACTTCCAAAAAAGTCATATTTTCTGCGGACTCCCGCGGATCCCTTGCCGTCACCAGAAAATTTTACAATACGTATACGGAAAAAAAATGCTGGTGATACGGACAGTTACGACCAGATGCTGATACTTGCGTCCACTTGCGGATAATCTTACGAATTAACACGCGATTTGTTCTTTCGACTTGCGTAAACTTCCGAATACCTCGGAACACTTGCCGAGAGTTGCAAACATTTACGGAGAGTTGCGGATTTTTTGGATAGTTAAGGAGAGTTACAGATTGTTATGAATAATTGTGGACAATGTGGTGTTCTCCGACAATCCCTGCTTATAATATGACAGCAAGGTTAAGCCTATCACATAATAATTGGGCTGTCTTATATTGTGAACTGGGGAAAACAGAAATTATATTACGTACAATAATAATAAATAAAAATAATAATAAAGAAATGCTTAATAAATTTCCAGATTAAAAAAAAAGACTCTAGAACACCCCCTCCCCCATCCAAATGCAATACAAAAAAAAAGTAATACACATTCCATGGAGTGTAAAGTGACTCAGACTATAGAGAAATACTAAATTCTCATTCTATATGCATGTAGTTTATAGCTGTCCCACACCCTCCCCAGCCAGAAAAGTCAATAGAATTGTAGAATGCAGCTGTTACCCTATCCCCTACACCAAATATTGACTTTTTGGAATAATATACATTCAAAGAGAGCAAGAAAAATAAAGTTAGCACCAAGGGTCAACCAATGTCATCTGCACATGGATGCCACATAAAATGACCATTTGTGGGATAAATTTCGTAACTCGTCCATGCGGTTCTGCCACTCCACTGCTCCGACTGTGTTGTATTCCTTCAGGTCCATGCGCTTCAGCTTGGCAACACGGGTAGTATTGTTTCCCACGGTTCTCTGTTGCCATGGGAGTGGAAAACGGAACACGTCAAAGAACGCAATTGTCCGCAGCATCCGTAACTGCCCGGAAATGTCCGTAAGCGGACGTAAGTGTTGTGATACGTTAACTTACGGTTAATTACGGATACTTACGGTAGACGCAAATGAACGCAAATGGACGGCAGGTAAACTTTTCTGCGGATGGTCTGCGTCCAAGCTACGGATAGTTACGTTCAGTTTCGGTTACTTGCGTAAGTCTGCATCCGTGGAGTCCATCTGCGAAATTTTGAACATTTCAACATTTCGCAGGCTTGGCGCCGTCATTTTGCGTTTCTATACGGATTAGTTACGGACAGTTACGTGTACATACGACCCTGTTGATGTCTGCGTCCACGCTGCGTCCGCCTGCGTCCACTCATCCGTATCTATCCGCAGTGGACGTAACCCATCGTAAGGCACTGTGTGACTGGGGCATGACTTACAGCTTCAAAACATTTCACCTTTTTTAAATTACTTCAAAATAAAGATTTATATCTTTTGCTATCAGAGACGATCCTATGGTTTTCAAAACTTGAGAATTTTCAAAAAGGGAGAGAGGAAAAAGAGAATGTTCTAAAATCGTTACTTTAATTCCATAGTATTTTCATGAAAGTTTGAAACAAGTGGAAGAAACACGGATGTCTTAAGATTTTTATGCGATAGCATACACGCAGTGTTTGGAAGCTGAAAACAAGAGATTAATACAGGCTTGAGTGATTCTAATTTGAGTAAAGACTGCTGGACATAATATATTATGCTTTGCTCTGTGTTATTCTTGTTATAAAGGTTAAATTTGTTTGTAAGGTGATTGTTTTTTAGCTACTCTTTATAAGATCAAGACAATATCCATTTATTGTTTAATATTCCACATTTCATATAACCTTACATTCAATTTGATATGAAGTGAGACGTACAGCACAAAATAGTCAATTTGAGATCGAAGTAAACAAACATATTATAAGCAAATACGAATAATGTGTAATATGAGGAACCTACTAAAAAGCAGAAGCTTATAAGATACATGTAAGCTCCAAGTGATAATTGAGTATATGAATAATATAACAACGACCCACGTCCATGGAAGACCATTTCGAGTAAACTTAAAAAAAAACTTCATATCTTTTTTGTTTGTCCAATAATATTCTATTTAACTGTGATGGGAAGGCAACATTGTATATACAAATTAGAACATATATCATTATGACAATTAACATTAACATTAATTGTGGAGACACCATTTTGTATGATGGACTTGGGTCGTTCTTTGATTCATATACATGAAATTCTGCTATAGAGATGAGGGAAGGACGAGAGAGGGCGCTATAATATGAATGTAAGAATGACCCAAGTCCTTCATTCTTACATTCATTTAAGATTTAACTCATTTATTTCAGGCACTTCCGGGGGTAATTAGGATTTATCATTTATACACAAGATGAGTCCATGCATAAGCTACAATTTCCATGTCAAACTGAATTTGGCCAAAAATTGGACTTGGGTCATTTTTATATTCATATACTCAATTTTCAGAGTTTATTACAAATGATTTTAAGACCTCTATGCTTCTTCCACTTTAATATAATTCTTTCCTTTTCATATGAAATCAGTTGCAATTGTATAAGCTGCAATTGTATAACAAGGAAGATCTTTCTTAATACCAAAAGATGGACTTAGGGTTATGTTGAAACACATTTGCAATATTTTTTTTTTTTTTTGACGTCGTCTATTTTTCGTCAGTAATTTGAGCCTTGAATTCCTGTCTGCGCATGAAACAGATATTATGTTACACTTACATCACATCAAAAGCTGATCATGTGACACACGTGCTGATACCAAGACGTGCAAGTTTTTATTTTGCGTAATCCTTGCATTTGCAATACAACATAATAGTGGCTGAAAGTTTCACGTCTGAAAGTCAAGTTTTACAGAGCCAGACGCTGATATCAAGTGACAAAGCTGATACTCTTCCGAGAAATGGCGTGGACCCAATTTTCAGTCGTGAAACAAAGAATTCATTCAGTTTACATAAAATACTTCCTCCAAAAAATACAAAATAAAAATGATATGATAATGGCAGTCTCCTGTGTAATGAAGCTTTCATGTGTGGCGATGATCCGGCGGAATGCATACCGGAGGGATTTAGTGCTTACCCTCATATCGGCATGCATGGCGTTATCCCTTGTCGTAACACAATACGTTCTTGCTTGTTAATATTATGAATGACGAAACTCTTTGCTTGAGGCGATAAATGTGTGTATGGTATTAGGTGGGAAGACTTAATTTTCATTTTTATTGACAACAAAACGGTTGTCAAATTTGAAGAAATGCATGGTCCAACTTTCTACATCTTAAGAATAATGACTAAGAACAAGACACAGAAGAAAAGGGGAGAAACATGAGAAAGGTAAAAGAAGAAGAAGAAGAAGAAATAAAAGGAACAGCAGAAGAGAATGGCAAGGAGGAGAACAAGGAAAGAAACTAAAAAAATTATATTACTATCAAATTTCAAGGCTTCTCGCCTGTACTTCAGATTGACCTACCAGACTGTATACAATTTGCTGTCGGAAATGATTTTCTGCTCACATTATATTTGTGTCATGCCCTGTACATACCCAACGAAATACTGGTGATTACTTAATTTCTATTCATTTTTTTTTTTTTTTTTTGGGGGGGGGGGGGGGGGCTGGTATACACTTTCAAATGGATGCGTTGTTTTGCATATTTTGTGAGGTGCAGACATCTGACAATAAACTGATTGATGGAGTGTGGACACTACTTGGGGAATAAATTGAAGTTGCATATGATTTTTCTAGGACTGACAATCGGATTGTAGGTCCCCCAATATACTTTGCATTTCATGTAACCATCAGATGTGAAAGCTGATCAGTATGAACGTCCTCGATATTTAATTTATCAATTTTTTTCCACAAATTACATTTGTGGCATACATAATCTAGTCAAATAGTAGTAACCAAAAATAAAAATCATATGTATTCAGAAGGTTACATGGCCTATTAAGGTATGTGAACTTTACCTAAAGATTAAGTTACTGGATGCACTTAAATCAGTCAATAGAATATGTCAAATTTTGAATAGGAGTTGAATTAATGAATTGAATTGAATTGAATTAGATAAAGATTGAGACTGAATATACAAAAATCATAAAATAAAAAGAAATTACCCGATCCCCTCGAAAGCAAGGTTAAGGTTTCATTAGAATCAACCAACGCGTAATCATGGTAACAATACACTGTCTTCACTTCGCCTGCATCACAGAGTAAGACATGTTTCTGACAAAAAAAAAAATGTATTCAACTTTCTACATCTTGCTAAACTGTTCTTACGATGCAGCATGCTGATTCGAGGTCTGGGTTAATAGTGACATTCTATCTATTTACTAAAAGCTGTGTCACTCAAGCATGTATTAATTTCTCGTTTTTAGCTTCCAGACACTGAAGGTATGCTATCGCACAAGAATCTCAAGACATATGTGTTTCTTCCACTTGTTTCAAATTTAAAGTGAAATATTATCTTAAGGTAGAACAATCTAGAACCTTACCTTTCCTTTTTTAAAAGTCTCGATAATCTGTTGGAGAGTGTACAGAAACAAAAGCAATAAAATATAGGAAAAGCAAAATTAAACAAAAGCAATAAAATATAGGAAAAGCAAAAGTAAACAAAAATGGGCCAGACACTGTGAATAAAGGATATCTTTCAATTCCAGCGTAAAAGAATAAGAACATTATAACCAAATGTTATAACGTTTACAGGAGTACACAAGCCATAAAATTGAAATAAAAAAAGAATGATAAAACAAACAACCTGAAACATAAAGTCGCACCAATAAATCACTGCTCAACGAGGAAAAATGCTGGCTTTTATTCTTAATGACTATCATAATGCTTTTTAATTAGATCATAATTTGTCGCAATTACACAAAACCTGTCTGTCGATTGACAGTAATAAATCCAGATTTATCTATATAGTGTGTTCCCGCTTAATTTTATAGCCTGCGGCACTTAAACGTGGTATTGATGTACTAAAGGATATCAGCTAATAAGCTCCTATAGTTTTATGAACGCGCCCGTTTACATGAACAGGTGTGTCTTGAATACGGTATATTAACTTTGACACACCGCTACGACACTATTTGACGTTAATGGTCGTAATTCCTCATTAGCTCCATATCACTTAACACTCATTGCTCTGCACATCGGTTTATGAAGTGTATAACATTTTTATAGTTACCTTTTCTAGCCTCCCATCGTAGACTCCGTGCTCTTGACAATGCCATAAAACGTATAGAGTATCTTGAGTGTATTTTTTTTTCCCCCGACGCTTTGCATTACATGTACTGTGCGCCTACTGGAGGAGAAGGCGATCGCTATAAGGACGCTCATTTTAATGAAAGCTGATACTCCAGGGCCATCATGTTACGGACGTTAAGTTTTATAAGTAATTGTGATATTGTGTGTCGGCATTTGGCTTCCTGATAACAAGCATATAGCCAACCTGCAAGCCCGCTTCTTTCACGACAAGGGTATCGAGTCTCGTATTGTATCTGGATACCTGATCCGCCCTGCCGAGGTCTGAGCACAGGATGAACGAGCAGGAGCGTGCAAGCATTTCTTTTAAAGACGTTAAACCCCTACCCCACCCCTGAAAACAAAACAAAACATAACAAAACAAAACAAAACAAAACAAGATGAAGCAAAACAGAACAGTAATATAACTTTGGTCTAATAGTTTCTCACGGTGTAAGGCGCACTTTTCGAAAGTATACATTTTGAGGTGAGGGTCACCTATTTTACGTATAGCATTGAGAGAGTGCGAATGGAGTGCACTCAAAAGGAGCAGTAAAGTTGATAGTCTCGCTGATACGAGCTGGGATACCGTTGACAATTTTATAGCTTTAATTCATTTTGTGTCACCTGCCTAGCTCGCTTATCTGAAATCAGAGTATCAAAACTTTTGCGAGGTTTGGCGTGTGATTCCAACAGAAAAGCCGTTGAAATTGGCTGTCATATTTTGTTTGTCTGTTTTGCTTCCTTGTTCGCACAGGAAAGTTCTGAAGTATCTTCATTATAGAGTGGACTCCATACAGTTGTAACGAAGTCCTCGGGACCGGCAGATTTCTTTCGTTAAATTCCTTATAACCGAACAAATAGACAAGAGAAACCCCCCCCCCCAAAAAAAAAAACACAAAAAACACAAAAAACACACAAAAAAAAAACACACACAAAAAAACAACATACAGCCGATTATGATGCAGCCCGAGTTTTTACTTCGTTGTAACCGGAATTTCGTTATAACCGTGTTTTTATAACGGGAATGCACTGTAGAAGGCATTCTGCCTAGATGAATTTTCAGGACTACAGTGGACTCCCGTTACAACAAAGTCCTAGAGACCAGCAATTTTCTTTCGTTATATCCGAATTTCCCTATAACTGAACAAATAACCAATATAACGATTAAACAAAAGTAGAAACGCGTAATAACGGAGGTCGTTATAACGAGAGTGCACTATTTGGGACAATTTCATATCTGGGACAATATCGTTTCATAATAGGATTTGAAACCTCAGAACTTTGTTGTGGAGCTTTGTTATGTGATAATTGTATGTCCGTAAGACAATGTGACGCTCACGTATGCATATCAGCTTACTTTGGCTATTTCCAAATAATAGGGTATAAGCAATGAAATCGCACAGCAAATAAACATGAGCAATCGTTCGCACGAGGAGTTACGAGCGAACGAGCGAACGAAAAAAAAAACAAAAACACCCCACCTAATTTCTCTTTATTTAACAGGAATAAATGACGTACAATAAACAAACTGTTGTGGACAGTTGTGCACTGTGTTCAACAAAGCGTTTGTACAGGTGAAGAAGGTTTTATATGTTTACTACAAAATGACCAGAGAAATCACACGCAATAGGTTTGTCCATTTCCCTAATGTACAGCAATTTGATAAACTAATGCAGACCCATTGATGTAATAATCATATAGCCCATATAATGTATATATTTACAAATACATACATATGAGGTTTCGACATTTACATGATATATGATATATTTGTATATTTTTGAGTTTTTATGTGCTTGGAGATAAATTAGCTAAGTTCATTTTTTTTTCTCTCATTTTGTCAATCAAAGACCTCAACGCCATTACAAATTTCCGACTTGCCCCGCTTTCTTGCCAGGGTTAAGGACAATCGTTCAACAACAACAACTTGAAGGGCGCATGGACGGAAAAGGCTCGTGAGAGCAATATCACTGTAGATGCTCACAATCAGCAACGTTTTCGATATTGTGTTGCAGTTATGGGTCTTTCCAACGATCCATCCGATTATTTTCAAATAGCCTTTTACGTGACAAAAACAAAAAATATCCAGCAGAAATAAAAAAAAATACACGGAAAGATCGAGAGCGCGTTTTATATATATTTTTTCAACTATATATAAACAAGCACTGTTTACTGCAGTAATAGCCTTGTCCCTCTCTCTCTGTGATTGGTTGACATCAGAGGTTATTTGCATATCATATTGATGATAGACTTTAGAGCAGCTCATTATTCCCTTCTTCAGCTCTCCTAATCCAATTGACTGCTTCTGGAAAGCGAGTTGTCATGACTCTGAGGTATTGTTCTCGAATAGCCCATGTTGCTGTTGTGCACGAGCATGGGGAATGCAAATGTGTAAGCGACTCGTAGCCACCATCTACAGCAGCTAGAACGGTAAAACCACTGGAAGCAGTACAGAGGGATGAATGGGAAACGTCGAACATTATCGTAACGAATTTAAACACCACTGAAAGGGGAAAAAACCTTTTCGAAGCATGTTTAGTGCTGTTTTTAAACCGCATCCACAACACAAGACCATTGTATTCTATGCGCCATTCTTCCCTTTGCTGTGTATACATTGAAATCCATCGATGATGCACCTACCAGCAATTTTTAACTCAGATGAGAATTTTTTCTTTTTTGTTTTTGTTTTGCTCTGGTTTTTGTTTCTGTTTCTTTTTAAACTGCACAAATGATCATTGCAGAGCGTTTGTTCGGTACCTGCAAAGTTCCCTATTCACTCTGTTACTTGCATCAGTGTTGGTTTGTCGATTACGAGAAAGTCAAACAACAAATACATCTTTCCATTCCACAATAAGAAACGATGCAATTCACCTCGCTCGTACCAATTTTCCGTTCTTATACAGCAAAAACACCCAGGAAAAAAAAAAAAAACCACACACACTCTGAATACGACTTAACCTTTGGTGTGCAATGAGTGCTGATTGCTTAGAAAAATGCAGAGCGTTGAATAAAGCGTGCACTGCTACTGAAACAGAATTATAAAGGATTCATTCACAAAAGTTAGAGGGTTAAACTAATGTAACTTGAACATGCATTGCATATTACGTTCGTATTAGTTAAAGGAATGAAGATATATCAAGATCTTGACCGAATGGCGTACCATAACAAATGTTTTATTAGCTATTCCATTTGCACAAACTGAAGTCTGATAGATATTAAGAAATGGAAAGAAAGTAACGGATATAATAGGAAAAAATTACATAAAATATATACATTCTGTTAATTGTTGCAGTAATGGGATTAGCTACAAGAGTAATCTGTTCTGGGCAACTGGATTTCGTGGAAACTATCGAGTGGGGCCTAAAAAAAAAAAAATCTTCCGATTCGCTTCTTCCAGTGAATTTTCTAAAGAAAGAATATCAATGTTTGGGTATGCGGCTTAAATGAAAGCCAAAACAGCTACTTGTTGGATATCTCTTATCCATTTCTGTGCCAGTGAGTCAAAAGCGTACAAATTTCACACACAAACCTATGGACAGGTTATAAATGTAGCACTCAAATTGTTAAATGACGTTCTCGATCTTCAAGGCGGTCCACAGAAAGCCAGTCCAACAGGATGATGATACATCTTGTAAGAAGATGAAGATAGCTGTCAAACACTGCCGACAATACATATTATGTCGCAGCAATGTATTTGACTATGTAGCTTTAGATTTGCGACGCGGAGCTTTAGACAACGATTGTGCTGACCGTTATCCTCACTCCCCGCGTCGTGTTGCAAAGCAGGTTTGAATGACGCGGAGACGCAGTCTACAGTCATACAAAGTAAAATGCCGCCCCCATACTTTATGATCACTGCATCAGCTAGGCGTAGCTCGCTGCGTCGTGAATTGTACTGACGCAAAAATGGCCAAGAACGTGTAGTAAAAACTCAGACGACGCGAGATCAATTATTGTAATAACCAATTTTGCACATGAGAGAACAGTTTTCCTTTTTCGGGAATACGAAGTACTCAAGGTATCATGAGCTGTAGCCAACCCCGAAATTGCCTTGTGAAGATTTCAGTTTTCAGTGCTTATTTTCGAAAAAAAAAAGTTAATCAACCTTTCCTTATGACAGAAAAAAAATGTTGACGTCAAAGATATTGTTTACATTTTTATGGACATGAAACTATTGATACCATCACTTCGTTCACAAGAAACCAAAAGAAAGTTCACATTAATTTGGCGTCTTTATCGCGAGACAAGCAGACAATGTTATTGCAAAAAGTATATGTGAATGTGCGTTATTTTTAGTTCTTTCCATGTCAATGACTTCCGAGAACCTGTGCTAATCTATACATTGAAAAACAACAACATACAGGAATATCCACCAACGAAAAAAAAAAAACAACCTTGAAAAACAAACCTAGTGATGGAAAGGATGATATACCTCAACTGAGAGTGCGTTTTAACTGCGAGCTAAAGCCAAAGCCACTTCCACAAGGATTTTTGTTGTTCCTGACTTGAATGAAGCCGTCTGCTCAGAAGGTGACTGAATATTTATTTCTTTTTAGGTCAACTGTTGCTCTTATCATTTGTTTATCCTCATATTTTCCTCCTTCATGATTGCAGATGGCGTTGTGTTTTTGCGCTGCATGCTAATCATAAATCGATGTGGACATCGTTGCATGAACGGAACATGCCTGAAGAGATTTTCGATACAATGCCATAACTGCAGAGGAGTATATTATGAGAATAGACGAGGAAAAAAATCATAAATACCACTGCAATGAGGCGAATAGTGCTGGTAGTTACTATGTAATGATAATTATAATCGGCCCTCTCGGAGAAAGACAGGGAGAGAGATAGAAAAAAAAAAACATCCACAACACACCATAAGGAGAAATCGTTATGCAGAACATAAAGAAAGAAACCCAACACATTCAAGGTAATATTGAACGGGCGTAGAAACATTCAAGTGTGTAACATTACGAAACGAATATAAAGATCACCGAAGATATTCTTTTGCTTTAAGTCTCGCGTACATCATCATTATTAGAATGCATATAAGGCGTAAGATAAAACAGTTAAAGGAGACCTCCGGATGATTTTCAGATTTTTACATTTGACTAACTACAAATTAGTTATACTGTGGACAAAGTTTCAAAATTTATGATGATTGGGATGAAGACTGAGAATATTTTTGAATTTTATAACAAATTGCAATAAACAAGGATGATGACATGGCAGGGTCACCATAAGAATGCATGAGTTGGGGCTCAAGGAAACAGAACAAAAGAAGAAGGCATGAATAGATTCTACACAGGTGAACTCGCAAGCACGTGGTATTGTAATGGAATTACACTGCTACATTTCCGAAATGTATGTGAGCCTTCTATGTCATCATCCTTGTTCAATGTAATTTGTTTAAGGTTTTTCAAAGTATTGTTTCTCTGCTCAAGAACCACATTAAATTCCACAAATCTATACATGGAGCTGTTGATTTATGTACTACATGATGTGAAATTATGAAAATCGTCTGGAATGCCCCTTTAAGCAACATGGAAATTATAGTGCACTGGACTGAATGGCGATCCTGGGGATATGTGCCGCCTTCACTCAAAATGAACCTCGTACGATTCACATGAAGTTACCAGCACCCGCTTGCCTCTATATACTGCTACACAGTGCATCAGTCCACACATTAAGAACGAGTAAATGCACGAGTACTATAATTATGATAGTATTCACAGTGGAGAACTTAGGACTATTATAGACCGGACAGAACAATGGTACACTCTTGAAAACATAAAATACGAATATTATTGCTACATCCAATGATATCATACTCTCATCTTTCCGCAGGGACTCCATATGGACCTACTCAACTGGGGAAAGAGGGCTACTGTATAGCCTTCTCGTAGTTTCTGATCCCCTTGAAGTCCAATCACACACGTAATAAGTCTCTAGCAATCATTTTCAGTCCAGCTATCATTCTCAATCCACCAATGATTACGACAACGAATGCATCAAAGCGTTTTGCATAATTATCATTAATCTATCTCTCGTCATAGCCTCATCGAACCATGGGAGTGGCTGGGTCCCGCCCTCATCGTCCAGTTCGGTCAGGCGCACCAAGCGGCGGCCGTACTCGAAGCTGCAGATCATTGAGCTGGAGAAGGCGTTCCAGGAGAACATGTACCTGACGAGGGACAGGCGGACCAGGATCGCTGAGGCACTACATCTTTCCGAGAGACAGGTGAGTGCACTCTAGACACTGATTCGACCAACCTCGCAGAACTGTAACACCTGCAAGCTACTAACTGATTCAGCATTATTATGCGCATGTTTATAATAGATGCTGAATATGTATGAGACTTATAGCGACGAGCGCGATCGCTGCCGCCATTATTTAACATTCGCATGTGCACGCGCACATGGGACACCGCAGAAATGGCGGATTTCTCTGAAAGGTCAGTGCACTCTCTATAGTTTTGGCGCTTCATCGGATTGAGCTTCAGGTGTATATTATTTTGCGTACTAGTATCTAGTGTTTGTTTGCTTCTTTGTTTGTTTGTTCATCTCATCCTCAGTTTATTTGCAATACAGAATATTTAGATCTGGAAAGAGATTAAATGGAACGGTTCAAGTAAAAATGTACTTATTTTACATTAAAAAAATCTACCCTCTGTGAAATGTGGGCCTCACCATCGGATTCGTTTTAAATTTCAACGTAGATATCTAGACTCGAGGCTCTGATAATTCTGATAACTGATATTCATAGTGGTTTGGGATTATAATAGAGCTCAGAACACAGAAAACTTTTGGTTCTTCGTCATGAAAGACTAACAATGAAAAGAAAAATTTGTAATGAAAAGATAATTCGACAAACCTCAGAAATCTGGTTTTAGTATCTATTTATCTATTGTACAGTTGTAAGCAAAAGTATGTGTGGATTGAGTGAATGCAACAATATTCTTAAAACCCATCACTGAAACGTTGAAGTAAATTAACAATCCATTCAAAAGTTGTGATTTTTACAGTTTTTGTGCAGTCAATACTGCATAGTTTGTAATGCCACATGTGCAGAACGAATTCGAGAAAATAAAACGAGAATTTCACAAAATGTCATAAAAAAAGAAACACATTTTTTACTATTTACCCTGCCTTCTGAAAGAGGGAAGTCAAGCGTTCCTTTGTTATGCGAGAAAAGTGGAAATATGTAGGATTTTCTTTATGTTTTTAAAATTTAATATCATAAAGGAATTACAGGGATCTATACTTAATCACTTCTAAAGTATTTTTACTCTTTTGCCTGCACAAAATCAATAGTCACTGTACGACTCCAAAAAGAAATGTTATCTAGTCCTCTGCATTCCCAAATAGTTCGGTGATCCTTGATAGCATATAATCTTATGTCGTCGAATTTTCGAGATATCAAACATCTTGGATATGCATTATACGAAATTGACGTCGAGTTTGAAGAGCAAAAACAGAGAGAACTGTTGCAGTTAAGTGGATTAAACAAAGGGCTCGTATTCTCGAGATTCCTGGTTCGAGTTCTCTGGCAGCTGCATTAGTGGTGTGCTTATGCCAGATACAGCGTCATCATTGTCTAGTCCTTCTTATGGTACTTAAAGGAATGGTATAGTGTTGGTTTAGGTGAGAATTCAGCTTCTGGCTTTTTTGCAAGATATTTAGAAACCACTTTATGAAATGTAAAGAAGTCTGCAATAAGAGGAATTCAATGGTTATTTGAATAAACTTTGTTTGGAAATGGCTGAGATATTCAAAAAAAAAAAAAGGTAAAACAAAGCAATGCTAATGAAAAGTGGGACCCACCTTTCATTAGGATGGATTTGATAAGGATATCTCAGTCATTTCAAAACCAATTTTCATCAAATAAACTTTGAATTCCTCTTAAAATTATATACTCTTTCATTTTTCATGAGCGGTTTCTCATTATCTCGAAAAGTCACCATCAAAAAAACGTTAGAAACTTCAAACCCTATCTCAACCGAAACCGTATCATCCCTTCAAAGCTGTCTGTCCCATGGTGCTTGCTTACACACATTCATTGCTTGCTCAGCCATCGCCTATCTTACTTTCTAACCTCACTAGTCTTGTCTGTCATTTCGCTATAGGTCAAGATCTGGTTCCAGAATCGGCGGATGAAACTGAAGAAGATGACCGAACGGGAGAGGTCGGATCAGGAGCAGCTTGAACGAGAGAAACAGGCCCTTGGCTCCAAGTACTACCTGGCGGGAACCGATCACATGTAACTCTCCGCGTCGTCCTGAGTTGTTTTCTTTAAGAGGGGCATTACATTTTTTTTTTTTATACAGACAATACTCACAAAGACTCTATTTAAAACAAATATGTGCCTTATAGCCAGTAAAGTACTAACGTTGCCCGTAGTAACAGCTGGAAACAACACTGCAAATGAAATTAATTTTACGTTATGTTCAGGAAAGCAAAATGTTTATATCTCCAATGACCCCTACCACAATGGTTTGTTTATTAAAGTACGTCACCAGAACTATTTTGGAGTGACGTTTTTGATCCCGCTTTTTCTGCTTCATAACACCTGTCATGCGTAAGTGCATTTAACACTTTAAGATCATTTTTTCCTTGCCATTTCAGGGTAGGTTTCTTCTGAATATGAAAATTGAACAATTTTGTGTCAGAGAAGAGGTGTCGTTTAAACATACCACAACCAGCAATCGATGTCCAACCAGTATTTAAGGATTAAAGAGGTGACGTGTCAAGTAATGATTCCGTAAGAAAGGGTAAGAAAAGATATGGGGATACTTAGGTAGGGAATTAGATCGTTCGGAGAGCCGAAGAATACGAAAATAACGGAAATACATGGTTTAAAGCAACAAGTATTGCCTGAAAAAAAAAGAAGAAGAAATGACGACATCTACATGCCTTGATTCAACTGTGTCATGTTGTCAAACTGCAACGCCAACATGCTGAAAGAAGAAGGAGGAGAAGAAGAAGAAAGAAAACAACAATATCCAACCCAGATGTGACTGTTAGAAGAGCATTTTTTTTTTTCCACAAGTGAAGTTCACACAACATATTATACCTCCATTGAGGGGCTTTGGCTTGCATATTATTATGTAGCATGATACGGGTCAGCATTACACGTCATAGATACCCGTCAGGGTAATTAGAAAAAAAAAGACAACAATCTGTGTAGGAAAAAGATGGTGGAATTAAAGCTTTAAGGAGGAGAAACGAAACTGGGTACCTAAGAGGGTATATGAAGGGTTTGACCGCAAAATGAGTCTCAATTCTCGTCAATTTTGAGATATTTGGGAATTAATCTGCAAACAAAAAAGAGAGAAAATAAGAAGAAAATATGAACTATTTTTTATTCACCATTAACTTCAAGAGTATTTCTTGTTATGCAACAAGTGAGATATTATTGGAAATTATTTATTTTACTCTATCTGATGAGTTGCTTACGCTAAACTGTTCACATATTATGGTGCTTAACTTGTTTTGCGATCAAACCCTCCATTTCCTTTGCTATTGATAGAAGAGGGCGTTTGAAGGAGGGGTAAAGATTGTACCTACGCAACTGTACAACTTCTTCAAATGTGTCCGTAATACCTCCGTCACACTAAATCGGAATCAGCACGAATCAAGCAGAACCTGTCCAGCCGGAATTAAGAATTTTCAAAATTCGCGCCACATTCGGAAGACAAAAATTCAAATTCTAACAGCTTAGTAGGGAATGCTGTGCAAATACTTGGAATGCACTTCGAACCCTTCTCGAATCATTCTTGCACATTCCGAATGAATTAGATCTCGAATGCTGCTCGAATGTACTTGGAACGCTGTAGGAATATTTAGAATGCTGTTAGAATGCGGTCAGAATTTTTTAGAAAGCACTTCGAATGCCGCACGAGCGCGGTTCGATTTCTGCCCGAAGTCTGAGGTCGGAAAGCGCCTCGAATGCAGTACAAACTCATTTCGAATACGATCAGAACGTTCCCGGAATGGCTACCATACTATGTCAAATATTCACGAATTCAAACAGAATGGAGGCTGTAAAGTTACAAAACACTTAGAATGTACTTAGAATGCAACACGAATGTCCCCTGTAAGTCAAGAATGGCGCCGAAATGGTCTCCGATAGCGTATAAAAATAAATGGTGATTTTCACCAGTCTCAACCCGATCATCCTTGTACCATGTTGCTTGCTACAGATTGCTGTCCTCCAGCAAGACCTCCTTGGGAGTGTCAAGGCCAATTACCTCCTGGGCAATTACCCCAGACCCTTCCCATGACCATAACCCTACTCCTAATCCTGAACCTAATCCTAACCCTTACCCAACTCTAACTCCAAATCTAACATTAACTCTAACCTTTACACTAACCAGTATTTAACTGGGGGTAATTGTATATTATTCTGTTATATGAGCATGTGAGATATTTTGGCAGAATTTGAGGTGCAACACCGTTCCGACTCTCCCTCAAATGAGGTAAGTTTGTTTCAAATGCTGTTAGAATGCCGTAGGAATATTTAGAATGCAATCAGAGTCCAATTAGAATACCCTTCGAATGCAGATGGATATTTCTCCATTACGAATGTTCCTCGAATGTTTTAAGCATGGGTAAAACATTCGGGCCGGCCACGAGAATGGGCGGAATGTTTGGAACGCACTCAAAATGTCGTCAGAATTTTTAGAATGCACTTCAAATATTGAGGAATGTAGGAAAAATTTTCATTCCAACGGCATTCCGGCGCATTCCGCCTCTAGTGTGACGGGGGTGATCCTTCGTGGGAGAAAAAAAAATCATTGGAAACGGGTACACATGACTTTTAAAGTCAGAAATTGAATAATATTGAAGCGAATATGAGATCAACAGTCATGACAGTTGACGCGACTCGTGCAAAAACAAAATAGAGTAACAGTAGCAATGTCCCACTGAATATATTTTGAAAGAGTCTGTAAAAGTAAAGCTCTTTGAAAAAACAAAAACAAAAACCAAACAAACTAAAAATACACAGCCAAACAACTAGACAGACAGGATAGCGAGTACGACACGGAATACTACGCCAAGGAACGACCCAACACTGTGGGCTCAGAAGTTAAACAGTCATGAATGTATTTCAGCTCACTCCCAAATCCTTGCAATTCCATTTTCAACACGTTTGACTGGGTTTTTAGTGTAACTTATTCCTTGTAATTGTCAACTGAATGAGCACGAAACAGGTTCTTTATCTGTAATCACGGAGTCACCAGTGTGAGTCGATTGACGGTATCCTAAGTGGGAATGCATTGGATTCTTTTTGTCAATAATGCAACAGGCTGCAGAGACATAATGCAGTCGATTCGTGGTTGCTTGCTTACAAGCTACATACTAACGTATCGAACAGGTACAGTCGTGCCCAGTCAATATCCCAACGAACTGTAAAAAATACTTTACATTTATCTCGTCTGAAAGACGAGCGCGAGTTCGTTGCACTCATTAGAGTAAATCACGTGATACAACACTCCCAGACTGCGTAGCGATGTGCTATCGTTTGGAGAGCTACAGCAGTTGTACAACGAGCTGTCATGACTGTAGATATAGACTAACTAAATACTCGTGCGAGAGACAAAATTCTGAGCAAGTCAGGGTTATCATCGTCCATCTCTCTCTCCCTCTTTTTTCTTTCTTTCTTTCTGTATCTCTGTATCTCTCTGTCTTATACCCTCCCCCATCCCTGCCCCGTCTTTTTATCAGCTTGTAAATGTTGTTAACGTAAATGAATTCATAGAGTAAAGAGGAGAAAAAAAAAGTTACAAGAAATTTAGCGTTGTAACTTATATAGAAATACAAACGACGAAAAAACACTAGGAAGAGTTTAGGTCGATTATAAAGTCGAAGAAGCGGAATTTTAGGATGTTGAAACAGAAGTCATTCGAAGGATAAGCAAGGTGAAAAATGCACATAAAAAAGAAAGAACAGATGTCACGAAATGTATTCATTCTTTGATGCCTGTGTATCATTCGATAAAATGCTTGTTATATTTCACATATTTCTTTGGACATTCTATTGGAAAAGAAAGAAAGAAGTAAGTTTGTATCAAAGTTGAATTAAAAGGAATAGAACGATAAGAAAACTCAAATGCTTATAAAATAATTATGCTCACTCCAGTTTACATTTGATGATATTTGATTATGGTACCAACGTGAGACATTTGAAAGGCATTGACAAATTATTGCTTGCAGTAATAATGAAATTTGATCATTTCTCAATAATTTCAATATGTCTGTGTTAATCAAAGGACGGCTCCAGGATCCTGGAAGAGTCGCGCATGTTATATAGTTCTGTATATAACGTCTTTGATACTGAAATAGTGGTTTGTGATAATAAATGGCAACTTGTAATATATCAGGGAAATATTGATGAATTATGGCGAGAACTGATTAACAAGTTTGGGTTTTTTTATGAAGCTTGCATATTATTTTTCTTTTCATTTGTATTACTAGGTGATTTTGTACAAATCTTCTATTACGATTTCTAACCTCTCCATGATGTATTTTTGTGCTTTCCAAGCACAATGATGTGGGCATTACCTATTTTGTATTTTTCCCTGTGTCGAAAAGGCCATCTTTTGTCACTGATGTACATAATTTATCATTGTTTTGAAAATAATGTCAATCCATTCACATTTGGATTATCACAGTGTATCTTATACTCGTACCCATGCAATGTGCCAATCACTGACTTATAGCGGCCTGTTTCATTGAAATGTGTAATAAATACTAACGAATCAATTATTCATGTAGCCAAGTGTCCTACCTTACTGTCAATAAAATGAATCAAGTGCGGCATGAGTATATGTGTGCATAATATATATATATATATATATTTTTTTTTTTAATGTAATTCATCATATCTCTATATATATATGTATATATGCGTAAAATGTCTTTATTTTTCATCAAGAAAAACAATGGTATGAATTTAGATTAAATCATTTATCTGCTTCCATGAATATATCCATTGTTCAAATATTACTTGAATACTTTAAATTGAAGTTTTATTGTATTCTTGTATGGACAAATTGTAATGCGTCATAAAAAAAGCCATACTGTTGGGAATATTATATATATGTACATATATAATGATATATATATATATATATACATATATAATGATGTATATATATATATATTATATTATATTATATATATATATATATATATATATATATATATATATACATATATTATATTATATATATATATATATAGAGAGAGAGAGAGAGAGAGAGAGAGAGCAGATATGAAATTGTTCAATTTTAAGTTTTAAATTGATATATGATTTGCCCTATACGATACAAGCATAACTATTTTTTTATTGTATGTGAGAAAAACTGCCAAAATAGGCTTTACATGCTTTCTCTTCCTGTTATTATCTCTGACTGTACATGGGTAATGTAATGACAAAACACATAATATGTATATATATATATTTTATATATATGAAGGGTTTGTTTGCAAAAACCGATGTCCATTTCTGAAGATTCTGAAGTACGATCTCTGTCATAAAGTACAAAATAATACCTTTTAAATGATATATTGGTCACTACATATAAGAGTACATTTTTGAAGTTATGGTCAAAATAAGCAACAATTTTCTTATTATTCTCTTTATTTTTCTTGACCTTTTATCGCAAATATCTCCATTTGGCAAATATGGACTTATCGGTTTTTGCAAACAAACTCTTCATATATATATATATATATATATATATATATATATATACATGTATATATTATATATATATATATATATATATATATATATACATGTATATATTATATATATATATATATATATATATATATATATATATATATATATATATATATATGTATGTGTGTGTGTGGGGGGGGGGGGGGAATGGTGTCAATATACTGTAAGTACGACAAAGGATGCGTAGCGAGCGCACGTGTAATAATATTTACATGTACTGCATGAGGACCCTAAGCATTTTCAGGTCGTGTCACTTAATACCATAATGTTAATGGTTAATTTTGTAGCAGTTTCCAACACGGAGAGACTGACAACATTCACACATGCGTCAAAACATATATTATCATGCGTGATGGCATCTGATAAGTCTTTATGGTATGAACATAGATAATTGCACAAGTGAATTTGACGTTCGCGATCAATTTATTCCAATATCTTGAAGTGTTACATACGATACCTATATAGAATGTATAGATTGCATTACCGAGATAATAATCAAAATAAGTGAATCATGACTTTGCATAAATCAATGTGAAGTTTGTATAATGCCGTTCATATTTTAGCTAAGATAACCAGTTTTGAGAGTCTCTTATGGACTCAAGATCACCAATATTCATGCATTACACCAGACACAGAGAAGTGAAACACACGCAAAGTGTGGCAACTTATGCAGGTTATCGTTATCAATGCCAACAAGACAGCAATGAACACTGAATGGGACACGATCCATCTAAACAACAGCTAGCAAGAGCATGAAGGCATATATCCCACGTTTGCTGCTTTGTGAACTACACAGGGTAGTATTAGCCCCCATACAAACATGCCTATCTATGAAATAGGTATATCCATGGTTATGTGTATATATTACGTACATGCTCAAATATGCATTAATTCGTGGGAATTACATAAAAATCTTCTTTGTCTCAATACATGGGTAGGCGCGAGAAAACAGTACGAAGTCTTTCACTATTATATCTCGTGGCCAAATATTGAGTACTGTACCTATTTTTCACAGTATCCACGGAGATAACGCCCGGCGCGTGGTATATAAATGCCAGATACACAGTGCTTTTCTGAATGAAAATAATTTACTACATTGCTGAACTAACCTCCTATGGGCACACTGATTCTATCTTTGTTTGCTTCGTGTTTGGAAGGTGAGGGATAATATCGGCCAGTAGAAAGAGCATAAAGAGATATAGGAATACAAGTTGGATATATCTATGGTCACGTTTACTTTTACAGTAATGAAAACTGAAAAAAAAAAGGCAGTTTATCAAAGAGTTAATAAAACCAACACATTATTATTCTGATTGGGAGCACTCGGTGAACCAGAAATAAAGTAAGCACGTATATTGAGGTGGTTTTCGTCATTCCAAAGGTTTGTTAATTCGAAAATGAAATAAGGCTCGTTTAACCCCCCCCCCCCCCAAAAAAAAAAAAAAAAAAAAAAGAAGTAAAGAGAGTGCGTAGAAATGAACCTTTGCAATTACGAACCTTATATCGTTTTCGGGTAAACGAATTTTAAACAACCTTCGGAATAACGAACTTCTTTTCAGTTTTTTTTTTCTTCCTTGTCAGTACAGGAATAATTTCGCGAAATATTACATTACAAATCCTTGTATTTCAAGTATACTTTACTCTATAAAATGGCACGCATGTCAACAACACAGATATATAAACATACGTATGACTCATAATTCTCTTTTGTATGTCGTAGAATACACCATATTTTGGTCCCGCGTTATTTCTAACATTTCCCTGGCTAAACATCAAAAGTAGATCACTGTCTGGTCATTTACTGAAAATATATCAAATTCATGTGAGGCCACTCTGAATGAACAGCTCTTGTTTGATTTATTACATCCAAATAATCGTAACATTATATATTCCACCGTAACATGCAATACAATCACACACAAGAATGAAAATATACACACTTGCATAAATTAATTCAAACTTTTTGTGTAATGTACTGGGAGAAAGCAGCAACAACACAACTGCCTTCATGCTTTACATTTACGTATCTGCGTGTGTAATAGAGATGCACCTTGATATGATATACATAGGAAGTATAGACTATGGCATATTAACTATAATTTAAGGCACTGGTACACTGGTTGCAATTCTATTTCACTGCTGGTTTTCAATTTGTGTGGAAAAAACCCCAGATATTGAATTAAGGCATTTCTTTTTTGTATATGCGAGAATATGCATTGTCTTTTGTACAGTGATATTGTGTTTTTCTCTCCTTTATGGATATTTAGTCAAAATATTTCTGTTTATCGTCTAATGGCGAGAGAAACATACCGTGCAGTTAATTGAACGCTGTATACCATGACATTTCTTGAAATAACACATATGACAAAGGATATGGAAGTGCACAATACATGCGTGAGCACGTACCTTTCTGCCAGATTTTTTTTTTTTTTTATGCACTGTTTTTTTTCTATTCGCGTTTCCTAAATCTGTGTTATGGCAAAAATTACTTTTAACAGCAGTTGTGAAAATTCAATTACTTTATCAGTAACAATGCAGCGACGATCTCTCCTGTATGTTTGGTACATCATCTTTTCTAAAAAAAAAATTATATATTTATCCGTCACCTTGTTCATACCTGTTAAACTTTTTTTTTAACAGTTTATCTCATGTACACTGCAAGGTATTCTTGTAATCTTACGCATTCTCAAATCAAACTGTTGACAAGTTGATTTCATTTAAGAATAAAGGACATTTGTCACCACAAAGTATACTCCTGACTCTCCAAAACAACGCCGGCCTAATCCTGCTTCTCAACCTTGGATTTATTGGACACTGCATAAACCGGATCTGATGATTCCGTGGCCTCGGCAGCTGAGGAGGAGGTTGAGGGGACATCATCCCGTGACGTTGAGGGCGTGGGAGAAGGCGCGGCTTTGGTCTTCGCTTCCCCGTTCTCTAGAGCGGTTGCTGAAGACTGGAAGTACACATTGTCATTGTATTGGCTTTCTCGTCTGTACGATAGTTGCGAAGAAATACACATAGCGAAGCAAAGGGAGAGAGAGAGAGAGAGAGAGAGGTAGATAGATAGACAGATAGATAGATAAATAGACAGATGGAGAGATATGAAGAGCCATTTGGAGGATGAGAACGGAGAGAAAAGCAATATGATGCAGTTGGTGTGACAACGAGCATGACAAAGTGAAGGCGAAGAATATCGGTATGAGATGAATTAGTTTTAATTTTTTTATAGCAGGAATGGAAAAGAGAGAAAATAGAAAATATAAGTATCGTGTAGAGGAAATGAAAGAAAACGTAGAAAGTTCAAGCATATGACGCACAGGAAAATCGTCAATACGATTGTAAACGGAAAATTCACAGGCAGAATAAGGAAGGTGATAAAAATTGCCATGTCATTAAAATGCCATGTTAAATGAAATTAAGTGAAAGAATAGAAAAGCAAATATGGCAGCAACACAAGAATGGAAAACGATTGAATCATAAGATATTAAGGGAAAACAAGTAACGTTATAAAGATAGCAAAGGCATGGAGAAGTATTGTAAAGAAGCGAAGTATGAGAGAGCACAAGGAAGAGAGAGATATTATGCAGAAAGAGAAGGAGAGAAAGACATACATTAGCTCAAGATACCAAGAAGGGCGGAAAGAAAAATAAACGGCGAGGGGAGTAGAGGGTAGATAAGACGGAAAAACAGAAGAAAAAGTAAGGAAAACCACTTAACACAAATTGATCGACAATGCCCGAAACATTGTCTGGGTTTGATTACATCAAAAGGTCCATTAAAAGATTTAGAAAAATAATATTTGTCAAGAAGGCAAACGCCATACATTCAATTACTCGTGTTTAATAATGCGTTAAAAAAAGCACAAAATATCACCCAGCAAGGTACCGATCTATGTCACTTTTTTCAAAATTCAAAATCTTGTGTGTCATTTGTTACATTTACATCATTTTTAAAGAGATTGACACATCGGAAACAGTAACAAGAATGACAAGAAAAACAAACAAACAAACAAACAAACAAACAAACAAACCAAAGTGTTCACGTGAGTATGACATTTATGATTTAAAGAAGGTGGAAGTGTCGGTTCAAAACACAAGTGAACAGTCCGAGACTTTTTTTTTAACTGTTTAAGGACGTAAACGTACGTTAAAAAGTAGTTGATGCGCTTGGCTTCCGGCTTATGTTGCACGAACTAAATTATATGAAAACATGAGTGAGTGCCGTGAAAATGACAAAAACAACAACAATAACAACAACATCATCAACAACAACAACACAACTTATTGAAAGTGGGTGTTATAAGAAGGGACACACCTAAAAAAAAAAAATAAATTCAAGGGATAGAGAAAACAAGCACAAAAGATGGAATACAGAAACAAATGGGCAATGATGGGATACCAGTGACTGAAGAATCACATGGTTTTTCTTTTTTTTTTTTTCACTGCAAATATCTCAACAAAAAATGAGGTTAGCTCGTTTTGGAAACCCTGCATATGTTTCCCTGTACATGCTATAAGCGCTCAAATGTGCCAACGCCACACAAAGTCAGCGAAGTTGTTATCTGTAAAATTTTATTAGCCAGTATGCATCCATACGTAACGTTTCAAAACCTCCTTACATGATAAGAATCAAAGGCAGTTTTGAGGACAGCAAATCATTATCATTTTTTTTTTTCGCTTGAGCAAAACTGTCCTACCTCATGTTGTTAAAATCTTCACATTGCTTACCCCCCACAAAAAAAGGAAAAAAAAAAAAGATTAAAGTACATAAGCACAACATTGTCCTCTTAAACTTTCCCTTTGTTGTTTGCACCCAGCATAGCTATCACAGTACAAACTCGCTCCATTTTTTTTTTGTTTTTGTTGGAACTTTCATGGAAACATCAGAAACAAGGGGATACGGTGTGATAATCCCAAAACAACACATCCATAGCACCCTCCGTAAGACCAACCGAAATTGGCAAAGGTGTTTTAATTCTAGTCCATGGGTTTTGCAGAATTCGATTTTACAGTAATTGCACGTGACACCCAACACCCAACACCCAACAGTAAACGCACGATGACGTGGGCATGGTCAGTGGCAAGGAACATGCTCCTGTTTCTCGCAAATTTTAGTCAAACGAACTAGATATGAACCATGTTTGTAAATTAAGCTATACTTCTTTGCATTCAGGCCATTAATGTTTAATCACCATCACCGGTGTTTGTGACTGAGTGCAATTTGCTCACCTGTCTTTGTGGTTATTGCTGCCATCCGTGGTGTCTGTTGTTTGATGTGAGGTTTGATCAAATTACGGAGCACGCGTGGGAACAATGAGAAAGGGAAAAGCACAATGTAGAAGATTGTTCTTTTTTTTTTAAGTTTAACCTTTCTCTTTCTTGTGGTGGTTGTGTTGACATTGCTTTAACACACATATTTTTCTTTCAACAACTTGCATATTTTTTCTCCTTTTTTGTCTTTTGCATTCCACATACGCAAATGACATTAAAAAAAAAATCAGCACATAAAAAAAAAAGAAACCCACACATAAACAAATACTAAGCAAGATTTCGCAATCTTTTATGAAAGCGCTTCAATGCAGTTCTTTACTTACCAGTGGGTATGCATTTATATTACCTTTTCATAGATTATGGTGATCAGTGGTGTACGTTTCTGCTGCATGTTGTTAAAGTTACGTGCAAAATTGACAAGCACAAAAAACAATAAAAAACACGACAATTTTACATTTCGTCATTCTGTTTGAGCGGACTACTGCAATTAAGAACAAGTGTAGCAAAACACGAAAAAACAAAAAAGCCAACACAAAATAACCACTACAACGGTACAAGAAAAACATATTCATCCGGCACTAAGCTTACTGTCGCGTGTAAACCACTTATCATTACCTAATCCATGTTTCAGCCCAGTATTGTTATTATTATTATTATTATTATTATTATTATTATTATTATTATTATTATTATCATTATTATTATTATTCTTATTATTATTATTCTTATTATCATTATTATTATTATTATTATTATTATTATTATTATTATTATTATCATCATTATTATAATTACTACTACTACTACTACTACTACTACTACTACTACTACTACTACTACTACTACTACTACTACTAGTACTATAAACATTATTATAATAACAATCAGAACCTGAAACACTTTTGCGGCAAAAATCACCACCCTCTCCTCATTAGATCGGCAACTCTGGACATAGCTTGTATCTTAAATTGGAGAAAGATTAAAGGAGACTGGGTGAGTTTACTAAATCTGCACAAAGTCATTAAATAGACCCTTCTCATTAGAGAGAAAAACCAGTAAATTTAATGTTCTAAGACCTACTTCCAATCTAATAAATCAGTTATGCATTTAGCAATCAAGTGGCTTTAAAGAGTTCTGAAAAGAAACTAACATTATTTTGTATATGTCTTTCTGAAAGGTCAAATAAAAGGGAATTTTACCCCAACCTTTCCAAACACAAAGAATATTCATGAAAAATTTAAATAAAAAGAAAAAGCATCAAATCTAAAGAAAAAATGTGGTTCTATCTATCTCTCTCTCCTTGCCCTATATGTCATTTATTCTTAAAATAAAACATGATGAGAATAATAACGATAATGATAACAATAATAACAAAAATGGTAGTAGCAATAATAATAATTAGTATTATTATTATTATCATTATTAATATCAATTTTTTTCCAGATATGACGTTTAATGAAAAAATACATACCGTGCGTCACCATTTCAAGCGTATCCATTGATCCAGTCTTTTTTGAACTGCAAAATATTAAACAACACGGAAAAGATTGAGTGTTTTTTTCCTTTTTTTTTTCAATGAAACAGTATTCCCAAACTTAAAGGGACTGTACAGTACTGGTTGAGGTAGGGATTCATGTTTTGAACATTCCTAAGTGAGATAATGAAAATCCTCTTATGAAATATGAAAGAGCATGTAATTTTAAAAAGGATTCAACGCTTATTTGATGAAAATTGGTTTTCAAATGGCTGAGATATCCCAAAAAGTGCTAATAATAAAAGGCGACATGCCCCAACTTTATTAGTATCTCTTTGTTTCACCTTGTTTTTGGATATCTCAGCCATTTCAAAACCGATTTTCATCGAATAAACTTTTGATACCCCTTAGAACTGCATGCTCTTTGACATCTCATAGAGTGGTTTCTGAATATCTCACAAAACGTTAAAAGCTAAATCTTCACCTCGACCAGAACTGTACACACCCTTTAAGGTTCTAATGTAATCGCCGATTTATGAGACAACAACGATCAAAATTTGAATTTGTAGTGATAAGGGGCCGTCATCACCGACAACTAGCTGAGGCATTTAGCCTTTTTGAAGTTTTATAACTCTGGGACTTTGTCTTAAAGGGATGGTACAGTATTGGTGGAGATGAGAATTGGGCTTTTAACTTTTTGCAAGATACCAAGAAAACACTTATGATATAGTACACAGCATACCATTTTAAGAGGAATTCAAAGTTTATTTGATGAAAATCGGGTTTGGAACGACTGAAACATCCAAAAACCAAAGTAAAACAAAGCGATCGTAATTAAGTGTGGGTCCCACATTTTATTAGAATCACTCTTTTTTGGATATCTCAGCCATTTCAAAACTAATTTTCATCAAATAAATGTTGAATTCCTCATAGAATTACATACTCTTTCATATTTCATAAGAGGTTTCTCATTATTTCACAAAAAAATGTTAGAAACCTGAAATTAGGTCTCGACCATAACTGTACGATCCCTTTAAGTGATGCGGAGCGATAGTACATTAGAGAGAGAGAGAGAGAGAGAGAGAGAGAGAGGAAGAGGAAGAGAAAGAGAGAGAGAGAGAGAGAGAAGAAGAAATCAAGTTTGGAAAAAAATTTTATATATCTAACATATGAACTATAAAAAAATAAAATATGTAATACGTTATGAAATCTAAAATATATTCATTAAAGAGTTTCATAAGCGCCATTATATACAATGACATACATACAACATTTTTCGAGATCCAAAAGTGTCCATAAAATATTTCAAAAAAATATCCCTGCGATATTGGAAATAGAATTAGATTTGAATTGAGTTGAATTGATAGAACACAACGAACGTTCATACGACATCTAATTTCTGACATTCCGGCCTTTACATGCAGTGTAATGAAGAGTCGATACATTGTCTTTTTTATCGCGGATAGAAGGCATATCACTACCGATTTTTGAAATGATAGCGTTGGTATAGAGTAAAACCATGTAGACTGCGTTCATAGTGCAGCTGTTGTTCATAATGAACAGATGGATTTTCTCTTGTAGGCCTACTATTCACTGGCCGTTATGTCCTTTCTTCCCCCTTGGCGGCTATGTTTATGTACGATGATTTTGAATGACAAAAGAAGTGGCTGAATAAAGACATACATTGTATGAATACGTATTCATATAACAACATATCATATTAATATGTAAAGAGTTCGATCGGAAAAGACCTAACTCCATTCTTGTTAAATTGAGAAATTTGCGATCGATGGAAACGTTTCATTTTGCTCCGTCTGATGATGATGGACTTACATTATATCGTGTTAAAAAAAGAGGTTAAACCTTTTTTTGCGATTAAACTCTTCATAATAATTCATATCATAAACACCTACTCTTTTCTCAAGCAGTCTCTGATAAGGACGACGCAGAGGAGAAGGAAGCAGAAGGCGAGGAGCGTGACGACCACGATGACCCAGGGCTCCTCGATGGCTGACTTCTCGGGACCCTGCACGGAGTAGTCGAAGCTGGGCCCGTTGTCTTCCTCGATCTGGCTCTCGTATTCGACGAGGAAGAGCTCCAGCTGGCCGGCGTCCAGGGCCGCGCTGGTGCCCGTTGGGTCGTTGGGGTCACTGATCCAAAAGGTGACAGCGACGTCGGAGCCCTGCTGGACGATGCTGGTGATCATGACATTGGATGGCCTGAAGAGAGAGAGAGAAAAACAAAAACAAAAAAGAGAGAAGAAAGTAGCTGTGAATATAAAGTAATATACCGGGTACATGTATACAATTATGCATAGTATACCCATACACGCACACACTAATATGATTATAATGTCAATATATCTGTAAAAATATGAATATGTAATACACATATTTAAATGTAGAATTTGTGCATATATTAGCATAATATACATGATAAAGACAAGTAAGATGATAGAATGATTAATAATGCTCTGATTATTGATGACCATCAATAATGGATAAGATATACATTTTCATTACATTTACAAGACATTTTCATCGCAGAAATACTGGCTGTACAAGGGGACATGATAAATGTTCTTTAGTTGTCTTCGAATCTGTGCAAGAAATCAATACTAATTCATGAAACTGCGATGGCTTTTCCTTTTCCTTTGGTTTTTCCTTTCATTTCCTTTTTCTTTCTCTCCTTTCTTTCCATTATTCTTTTGTGTTTTATTACTGTCATGGTATACCCTACTGTAAAGTCATGTAATGTCGTTGTGTTTCTGCTGTCTTGTTCTCTCCTGTCTTTGTAAAAAAAAAAAAAAAGTTTAATGTATTCACAAGAATCCTTTGAGTGGTTCACAATTTACAAGCATGCTTTTCAGTGAACCTCTCAGTTCTTTCTTTTTTTTCCCCTCCAAACATAACTTTGTATTTTGCCGGTATGCATGTATAATTTCGTATTTGTTAACCATTATCTACCATGTAAAGTCGAATACATGCCTATGTTATATCTTCTGATTCATTTTGTGTTATGTTTGACGAAAAAGAAAGAAGGAATGAAATAAATGAAATGAAATGAAAATGAAATGAATGCTATCGTCTTCACATTGTATAATGAAAGAAAACCTGTTCAGAAAGGATGATTATATTCACAGGTGTGTGACCTTTACGTCACAACTGGGCTTTTTCAAGGCATTGAAGGCGCTGTCACTTACGAAAACTCTGTGCCACCCATATTTGCAAGACAATTCTCCTCGCTGAGTGCACAGAACACGTTCAGCTGGGTAGCGACGCTCTGGGTGAACCGCAGATAATCATCTATTGTCAACTGTAACAGAACGCAATACAAAAAAAAAAAAAAAAAAAAAAAAACAAACCTCAAATACAACAACAACAAAACAAAACATGTCACAGTCTTTGACATTAATATTTTTCACCTAAGAATCTAATCCTTCTCCTGGGGTTGTACTTCTAATCATCATCATCATCCTCCCCGACATAAACATCATCATCATCAACACCATCATCAACACTTCCTCCTAATCATCATCGTCCTCACCAACATAAACATCTTCATCAACAACAATATCAACATCATCATCAGCATCACCAACATAAATATCATCATCATCATCATCATCATCATCATAATCATCATAATCATCATTATCATAATTATCATCATAATCATCATCATAATCATCATTATCATAATTATCATCATAATCATCATCATTTTTTTTTTCATTTTGGGGAAAAATTCATCATCACCATCCTTAAAATTAAAGAGCGTCACATTATTGCATAGTAATAAGTAATAATAAGTAATAAAGAGCAGTATACATGAGTACATATCATTTTTTAGGAACTTTGAATCACATACGTGTCAACAAAACATGGATACAATATTATAATGATATCAACTTTGGTTTTTACTAACCTAACGTAGAGCTCGTCACTATTAAAAAATCACCCTTAAGACTTTTTCACCACAATTTTGTGTGTTGAGTATTCAACTATTCTTTTTCATAACATGCAGCAGTTGACTCATGCAATTGAATATCTAACAATATAATTCACAGAACAAATCTAATTGAAATGAAACCCCCCCCCAAAAAAAAAAAACACAAACGAACAAACAAACAAACAAACCACATAAGGCAAAATAGAAATCTAAAAACGAGATAAGTTGACTAGATACTCGCTGCAAAGCACATGTCAGGTTTTATGATATGTTGAAGGGCATGCGCTAGGAAAAAAAAAAGTACACTTACAAGTAATGAATGACGGTATCATAAAGTTACAGCGCATGCGTAGGAAATGACACACATACGAGTAAAACATTGCCTCATCACACTCACCGTTTCTACTGTGGTATCATACAGGATGATTGTAACAGTGCCAATCAGCTCTCCCTCATTGTTAGCTGTATGGTGTCGTCAAGGGGGCAAAAGGGAAAAAACATGGACAAAATGAGAAAAACACACATACAAATTTCTGCAGCATTTTTACTGGAATTTTAACGTTGGTATATTGACCGTTAGGTTATTATGTTTATAGCATTTTATTACACATCCAAACTGGATATCATGTGTCGTTTTGTTCTATTCCGTGTCATTCATTTTCACTGAGAATTATGAAAGTAAATCTTAAAAATGAAATGATATATGTGATCTTAAGCATTTCTAAGTGATTCCATCATCACATAGAGCCAAACAAAACCCTTCCAGTAACACCTTACTCGCAACCTAACAAGGAATATTCTTGAAGTTATAACTGAAAATATCCTCTAATGAACGTATTACAAGTATCACATGAATTTTGTTAAATTTACGCTTTTGCAATTATTACAAATATGTTCTGCTTATACATTGCATACAATTTTCTCTGTTTATTTAATGGAAATGATGATAGATATGAAATTGAATCTGAATTTGAATTTGAACATGTGTAATATGACATGAGATATAACATAAAACAACATCATAAATATGACACACCAAACTGAGCAAAATCACTTTCCTCTGCCTATTCACAGAAGCAATATACACAATGACGTTGATGTGAATAGAGAGAGACTCATTGTTTGAGACTGCCTAAAGGCAAAGATGATTAGTCAAATTGTTTCCCCTTTTCTTTTTCTCTCACGTTCTTAATTGCAGGGTGTATCTTTTATTAGCTATTCAGAATTACCTTTTATTTTCTTTTTCTCCCTCGTTCGTTCACACTCTTTTTGATCTTTTCATGCTGATGTATTGTAAGATCTACTCATAATTGTGACCACTTTCAAACTATTATTTTTCCTGAAAAGAGACACTAAGCCCCTACCTTCGACGGCTTCGTAGGACAGTGAGAAGCCCGAGGCAGTCTCCGACTCGTCGGAGAAGAACCTCAGCCACATCTGGTTCGACGTGGACATCAACGGCTCGGCGGGAACCTCCGACCCGGTCAACCAGGCGAGGACGTTCTCGTCAGCGTTCGGACCAGACCCAACGACCAAGAAGTCTTGGCTGAAATTTGAAATTTGTTTGGCAAATTTAAAAAACATTGTTTGAATAAGGTATAAACGTCTTTTACTTCTGAGCACTTAACTTTTACTAGTATGAATCCCACTAGTTTTCTTTTACAGTCAAAAACGCACGAACACAGAAAATTGTATAGTATAATGCTTTTCATGACCAAACAAGTAAATAGATAAATAAAGAAATCACGCTTTGATTTCGCACTTGGTAAGACGAGCCTAACCTCTTTAATGCATGAGATGTATTTCATATCTCTGGCAAAATGATTCAATATCCTGTTGAACATAACGTAAAAATGACTGCTGTAAAAAAAAAAAAAAAAAAAAAAAAAAAAAAACCACTGCAAAATAAAAGAAAATATTATTATGACAATATCATAATATCCATTGCTTCATTCTTACGATAGGAATTTTGAGAGATAATTCTATATCTATAAACAAACATTCACAAAAACAAAAAACAAACAAAAATACATACTATATACAAGCAGGCAGGCAAGCATACAGAAGAGAGCTGGGAAATAAAGAAAAAAAGCAACTGAAAAGGACTTCTAGATGGCTATCTTTATTCTTATCTTGGTACCAACCCAATAGATGACTGTTAATAACCATAAGACCCATATTTTAAACGCCTTATTTCATATACAGTTGTGTTTCTCTCTGAAAGATCACACGTTTTCCAGCCAGATAATGGCAGGTAAGGCTTCATGCACATCTGACACCAGTGGAAAATAAGAATAAAGGCAGAAAAAGAAGAAAGAGGGAAAGAGACGATAAATCAGAAAGGGAAAAGAGATGCAAAGGGATGCTGTCTACACCATCAATTGTCAATCTGAGCACCGTTTCATGAAAATTGTCATGCCTGACAAGTTGTTAGTCTTTAACAATTTCAGTTAAACCCTTGGTTTTGATTGGCTGAAAAGCTATGGTCACTAACCGTAACTTTGGTGATTGTCAGAGACTGACAACTTGTCAGGGCTGACAACTTTCATAGAACGGTGGCCAGAAAAGTAAAAAGAGGAACAAGAGGATACCACCGACCTCTCTTCCAGATCCATCGTCTCCACAGTGAGCTTCACCATCTGGGATGTCTCCGGCAGGGTGATGGTGTAGAGGCAGTCCTGGTTGTTGGAGTACGGATCGGGGTAGTTGGGGGAGATGATAAAACCGGACTCCTGGAGGAATTCCGTGTTACCACACTCTCCGCCTATCGATAGAACATTAGTTTTTATTTTTGGTGTGTTTTGTTCTGTTTTTTTGTTTGTTTCCTTTGTGTTTATTTTCGTTGATATCGCAACTCACAGATGCATACAGGATCCGCGTACTCATACATACAGTAGTCTATCAACAAGCAGAAACTGTGACTGAAAAGAGGCCGCTCGTTCTAACGTTTCTTCCTTTTTTTTTTTTTTAAATACACATACTACATCTGTCCGTATCCGGGCAATCACCCCCAGAGGTTAGTGGTAAGGTTAGAGTAAAGATTAGGAATAGGGTTAGGTTTAGGGCTAAGAGTTTGGGTTAGGGTCAGGATTAGGTTCATGATTAGGATTAGGATAAGGATCACGGGAAGGGTCCGGGGTAATTGCCCAGGGGGTAATTGCCCTAGACCCCATTTGTCACTTGAGAACATATGGGTCAAATGATTTAAAAAGACGGTATTTTCCTTGTTTAAATAAATGCAGTACAATGTGTATCTGCATCATTTTTTTTTTCATTTCAAACTCTGTAGGTAGTACTTGAAAATGAAAATGTGTATAAATACTTACTGGCCGGTGTGTCGATGCGCGCCGAGCCGCTGGCAGTCGGCAGCTCTTCCGCAGAGGTGACGGCCGCGATGTTGAACACGTAAACGGTGTTGGCGTCCAGGTTCTTGACGATGGCAGAGTTGGTCTCGCCACCTTCCACGTCGAAGCTATCACCCTCGCCTTCCTCTGCCTCGGCGATGGTGATGTAGATCCGGTATCCGATGACCTCGCAGTTGGCGTCCGATGGTCGCCACTGAAGCTCGACGGTATGCGGGTCGACCGCCTCGCCGCGCAGGAGAGTTGGGTTTTGGTCGAGGCGCTCCCAGTCTGGAGATGTAACGTGTACGTGCACGGGCGGGAAGAAAACAGACAGAGTCGTCACTGTCCGGCAGTGCTTGTTTCATAAAAAAGCTTTGCATTAATTCTAAGTTACCATAACTTATGCCATTGTGGTTATGATTCAAATTCCATATACTTCCGTCTGACTGTAGCTGCAGCTGCCATAGCAACTTCAATAATTATGCCTAATATGTGATCTACTGTATGTAGCCTTATGAAACAATGCCAAGGTGTTGACAATGCTATGCTACAGGCAAAGAAAATTCGGTTGCAGTGGAGTTCAATTGCGACTTTTACATAATGGAAACACACTAGCTGGCTCAGTGGTATCCAACACAAATATCTGACTGTGTTATTTTTGATCATGGATACCATCCAAGTAGACTCCCCAGAGAGGTAATCCCTTTCATGGATGTGGTAGACACCTATACACGCGCTTCTATCATATCCAAATAAAACGCTACACTTCAAGGCAACAGGGAGGACAGGGTGGTTATCTCCATGATATTAAGCTTGTCAATTCCCATCCAAGTCGTATACCATGTTGCAAAAAGCAAGGCATTTTGGTTTTCAGGATTAAGAAAGCAGGATGGTCGTTCAGATCTTCATTGATGATAGGAAGTCAGAAAGATTTCCTGCTAATGTGACCTGCCTCACTCACCATGATGGTGCAACCTGTCCAAGCTTTAGTCACACCCTTCAAAAGTAAACTATACCGGATATTCAGCTACTAGTATTAACCCTTTCAAGGACAGTCACCTCAACAGACAACTCACATTATGTAAAAACCAGTTCGCCCCTCGGCTGTGGCAGGGATAACTCACCCTTTGGTGTGACTTCACAGATGTACTGGCTCTCGCGGGAGCACTCCCAGTCGTACCAGGTGCCGGCGTTGCTCATGGAGACGCAGTCCTGTGTCCCCTGCAGATCGTTGGGCTGGCCCACGGCCCAGTAATTCCTGACCCAAATTGCGGGGTTCTGGCAGTCCACCCAGCGGAAGCTGTCCTCCGTTCCCTTGTCGTACAATCCTGTGATGACATTAATAAAGTGTGATCTCATCAATCAATAGCCTCTTGCCGGCCGTGATACTGATATCATGATATCACGTGGGTTTGTATGCACGTCATAATCGGCTCCCAAATGTGACGAGTTAAAGACACGGCACCGTAGGAATTTGTGTTATAGTAAGGTTGGTCCTATTTGGATATATATTCAAGAATCCCTTTAACGAATTGTGTAGAGCTTTATCACTGATCTTTTTATAAGTACACAGACACCCAAGGAATTTCAACTAGCGAACGTTACCGAGGAGCGTACGCTTTGATAGCAATTCATTGTATTGCGGCAGGCTGCTTTAGTCGTGGTTTTCGCATGTACCCCGGATGGAAGCGAATGCATATCGATCTAATCGAGTCACGCTTCTCTCGCCAAGTTACAAACTCGTACAAGTAGCCATTTTGTTTTCAGGGTGAGCTCTAGTCTACTGTTAGGCTTTGAATGCCTCCAAACAATTGGCTGTCGTAGGGAGACATTGTGAACTAAACGTCATGTTGAAAGGAAATACGATGCAGCATTGAGGTGACTTTAATAGCCAACATATATGCATCCTTCCTCTTTTGGTAAGCTGAATACATCTGCTATTTTATAGCGTTGACGTTTATACTGACGTTTTAATAATGGATGTTCAACCTTCTTTAAGTTCTCTTTTTAATGATAGATAAGGAAATCAGGAATATTATCTAAATTGACGTCATTGTTTTTTGCTCTTGCAATCATGCAGAAGTGTATTTTATCACCTTTCATTTTGGTGACTGCGCATTTCTCAGACTTCCATCATTTTGTACAAAACGTATATCGGTAGATTAAGGTAACCGAGTACTCCTCAGGATCGCTAAGTATTGCTCAAATCATAATGGGTCATGTAGCAATTTATTTATAATATCCTTCCTTTTGTCGATTAATCCAAAGAGCTTGATATACCTATCCAGTAATCGCCCTGTTCAACATTGCTCAGGATGTAGTTGTACTCTTCCTCGGTCTCCATGACAACCAGGTCACCATCGGTGATCGCCTGGCAGTCGGCGCGGGCGTCGTCCCACGAGCGACTCTCCGTGACCACCTTGTAGCAGCCGTAGTTGTAGCCAGGCGCCCAACCGGGCTCACACAGCTCTGTGCGAAAGAATTAGATACACTTAGGTCGACGATGCTAAGGAGATTGCTGATTAATTGATTGATTGGTTATTGATTGATTGATTGATTGATTGATTGATTGATTGATTGATTGATTGATTGATTGATTGATTGATCTATCTATCTATTCATTTGTCTATTTATTTATCTTTCTATTCATCTACCTATCTATTTATCTACCTATCTTTTCATCTATTTGGCTATCTATCCATCTATCCTTTTATGTACCCAGCTATCTTTCTATCTCCATCATTGTATTCATATAATTGTCTAATTGTTTATCTATTGATCTATCTATCTATCTATCCGTCTATCTATCCATCTATCTGTTTATCTTTTCATCTATTTAGCTAGGCGTGTATGTATCTCTTTTTATATATCCAGCTATCTTTCAATCTCCATCATTGTATCCTCGCAATTGTCTATTAGACTACCTACCTATCTATCTATCTATCTATCTATCTATCTATCTATCTATCTATCTATCTATCTATCTATCTATCTCTATCTATCCTTCTATATTTGTATGTACCAAGCTGTCTTTCTATTTCCATCAACATATCCATATTGTTATCTATCTTCCTGTCTATCTGTTTCTTTCTATGTAGCAATGTTTATGTATAACTTTCCCCATGCTCTCCCTGTCTTACCTTCCAAAGGCGGGGTAGTGACAGTAGTTGTCTGAGCACTCTGTACCGGACCTGACGACAGGACCGCCGAAAGGGAGAAATTGTACATGGTCCCATCTTCCAATTCACCAATGGTCAACGTTGACGAATCAGCGCCCTCTACGTCAATGACGGTCGGCTCGTCGAGACGCTGATCCTGGAAGGTGACGCGGTAGGCGACGACGTCACAGCTGTAACGTGCGGACGGTTGCCAGGTGAGGGTCACCGTGTTCGGGTCGACGGCTGTACCGCGGAACAGCTGTGGGTTGGCCTGTCTTGGATTGTAACCTGAAAAATTCACCAGAACAATGAAGGTGATTCGGTTATCGTTGCGCTGAATGGAAAGTATAGTGGTCTGATGAGTGAGAGTCTAGGATACGAGCCTTACCATGCATGGGACTTGTTACCAGCCTCTTCCCTGATGAGCTGCTGTGCCTAATGGAATAACCCACTGATTCTCAACAGTGAGGCCGGTAGATCAAGGCCCCACGGCAGCACCGACTGTGGCCTTAGGCAAGACGCTTTAACTTGCTCTAAAACACTTAAGTGACTAATTTTTTTCTTTGTGGTTACGTAAAATGAATAACTCACCGACTTGTTCCCATAGGTGAAGACTCCATATCCATTACGATCCTCCTTTTCAGGAACGTAAAGAATGACACCTAACAAAATACTGAATCTCGAGACCTCGGAATGTCTGCATTTTTGTCGTAATTGTAATCTAATGACGATTTCCTATTATACGCGTCAAATGATTACGATAGAGGAGGAAGAAAAAGATCTAAATAGGAACTGGTAGCATTTAATTACCTTTTTCCCAGACCTCGCAGATGTACATCATGGTGCGATCGCACTCCCAGTCGTTGAACATGCCCGAGTTGACAACTTGGCCACAGTCCTGTTTGCCATTCAAGTCGTTGGGCTGACCAGCGGCCCAGTTCGTCTCCACGAACGTGGTGTCGGCCACGCAGTCCACCCAGCTCCACGTTCCTTCTCTAGCCTTGTCGTACAGTCCTTACATTGGAAATGTTCCACAACAACAACAACGACAAAAACATTACAAACAACAAACAAAAACAAATAAATACAAAATAAAACAAATGCATCAGAATTCAAAGAGAAACATAAAAAAGGAGTAACAGGACGATTGGTATCATCAAATGTATAGAGATCAAGAATCGAGAAGATACGACACTTGTCTAATTATCAGGAGTTGGTTGGTTCGGAATCCAACCCGAGTTTGTAGGCCTTCGGGTTTTGTTTTTCTTCTTCATCATAGCTACCAAAAACACAGTGAATAATCGATACTTTTTTACGTCGATGAAGAGCAATTTGACAATCATTTGGAAGAATCGACACATTTTATACATTCAATTCAATTCAATTCAATTCAAATAATTAAATTTCCATATGAAGGGTAATAGAATAGGGTAATATACACAAGGTTTACATGATAATTACATTACAGTTATCGCGGTAGCGGAATAAGATGTGACTGATGCTACCTCAATTATTCATTCAGCTAATAATGGAAATACGCTCTAACGTCACAATTTGTACTAAGGGTGAGATCGATATGATTTCATTTAATTCAATTCAATTCAAGTCAATTCATTTATTTCCATTCTATTTTTTTTTCAGCAAAACATAACACAGAATAAATCAGGAATTATATCAAAAGCTTGAATTCAACTTTGCATAATGCTTAAAAAGAAACATTATGCTTTAAAAGAAGATTGATCACGGAAATTGACATAAAACAACAATCAGTTTAATATGATAATTAGCTAAGCCTAAACGCAATGCAAATGTTATAGAGTGAAGGGAAGGGATGGTAAACGGGGTTGTATTGTAAAGGAAATAGGGAGCTTTAGGTTTTCGGGATGGGGACGTTCAGAGGGAAAAAACCAAACTTATTTTGATCATGCGCAGATCGCGTATCAAAGTCGATCTATCTATCGCTTGCGCGCCTGAGTTTTCATGACGCGTTCTGGGCTATTTTTACGTCCGCTCAATTCACGACGTAGAGAGCTTCTTCATGTACCGTTGATGATAATGGGGAGTCATTTTATCTTTTATAGGTTGCGTCTCTGCGTAATCTAAAGCTACTTTTCAGCACGACGCGGGGAAGAGGAGAACGTCCATCTCAAGCGTCGTCTCAAACGTCCGCGCCGCAAATTTAAACCTCCCTATTAAGTGAAATAAGACAACCCACCTATCCAGAAGTCGTTGCCACCGGTCGCGTTGAGGATGTAGTCGTTTTCTTCCTCCGTTTCGATGATGACCAGGTCGCCATTCGAGACCGACATGCAGTCGTTACGAGCCATGTCCCAAGTCTCCAGCGTGTAGCCGACCTTGTAGCAGTGATCGTCGAAACCGACAAACCAGCCATCCTCACACGGATCTACAACAGAGAGTAATCTTTATGTTAGTATTTACTTCTTCTTCATCTTTTTTCTTCTTCCATCATAATGGATAAAGGAAGATGATATATGACTCTGATGCTGAATCAGTAGTAGTGGTAGTAGTGGTAGTTGTAGTAGTAGTAGTAGTAGTAGTAATAGTAGTGGTAGTAGTAGTAGTAATGATAGTGGTAGCAGCAGCAGCAGTAGTAGTAGAAGTAGTAATTGTAGAAGTAGTAGAAGTCGGGATCTTATGGTAACTGAATCTTAGTTTACCACTAAACGCTAGCCTTCGCAGTCTAATCATAAGAAAGCACAAATAAATGTTGATGGACGGAAGTTGTTGTTATTGTTTTTTTTTATAGTTATTGCGCCTAATACATGTACAACCACTATGGCTAGAATCATCATTTTAAAAAGCTTGCGTAGGAAAGTCCTTGGGGAACAACAACAACAACAACAACATCATCATCATCAACAACAACAACACCAACAACACTAACAACAACAACAACAGCAATTGCAACAGCAACAACAGCCCCGCCAGCAGCAGCACAACAATGACAACAACAGTCATCGTCTGTCGACCTACAAGTACATGAATTCCCGCCAAGGCTTAATTTTTCTTTTTTTTCTTTTTAAACCAAAGCCCGCCCTCTATTTTGGCTCCTTACTCTCTGGAGGTTGCGTGGTGACAGTGGCAGTCAACACAGGGCTGGTGACGTTGCTGGGTGCCGACAGAGTGAGCGTTCGCAGGGTGAACTGGTACTGCGTGTCGGGCTGGAGGCCCGTGATCAGCTGCCGGTTGGTGTCGCCTCCAGGGACGTCGACGATCTTGAGACCGTCGTTGTTATACGTGATGCTAACGAAGATGACCACGAAACAAAAAAAAAAATCGAAAACATGAAATACTTCATGTAGTGTTAAGATTTATTTCTTGTGCCCCTATGGAAGCAAGGTTTGCCTGTGAATAATTAACTTTGGGCTCGACTAGGTCCACTCCACTGTAACTCTAAATGAGCACCAATCACAAAATGAACCATTCATATCCTATAATGACTTGTGCTAACCATGCATGTCAGGAATATTGTATGTGTCCTGGAATAGAATGAAAACTACGAAAATACAGGAGTGAAATTATATAATCTATATTATGAATGAATGAAAACAGACAGACGCTATCCATCTCAACTTGTCATCTTCTTAAAATCACTGACGTGGTACATTTTCTTCCTAAACATCGGCAATAAGACACAGCTACGACATGAAATTTCCACAATATAAAAATACGTACTCATATGATATCTGAATTACATTATTAATTCATAGCTACAATCATCATAAACAATGTAATGAAGAAGTAAATTATTTCATACTATGATTTATTTCCTTAATCATGTTTTTTTTTCGGTCAATCACGCATGAACTCGATGACTTTCATCTACCTGTAACCGCTGACGTCACAATTGTAGTCCGATGGTCTCCATGCCAACAGTATAGACGTTGGGCTGGTGGCCGTTCCGATGAACAGAGACGGATATATGTCTTCTGGAGTGAAGTCTGTGAGCCAAGCATTGACAGAAAATCGTTAACATAATTCTAAAAGTAGGCACTACGATAATACACAGCACATCGACAGGTCTTGGACGTTTGAATCAACATTCGATTTCCCAAATAGTATGTTTCTGCAGACAAAGATTTACCAACATGATGAAAAAATTAGAAGGTAAAAAAACATGTGAAGGCTTTGTAGGAATTCAATTAATATGTGACAATGGAAATGTTGGAAGCAAACAAGAACTTCTGCAGGTATTAAATAAAAAGCCATTGCAAAGAATATGAAAATAAATCACATTTCGTAAATGGAGGAACGTTTATCCAATCCATCGTGCAATTTAAGTCGGACACGAATCTGACATTATGTTCAAATCCGACCTAAGGGGAATGTGTCAAAATGACAAATGGAAAAGCTTGCATCGGAGTTCTGCGTTCACTAAACGGAACTCATGCTGATATAGAATGAGACTGAAATCGGGGATTATCTGTGCAATTTTTAAAAACTGCTTATAAGTTCGTGACCCGTGATCTGTTGTCACTCCAATCAGTTAATCCCCAAATCTAGGGGGGGGGGGGGTATTCTCACTCAGTAACAAGATGAGTGAGAGCAGCTTTAAGTTTTAAATCCTACCTTTAACGGTGATCTCACAGACAAAGGGTAGCGCCCTCTCACACGCCCTGTCGTTGAATTTAGCATTGTCCTGTAGCTGGCCGCAGTTCTCGCTGCCGTCCACGTCGGACGGCTGACCGACGTCCCATTGAGCTTGCCCCCAAAGGGAAAGGTCCGAGCAGTCCACCCAGCGGTATGACCCTTCATCCGCCTTGTCGTACAAACCTGTCAGTCACACAGGGAGAAGATATGAATGATCAATCTTTCGCTTGCTGTCTGTTCTGTCTTAAAGGCATAATTTACCATTTGCAGATGAAACAAAAACCCAGTTTAGTGCTTAGAACAGTTGATAGAATGTGAGTTGGGGATAGAAACATCCGGTGTACAAAAGTTAATCAGTACAATCAATGTGAAGTATTGTTAAATATACAAAATGTGAACAACAGTTATAATATTTTTTTTTTTTTTTGTAGACTAAACCATCTACAGTTACCATTTCGGTTACGGTTTAGTGAGAAAAATAGTGACATCTTCTTATATTTTAGGCTTTATTGCAAAATTTCTATATGATATGATGTTTTGTGATACAACTGACCTACACATTAGCATCAAATGTGATAACTCCGAACATTTTTTTTTTAAATCACTGCTCCCACTGGTTAATAGTACCTTTAAAAGAAGACTGTGCATAATCATGCATAATCAGGTCTTCAAATGATATGTAAATGTGACCGGCAATTTGCAGAGGCCATGTACGGTATTTCAGGACATGCAGATGTGACCGGCGATTTGCAGAGGCCATGTATGGTATTTCAGGATAATGTCCCCCCGTTATGATGGATTAGAGTGCAAATGCTGAAAGCACCAAGAGGATCCTTGCTCGAGACACGATCCTTTTATTCGTGTTCTGTGAATCTTCAGTGTGTGTTGTCTAGGTGTGAACAATAATATCGTCGTTATCATACTTTGATCACCATTGGACGACGCTGAGTTTGATTTCATCATTATAACAGTGTAGCCTTTCGAAGCAAGTTTAACATGCACTGTACTGAAAACAGTCTGAATAATTATACGAATAAAAATACAACAGTTGGCAAATTCATGTGAAAGTCTGTGACCATCTATTGATAACTTTCAGTAGACGTTCTTGGAGAGTTTGCAGAAGACTAGCGGTATCTATTAAAGAAGACATCAGGCCTGTGAGCTTTCCATTGCCCTTTTCTTCTTCTTCTTCGTCACCACCACCATCATCATCATCATCATCATCATCGTCATCATCACCATCACCATCATCTGAGCTAATCTTATTTTTTTTTTTATTCTTCTTCTTCAGCATCATCATCACCATCCTCTTCATCTAAGCTCCTACTCCCTACTCACCGATCCACCAATCGTAGCCGCCGAAGCCGTGCTCGACGAAGTAGTTCATCTCGTCTTCCGTGTCGACAATGGCTAGGTCACCGTTGGGAGCGGTCATGCACTCCTGTCTTGCGTCGTCCCAGTTCCTGGCCTCGGTCACGAAGCGGTAGCACCCGTAGTCGTAGCCGAGCTCGTATCCGGGAGGGCAGATGGCTGAAGGTAGAGTAAAGGCAAGAAATATTGATCTCTAAAAATGTATATTCATGCGTATGGGTTTCCCACAGGCTCGCAGTGAAGGTAAATTTTTAAGTTTAAATTTATGTTGTATACAGTCAACGATAGAGCCGGAATGGATTCTTAAAAAGTAAAGAAATGCACCAAAAACGAAACATTCAACAAAGTTCAAAATGTCATTATTACAGGACACAATGATAACAACAGGAGGATGATTTTGCATACATTATTTCTGGGAATGCTAGGGTTGAAAAATATTTTTTGTTTTGTTTTCAATTTTGAGTAGATGTAACATTACGTAACCGGATCCATCTTATCCTTTCCCGCTAAAGCAAACATACGAAGTGAAAGTCAGAGTTACTTCATGTAATTTAATGAGGACAAGATGATGATTTCTTGAGCTAAATCATTCTAGGGATTGAAGGGGTGATATGACTAATGTAGAGTTTAAAAAAAAAGATACTAACAATTGAGTGAAGCCACTTACTAGACTCGTTGAAGGTCAACACGAGAATTTGGTCAATTGGTGGCAGCATTCCCTGGGCTGTGTAAGGAGCAATGGAGACCACGTAAAGTGTGTCCGGCCGGAGACCCGTTATAGTTCCCTGGACCCGGATCGAGCCCGGGACGTCGACAACAACGTCGTCGGTGATGCCCCCGTCAGAGGCGATCAGGTAGTAACCCAGCAGGTTGCAGATCGACATGCTGGGCTGCCAGCTGGCCGAGATGGTTAAGGCCGAGGTGGCCTGAGCAGTGAACTGAGTCGGGTACTGATCCTCGTCCGTGAAGCCTTCGAATACACAAACATTAAACGAAAACAAAGATGAGCAAACGAAACGGCGTCATTAAACTATGATTATAGACAATAACTGAGACAACATTTACCAAGCCTTAAAGAACTATTAATTCTATATAATTTACTAAAATAATTAGCTCGAATAGTAGAGGAAATTGAATCCTTGGGGGCTTTTTTAATTCAAATCCATTAAGAAGATACATTGACAAAAAGTTGGGTAGATATCGAAGTCATGTTTGGTTTGATTCAGTGTTACCAATAGATTTTTAACGGAAAAAGAAAACACAGTTGCGGTATTTCTAAAGAATATAAGAGTGCACTCTTCAATGCTCTCATAAAAAGATGCCCTACGTAACCAGTAACAGAAGACAAGTAATTATTCAAACATAAGCATGCAACGAGGCGACAAGGAGATGATTTGCTGGAACACGAAAAGCCGATAAGTAAAGGGCAGACCGATACAATTCAATTCAGTTCAGTTCAGTTCAGCTCAATTTAATTCATTTCAATTTGTTCTAAATTCATATCTAAATTTAGATTGAATCAAATTTGATTAATTTAATTAAATTAAATTCATTTGAGTTTATTCAATTCAATTCAATTTAATCTAACATAATTCAATTCAATTCGAATTATTCCATATTTCTTCTTCCACAGGACGTAACATAATGTACGGAAATCACAAAATAAACTTGATTACACAACACATTGTAGCTGACTAAAAATCAGCGTATCAGGGCAATTACCTCCCGAGGACAATTACCCCAATCCCCCCCCCCCCCCGGCTAAATACTGGTTAGTGGTAAGGTTAGAGTAAAGGTTAGGGTATGGGTTAGGTTTAGGGTTAAAGTTTACGTTAGGGTTAGGATTAGGTTAAGGATTGGGATTAGGGTTAGGGTCAGGGGAAAAGCCTGGAGTAATTGTCCAGGGGGTAATTGTCCTAGATCCAAAAACAGAAGTAATCTCCGAATTGAATTGAACTGAATTTAGTTTGAATCCTGGAGCTATAGAAGTCCGGTTTCATGCAGGTTCTTGCATGCTTTTGCATCTCTTGATTTCGCTGGTTTTGTTGCCAGATGAAACGGATACATTACAATTATGTAGTTATGATTTTAAACTTCCTTTTTTTTTTCTCTCTCTCTCTCTAACGTAACGTCATAATACTTTGTCATACTGTCGCGAACAATTTTGCCATTTTGAGAAATATGCAAAACAAAAATTTAAAACTAAAAAAAAACCCTAACAAAACTAAACAACGACAAAATTTCATAAAATAACGTCGTACCTTTTCGTTGTATTTTGCAGGCATATGACATAGGGGTGTCGCACGAGACATCGTCCCACTCGCCGGCGGAGTTCATCTGGACGCAGTCGTTCGTGCCACGGAGATCTTGCGGCTGACCAGGGGCCCAGTTCAACGTCTGCCAGAGGCTGAGCCCCTGGCAGTCCACCCAGCGGAACAAGCGCTCCTGGCCAAGGTCGCTCATTCCTTGGGACGCAATTTGAAACACACACGAGAAATTGAATGTACATATTCTGATAAATCTTGATACGAGAGGACTTAACACTAATTGTATTCGATCTAACGGCCTGTCTCCATATTTCTGATGCGACGGGGGTTACTGCGGGGAGTAATAATTTCCCTTTTGAGTTGTCCGTGTTTTGCCTGAGAGAAAGCAAGGGTCAGCAAGCGACCAGTTCTAGACTTTTATTAAAGCAAATCTAATGATAAGAAGACACCACAAAATTAATACAGTTGGAAAATCACATTGGCAGAGTTTCGTGACCGCGGTTGGGTCGGTAATCTATTGGTTGATTATGAGTTCCTCCTGCAAACAAAATCATTGACCTTTGAATAAACCCTTGCCATCACTTATTTAAACCCTCTTAAGAGAGAAACATACTGACTCTTTAAACTTTCAAAATTATTACTTTTTTAAAATCCCCTAATTTAATTTTAATGGCGCCTATGGAGGGCCATGATGGACCAGAAATGTACGTGTCTCAATCACATGAATGAGCATTGTATGTCGTACAGATTATAATTAGTTTTCATCATTTTGTACAGATGTATCTTTGAATAACCTCTACTGTAACATAGACTCATGATTCTGTTTTAGTCTACTGTCCCCATATTCAACAGAGTAGATGGGAAGAGATAAAATAATATACATTCGGTTTCAGAAGAATCTGGCATGATTTATACCCACCTATCCAGTAAGTTGCTTGTTCTAGAACGCGGGACGAGTTGACGAAGTCCAGTTCTTCGCGAGTATCGATCACGGCTAGATCGGAGTCGGGGTCGTCTGCTTGGCACGCTACACGAGCGTCGAACCATGTCTGCGGCGCCACGCCGAATCGCCAACAGGTGAAGTCGGGGCCCTGCTCGTAGTTGGGCGGGCAGTTGGTGACTGGACCAAGGGGAGGTGACGGAGAAGTGTCATTGTATATTGGACACTGTTCAGGATTCTTGCAATGATCATAAGCTCTATGGACACGGTTGCTCAATGTTCAGGGCTGAATGTGAGTGATACCCAGGAGCTGCTACAACACCAGCGCCTATTGCAATTTTCCATTATCAGTAACTGCCATCAGTGGCCATAGAAACAAAAGAACCTAGATATTACATCTCTCTGGTATGGGGGGGGGGGGGTATTTCCCCTACGTGTTACTTACACTCTTACTTCAAGTTCAAGTTCAAATTTATTCGTTTTTTCCACAATATGTAAACATAAATCTCACTTTCTTGAATCACAAAAAAACAATGCATACAATTTTACAGAGAAAACAACAATAATAACAAACTAACAGTAGTGATACATTGCAATAGTTGTACTGTGTGAAAGAAACGGAGGGACCCACTAAAAAGACAATGCTTGTAGAGTGTAGGCCCCACTTGCAAAAATTGAATTGAATTGAAAACAGCAGCAAATCAGCACAAAAAGTTTGTCACAAAAAAGTTTGGCAGCCCACTAAGAGACAGAAGGACAAACAGTTACACACAAAACAACAAACAGAGTAAAGAGCATAAGACAAGACTGGGACAGCAACAAGACTACTCGTAGGGAAAGAAACTGACTTGACGACACGAGACGAAACAAGACTATAGCGTGATAAAGAGGTAATAGAATAGACAGGAATATGCAACAAAGACAACGATCCACTACTAGACGTGAATGGGGATCAGAGCTGTGCAGAAACAGTATTTCGGAAAGTCTAGTATTATCTGTATAATTCATACATACATCAACATATTAACAGCAGGTTTTCACCTTACATCGACTTCGTACACAATAAACATTTATAAATAAGATGCACTCCTGTTCTGATAGTTGAAAATGCTAACCTTGGGTCGATGAACGTCAAATATTATGATTTAACAGTAAATATTAAAAACACAATAGTACCAGACCTGACATGCCTAAGCAATAATATTGACATCTGATAGCTCTGAACATTGTGAACTTAATACTATTTTCAGCTGATTCCCGATTTGATATACGAGATGTTGGTTGTTGTATAGTGAGAAGAGAAAACAAGAATACTCATCAACTAGAACTTCATCAAAAGAAAATATAACAAAACAAAACAAACAATTTATGACGATTTACTAATAGGGATTGAGCGCAGCGACATACCTCCTTCAGGCAGTGTTGTAGCATTGATTGAACCAACATCCGGGAGACTTCCGAAGGTGAAAGTTTCGGCATTCAAAGAGACAATGTAGCTTGTGGATGAGGATAGGGAGTCCGCGTTTATACTTGACGTGTCGTAGCCTTGGAAAGTAATGACCTGATAAAACGCAAAGAAAGACAAAAAACAACAAAATAATTATGGCAAAGATGATGGTGAGGGAGACTCAGGTAAAAAAAAAAAAGAGCCCTACAAAAACACAAAATGCCATAAATCAAACAGCCAATAACTCATTGAACAAGGAGTGGTGACCCCCCCCCCCCCCGCATTTGACTTGACTTACAATGTAGCTCACTATCAATCTGGGCGAGGGGTTGGGTTACTGAGAGCAACTTCTCGGAAGAAATCATTGCATTCCCATAAACCATGTCCAATAATTGCTTGATATCTAGTTTCTTTTGACTATGTACTTTAGAGATTACGTTTTTCTACCTTGTTTTTCTTTGTCATCTTTGTCATGAAAGAGCTGATTTCATGTGCCCGTTCTTGAACTGCTTTGGTTAGACTTAGCCAAAAAAAAAACAAAAACAAAAACAAGTTCCTCTAAAATAAAAAATTAGAACGTGGTTTATTTTTCTAATGTTACATGTTCGTCGCACTGCTATTACAATACTGATTATGCCCGACGACTTTGTGCTAGTCTTTGCAGACTAATGTCGTTTTAAAGATGAAAATCTCCTTTAATTAAGTAAGTCACCACTTTGCTTTAATGCTTGGTATGGAAGCATATTCGGTAAGGCATTATTCCTCATTTACCCACTTTCGAGCAGTCTTGTTTATAATCAACATTGGTACGATTTTGATTAAAATGAACCATCTCCATACCCTGAAAGATGAGATGCTGTTTTTATAAGGACTGTTCTGCAAAATTAATTTCCCTTTCCAGCAAACTTGGTCAATCATGATAATAGGCTATATTTTGAAAGAAGCAAGTGTCTTGGATTTATCAAAAATATTTATTTTTACATCTTTGAGCCTCCACAGTCTTTTGCTCTACTTTGAAGACCCTATACCGTGCTGAAAGAAGGGTGACCCGATTGAACCGATTTTCACTCGAGGAACGCTCGAAAACCATTTACGACTAGTACAGGCCTGCTGTCATGGAACTGCCCGTTAGCGAATATGAAGCGTATGCTTCGACTTCGGTCAAGCTGCTCGACTTCGTTTGTATTGACATATGCTTAGAGATCAATGATAAGGCTGTACACAATCTATTACGGGTATTCCCTATCCGAGACAGGCCAGTCTTCTAGTTGCATGATACCCCAAGTTACCATATAGGGCGATCTCACCTGTGGATCGCTCTTAAATCTCGAGAGTGAGAGTGGTACTCTAGGCCTAAGGTGGGCTACTCACCCTGCCCATGTTTTCTGTCTCGAGTGTGACTCTATATCCTGTGACGTCACAATAGTAAGAGCTCGGATTCCATGAAACACGTAGCGTGTCGGAGCTTACTGCCTCCACATCGAAATCGGTTGGGTTGAAGGCATCCGGGATGACATCCTCAACTGGAAAAATAGAACAGGAAGTGGGGCTCCGTTAGATAACGTCTGGTGGGGGGGGGGGGGGGGGGATGGGGATTTAGTTGCAGGCACCTGCTGCTAGATAAACGTAATCTGTGGAGGCAAGCACTTGTAAAGACAACTTGTCGTCATCATTGCTTTTTGACCCAGTAGACCATTTTGACCGACGACATACTATTTTGTACAAAATACCATTGTAATCGATTTTGAAGAATTTTATGTATACCGACAAGCTAAGTTATGACAGAAAGACAGGTAATTGGGAAATTATAACTCAGCTTTCATTAAACATCTTTACGGTAATTTTAGATCAGGCTCTGTACCTGCTCGCAAATTTATACATGAATGCATTATGTTACTATTATTATCATTATTTTAGATAACCTTCACAAACCCGTGCAGGAACAATTCTTAAAGGTAAATGATATGTGTATAATGAAATGACAGAAAGATTTTTGTGAGAGTTTATGGCTGATATTTCAGTCAAGATAAGGAAATTACCACACAGCGAGGTTGTAAGATGTGATAGAAATACATTTTTCGTATAGAACATTTTTGACGTACGTGGTCTCGAGTCACGATATATTATAATGCAATGTATGCAGTCCCATTCAAGGTATACAATACTGGGAAAAGGTGTCATTATTGTCCATGAATGTAAGAGAGAGAGAGAGAGAGAGAGAGAGAGAGAGAGAGAGGGAGGGAACGCCAGCTCGATTTGTGTGTATTACTTGAAGTTGAAAAATATGCCTGAGCGGACCTTTAAGCGTCTCGCAAATGTATGGCTTGGCGAGGTCGCAGCGGTCATCGTAGTAGTAACCGTCGGCGCCCTCGATGTACACGCAGTCCTCCAGGTTCCCAGGGACCCTGCTCGGCTGGTCATCGCCCCAGTTATAGATGGCCCAGTTGTTGGTCGGAGTGTCGCACTCGACGTAGTAGAAGATACCCTCTGATGCGACATCATAAAGACCTGTATAGAGCAGCATCAACAGGAAAACGAGAATCAAGCTATGATGGCAATCTCAACAAAGCGTGATAGTGCGCCATTTCGGGATTCTTAAAGATCTTAAGAATTTTAAGATTTCAGATTGACCGACATAAGCTTGCCAGCACACCAACCTGACAGCAAAAGTGGTATGTGACAATGTCACATTCAATGCAAAAATAATGAGATGGATGGTCTCCTAAGTGTAAATTGACGAACCAGTGGTCACCAGGTTCATCCTTTGCTGGAACATGTTTGATGTATTCCATAAAATGTTACATTGCGCAACTTTTTCATGCCCTACCTGACTTTTAGTTTGAAAAGGAGTGAGGTACCTAACCAACTAAAAACAGAGAAAGGTCTTTTGTACTCATGTTCACATGAACTATCTCCGAACTGGCTTATTCACGCTGTCTGTTATGTTAAGGAGTACGGACCGCTCCGATCTGGCAGAACACCCGCCTTTTACTGCGGTATCTCCATTGCGCAAGCGTATGCTGAATGCATGATTATATTGCGGCGGGGTGAGCCGGTCGCCGCATATGATTATATCATGCATACGTCAAACGCATGCACGCATGGGACACCGCAGTTAAATATTGCGGATTTTTATGTGACGTCGGATCGGTCTATCAACTGTCTATACTAAACCTTCTGTAAATTGTTATTCATGACGTCACAATCGACAGGACCCTGGCCAGACCAAAAAGAAAAAGAAACGTCGACTGCGCATGGCAGATATCAAACTCACCGATCCACCATTGGTCGCCGCCGGAGACATCCCGGATGTAGCGGTTCTCAAGTGCGCTCGTGATGACGGCGAGATCGGCACCCGGCGTGGAGCGGCAGTCCTCCCTCGCAGCCTGCCAAGTGAGGGGGGCGCTTCCAAATTTGTAGCAGGTGGGTCCATTCGCGTCTGCTTCGATGTAGCCTTCGGGACAGTCGTCTGCATGAATGTGTGAATGTGTGTGTATGGGGGGGGGGGGGGGGGGAGGAGATGGATGTAGAAAGAAGAAAAGTGTGGACGGTGTGATTGCCACTACACATTGTTCATCGCACACGTCTGCTAGCTTGCCTCTAATCACCTACAACGCTATGTACTGTAAAGTTCATAGACCCTTAGACTTGGAAATATAGTAGACATACGTGTCTAATGCTACGCGGTTAGTTGCAGTGGACTGAAGGTATGAATGATGATGAATATACTTCAATCTCCTTTTGAAAGCATTAACATGTACAATTGGCTCGTTCACCTCAGTTTATGCTCAGCTCTATGTTCATACTCAATCTGTATGTTGAGGTCGAAAAGGAAATTTTGGGCATGACGAAATGTTTGACCTAGTAGATGTTAAATATAGCATGAAGAAATTAAACGTTTCCCATATAAAACTTCTTTTCTAGTGAAAAATCATGTTTAACGCACAACAAAATAAACCATACTATTAGTGAGATCAGGGCCACTAATTCTTCATGTGCCGTAGCACTTATCGATTGCTGTTCGATTTTTTTCCCCCTTTAATTATTGGTAATTCCTCTGAGCTTACCCGTATGGTAAGTTTTAGATATAACATTATCGCAGGATATGCTGTCGTTGATTTACACTTTCTCTCTCTCTCTTCTTACGTTCGTTGTATAAATCCCAACTAAAATCAATTCGAACAAACTTGATTCTCCAGCTGAAATGAACACTGCATGCGGAGACACCAGCGGTGCTCCTACGGGTAATAGCATGGACTTACAGAATTGTTCGTAGGTGAAAGAGAACCCGGTCGCAACACCAGCTGAGTCGGCGGAAAACCTTATGGCAAGGGTATTCGCCGTACTGATGACGTCATCGGGAATGTCCGAACCGGTCAAAACCTGAATATAAAGTAAATGCATTAAAAAAAAATAAGAATGAAATTATACTGCTACTCATTCTTCTTGGTACCGTTTAGATCTCTAAAATTCCCTCGAGATAAACCAGTAAATTCTATGGGATGCGGGATTTTCAAGGCTTTCGATATAAATCAAGGTCAGGAATTATATTGAAACGTACGCTTTGTTCAACAATATGGTCTATGAGATTTTTTTTTAACATCTCGAATCTGGTTGAAGGAATGAATGTCACAATAGGAATTTGACCTGCACATTGTACTGAAAGTGTAATCTTACTAAAAAAGTGCGCATCTTTGGACAAATATTACTTTTTGTGTCATATTTTTGGATTGCCCTCCATGAGGGAAACATTTCCTTAATAGCCATTTTACACATGAGTGTTAGGCTGTTATCCAGTCATCTCTGAAAATCCCAACCCACTTGCAGGATGCAATTGAATTGTTTTCAGAACCCCCCCCCCCCGACTAATCAAGTTAAATTTGAACATCAAAAACAAACAAACAAACAAACAAACAAACAAACAAACAAACAAACGACTACAACACTACCACCGCTACCACCACCACCAACAACAATAACAACAATAACAAGAAGAAGATAATTATGATGTAGTCCTCACCAATGTTCCGAGTGGCTCAGCGCGGCTTCCCACAATGCCGAGCGTGTCACGGCCGGCTTCGAGGTCAAATCCGGAGAAGGTCAGGCGGATGTTGTATCCCTCGGTAACCTGGATGACCCAGTTGCAGAGGGCATGGTTCGGATACTGGAAGCCGTAACCAGGGGAGGAGATGGTACCGGACAAGTCCGTCAGTACCTCATTAGAGCACATGTCTGTATAAGGAGACGCAATGGGAAACATGGGGGAAAACACTTTTACATCTTCATTAGATAGCAAATCCGATGGCTTAGTTGGCTCTAAGCTCACATGAATGAGAGAAAAAAGGTGATAAGATATGACACTATGATGATAACCTCTGAATTCTATGAGATCAATGATTACATGAGGAAAATGAAGAAAATACTTCCACATCTTCATTAGATAGCGAATCAGATGACTTATTTGGCTCTAAGCTCACATAAATGAGAAAAAAGGTGATAAGATATGAAACGTCGATGATAACAGCTGAATTCTTTGGGATTACTGACTTTTACGATCTGTGGGAAAATAGCGGTTATTTTTAGGAAATGCTAAATTTTACATTTTGTTTTCTACCATGACATTCGAGATTAAAACATGTTTCCTTCTAAGAACTTATATATACAATTATTACCAATTCGTAGTTTATTTATTTATTCATTTATCTATTCATTTTCTATTTATTCATATTTATTGTTTTGGTTTTCTGTTTTTGTTTTGTTTTGTTTGTTTGATTTTACAGATGAAGGGGTGGTGCATCAGTTGGTTTTAACAGATACAAACCATCGTAGAAAGTAATGCTGAAGCCTGGCATGTTGGTGCTGCCGTCAGAGGTGAAAGCCAGCCACATTGTGGCGGAGTTGGTGGTGAAGGACTCGTTGACAGGACCAGACAACTGGCCTACCCTGGTGGTGAGGTCGACAGCATTGCCCCCTGATCCCGGACCGAACTCCAAAGTATCATAGGGGCCCTCTGTAGAATTACATTACCGAAAACCAATGATGATAATGTATTGATAATTAGATCAAAGACGGTAATCAGTTACAAATCTAGTAATGAAAATAATGATGGTAATAGTAATAGTAATGGCAAAAATGATAATGATTCAAGCACCACTTATTATCACTCAATATCGATGTTATCGTGATGTCAATTGTAATAGTAGTAATGACTGTGAAAACGAGTAGAAAAGTAATCTACGAATCAGGCGTTCTTTTCCATTTTATCAACCATAGAATCGGGAATGTGATCAAAACCACATGGAGGTCTATTTTCAAGTTTTTTTTTTTTTTTCATTTGCGATTCTTTTGTAGGAGGCAGAAATTATTTAGTTTAGTGCACACTCTCCTTCCCCCCACACACACATTTTAACATAACAGTTATAAACACACCAACAAACTCTTACCTGTCATAAAATCGGTGACGACGGCTCTTATTGGTAACAATTGTTGGCAGAAAACGGTCCAAAGGCAGTACTCGTCGTTACCATAATTCTGCGGATAGTTAGGCGAGGAAATGGTCGCTGTTCCCTGGACGAGCCGAATCGTCTCCTCACAATCTGCACGAATCCCGAATAAATATGTTTTTTTAAACGAAACTAAACACAGATATATATTATATATATATATATATATATATATGTATATATAATTTATCTGTTCATAACAGGTATACACACATATAATTATATATATATATATATATATATATATATATATATATATATTAGAAGAAAGAGTCTCAAGTACGCCATGGATCCAACGATTACAAAATTTTGTAATCGTTGGATCCATGACGTACTTGAGACTCTTTCTTCTAATAATTACAACATTCGAAGTCCAACACGTGGAAAATTCCAAGGTATATATATATATATATATATATATATATATATATATATATGATATACATGAATATTACTATCCATAGATTTTTTGCAATTTATTGCAATATTCCGTCTGAGGCAAAGACGTCGACAAATAATCTATATTTCTGGTATTATTCGTTAAAAAAGAGTTTACAGAAGGAAAGCATGAAAATGGAAAACACAAACCATTATCTTGCTCCGCAAAAATGGAAAATCCACTGGACGCATTGGCATAATCGGAGGTGAAATGGATCCACGCAGCAGAGTCCTTGATCATGAAAGACGCCGGTTGGACGGTGCCGGAGAATTCGGCGTACTTCGTGCTGCTGTCCGTAGGGTCATCTCCGTTGCCAATCTCTAGGACGTCATAACTGTGCGAATCAGGAGATAATGAATTAAAGGAGCCCTCTCCACCACCACCACCACAACCACCACCACCACCACCACCACAACAACAACAACAACAGTAACAACAACAACAGCAACAGCATCAACAACAATAACAACAAACAGAACCACAAAAGAAAACAGGTGAAAAAACAGACCATATCCAAATGCACGGTGACCTGTGTTTCTCGAGTTTAGACAAGTTGTTTTAACTGCATTGAAACTTGGAATTGACAATGATAATATCAACGATTATAAGGCTTTGGAAATCGCAATACCCGTATGGAATTGATGAAGTGTCTCTCAATGAATGGATTTACATGTAAAATTCCGCTTTAATAGAGCGTGAAAGTCTACTTTCGAATTCAAGTCGGGCGAGGGGAAAAATATTATGAGAGTGAATGTAATCTCAAGAGTTAGGATTTTTGCCATCGCCGTCACGATCAGCGCGTCCTCGTATCATTGTAATCATCATGGTTACAATCGTTGTTATCATAAAGATGATGTCTGATGATTGAAATAATTTTCATTGTATATTTTTCTTCTCCTTCAATATATGAAGGGTTTGTTTGCAAAAACCGATAAGTCAATTTTTTGAGATTTTGAAGTACGATCTCTGTCATAAAGTACAAAATAATACCTTTTGAATGATATATTGGTCACTACATATAAAGGAATATTTTTAAGTTATGGTCAAAAGAAGCAAAAATGTTCTTATTATTCTCTTTATTTTTCTTGACCTTTAATCGCAAATATCTCCATTTGACAAATATGGACTTATCGGTTTTTGCAAACAAACTCTTCATATTCTAATATCATCATCATCATCATCATCATCATCATCACCATCACCATCTTCCCCATCATCATCATCGTCAGCAGCAGCAGCAGCAGCAGCAGCATCGCCGCTGTCAACATCCACAGAATCATATCATCATGATCGTCATCACCAACACCGGCAGCACCATGGTATCCTCATTATAATCCTCCTACTCCTCCTCCTCCTCATCATCATCATCACCACCACCACCACCACCACCACCACCACCACCATCATCATCACCATCATCGTATTCATCTTCGTCATCATCCAAGATCAGGTCGTTGTCATGACAATCATCATCACCATCATCGTCTTCATCTTCGTCATCATTGTCATCATCCAAGATGAAGTCGTTGTCATGACAATCATCATCGATTTGCCAGGGCTTGGCAGCCAGACTCACAAGTATTCCGTCATGAAATCTCTGATGGATAGCCGGATACGGGCCTGGTCAGTGGTGAGGTACCAAGTACAATCGAGTCTGTGCGGGTAGTCCTGGGGGAAATTCGGGGACTCAATGACCTGGACCCCATCGACTGGGACGGCGACATTTCCCCCGCAAGTTATGTTCAAGGGCGAGTTGTTACCAGGTGCCTTATCAGCAGGAACGTCCTCTGGCATACACAAAGACAAACATATACTAGTAGTATTAATCCGCATGCTGCCCTTTGTGTGCTTATCATCTATGGTAAAATGAGGGATATAAAAGTGACACTCAAAGGCTGTCCTGTGCAAGGGAAGAGGCATTTCATGCCTTATGTGAACTGTTTCGATATTTTAGCATACAACTGCAGAAAGACAGCAGTGGTGCCATACATCACAAGCGGAATAGTTTACACACTCGACGTACATTCTAAAGAGGGCATGTTTTAAATCCAAGGACTAACATACCCAGGGCAATATGTGGAAACGTAAATGCGTATCTTCCATCCTTGCATGGTAACGTAGGGGCAAGGTCAATGTACTTTTGATATACAATTACCGAAAGGAGCAAAAGGCTTCATACTAATGGCTTTCATATCAAGCATAAGATGTTATGTAAGATGGAAGTGCTAGACATTGCAGTATAGTGGGCACTCGGCATATGGAGATCTGATACAATACGATACCTGATATACATTGTAGCAAGCTCTTTTCTCTGATCAAAGATGACCTTTATTAATGTGTGCAAGTATTGGCAACTGCTATAACGTTATACTTGCCATTAGGACTTTTTTTTTTAGGTGTGGGGAGGCATCACGCATCTCTTCATATTGAAATTCCACCGCACTGAAATTGGTTGGAGTGTCATTTCTGCAAAGACAGGTATTGTGTAACATGGGGAAACACGCGCCGTGCGTGAAAAGGCCTGGGGAGCGGAAGTACTAACCGCTGTTCCTCTCGCTTAGAGAGAGCGCGAAACCCTTCGCCGCGTTGTCGACAGTCGACGAGTCGGTCTCCAGCCGGAGCCAGACCGCCTCGTCGGTGATGGTGAGCAACTCCTGGGTGGATCCGGTGAAGCGGTAGACAACCGAGCTCGGGTCAGACGGGTCTGAGCCCTGGCCCACCACCAGGTAGTCGTAGCCGTTCTCGAGAGCGATGTCGCGGAAGTCCAGCTGGATGATGTCGTTGGCCGCTATGCCGACGTTGTTCGTCGACGGCGGGATCGTGGAGGTGAAGACCCAGCTACAGTCCTGATAGTCGTCGTAGCCGCTTGGGTAGCCCGGGGACTCCAAGAGGAGAGGCAACCCGGATTTGAGGTCATAGAAACTCGTGCACATACGTTCCATAGGCGCCTCTGTGCAAAAAACAAAAACAAAAAACAAAACAAATAAAGAGATCAACATGCGACCATCACCACTTTTGAAAAGGCGGAAAATATTGAAAATATGACGAGGTTCGATGAATCTTACAGGATGTCACTCTCTCAAATAGCACGTATTGATGGTGTGGTCTCTCAAAAGAATTCTGTAAGCAATGAAGTGACGTCTAATAGATACTTGTAATGCTTTACGGACTTACCAACGTCGTATTCACTGTAGGTCAGGAGGAAGCCCCGGCTCTCCCTACTCTGGTCCGTAACGAACTCCACTCTCACCGCGTTGGAGGTGCTGATGTAGTTCTTGGGCAGCGTGAGGCCGTTCAGCATCTGTTGAAAAAAAAAACGAGAACGACTTACTCCAAGACCTTCTGCAAATATTGGAAAGCTGTGATATATTCATATAACAGCTGCTAACTGCTGATCAACCGTGCTTTTTGCCAGCAGAATACATTGTTCCTGTGGCTATCCTTCATAAACTTGTTGATACAAAGGTTGATACAAAGGTTGATACAAAGGTCTTATCTACACAGTGTCAAGATCAAGAGAGTACTTGAATCACGATCAATGATATGAACATACAACCTAGATGAAACTGAAGAGCATCAAAGGACGAAAACAACAGGCAGAATACCAGAGAATAATACTAATTTGAAATACAGCATGCATTTATTACACCTTTCACTAAAAAGACCGGTTGCATCATTTGCCGATTAACGTAATGACATCCATCGTGTTAAACACCAGGGAAACATATCATTTTAAAGAGGCAGTAGCGTGGGGAAATATGGGTGGTCCGATTGAAACGATATTCATTCGCTGCCCACCGGGGTTGCATTCGCTTAACTTTCAGTATGCTGATCGGTATGAGGCAAAAAGGTAGAAATGAAAAACGGGTCTAGGACAGTTACCCCTTGGGCAATTTTCCCCAACCCTTCCCCTGACCCTAACCCTAATCCTAAATCCTTAACCTAAACCTAACCCAAACTCTAACCCTAAACCTAACCCTAAACCTAATCTTTACTCTAACCTTATCACTGACCACTGTTTACACTGATTTAGCCGAGGGGGGGGGGGGGGGAAGTAATTGCCCTGGGGAGGGGTAATTGCCCTGATACGATGAAGAAACAAAGAAAAAAAAAACAAGCAAACAAAAAGGTTCACATACCAGCGTTTCTTCGTATTCTCCGCTCTCCTTCATCTCCGAGATTCGAAGGAAGTCGTTGGGGTCGGGGACGAAGAAGAGAAGCTGGAAAGTGAGCTCGACGCGAGTCTCCAACATGATGTCGTAGCGACACTGCAGGTTTGGAGGATAGTCAGCGGGGAAATATGGGGAGGAGATGTTGCCTGGTGCCGTTGTTATGACGACGGTCTCCTGGCATCCTGTTAGAGGACACAGAGATTATCCCGATGTTAATGTCGTGTGCACATGGCGTTTTTGATATTTCATTGTCTGAACTTGACATTTTAATCTAATGGAAACCGTTTGTTCTATTTCTTTTTTTTTTGGGGGGGGGGAACGTAACTGGATCCAAGTATCCACGGAATATAACGTAATGTAGCAGCACAGTTTCTGAAATGGGTTTTCTCCCTGTCTATTTATTAAGTAGTATTGTAGAAAGGAGCTAGAATCTCACGTAAATGGTGACAATAAGGATCTTGAGGTGTGAATTTCTTCGATCTGTCTCCCTCCACAAATGAAATGTGTGAAATCACAACTATTGATCCGCAATTTAATTATTGAGGGAGACAAATTGAAGAAATTCACACCTCAAGATTATTATTGTTCCCATTTACGTGAGATTCTAGCTCATTTTTACGATGCTACTTAATAAACAGACAGGGAGAAAATTCACTTGCTTTCAATAAGGATCTTATTAGAACGCAAAATAATATCCTAACGTCACCTGGGTATTCCAGTGTACTGGCATCGACGGGCGGCCCGTAGTCGTACTCCCTGTCGACGATCACGAGGGGACGGATCTCGAAACGGTATGGAGTGCTGGCGCGCAGGTTGTCGATGACGGTGGAGTCAGCGTTCCCGCCCGCGATGACTCGCTCCCCCTCGGAGTTGAGCTCGGCAAGGTCCGAGTAGCGGATCTGGTAGGCGTACACGTCACAGTTGAACTGTGAGGGCGCCCAACTGAGGAGGATGCTGCTGTCGGAGACTGGCTCTGCGCTGAAATTAGCGGGAAACACTTCGATGGGGAAGAAGTCTGGAAATGCAAAATAACAAACATTCACATCCACATTATCACACATTTACAAATTAAAAAAAAAAGAACATAACGCACCTAAATTCTCGGCAAAAATTTGAAGGGTATCTGGAGTGTATCATTATTACTTATACTTCTAATGCGTCTTAATTTGTAATCCGTTGAAGCGAGATGGATTATACTTTTACATCTTGCTTTCGAAAGGACATAAATGTACACCCAAAAAAAAAACACACACATTATTTTCATCATACGACACTATTCTGGACGTTGGCTGGTCGTATTATGTCCACTGCATTTATAGACTGCAACATAAAAAGAAAACAACAACACACAAACGGAATAATCAACCAGTGAAAATGATCTGATAGAAATGTTCAACATTCTAGAGACAAAATTTAACAAGAGACGTTAGCAAATTGGAGGGAAAGAATCACAAGACACAAGAGTGACAAATGATAAGAAATGAGGTAATCAGTAATAGGAAAAGAAGTATTAGTAAGAGAAATGTTCTGTAGATCAGAATCACGACGCAATAAATACATATAAACGGGACTACGACCCCGAGGATGAGGTAATCAGTAATAGGAAAAGAAGTATTAGTAAGAGAAATGTTCTGTAGATCAGAATCACGACGCAATAAATACATATAAACGGGACTACGACCCCGAGGATGAAAAGCAGTGCAATAAATGACATCCCCAACAAAAAATGAAGCCGCTAGTTAAATCGTCAGGAGAGATTTAATTTATGTCATAATAGTACAGGAAGTAATCAACAGTAAATCAGATCATAACTTTCCTAACGGCGGCCGAAATTTCATAAAGAATATTTCCAATGCGTATTGATAGATGCTGAAAAGTGTTATATCAAAGCTTTTTTCCTCAACCCTGGAATACTCAAAATTAAAAAGTAAAAAAGGAGTAAGAGACATATTTTGGAAAATAGCAACGACTACGCGCTTACCCTTCGCGAAGATTTCGCAGATAAACTGGTTCGGGCGTGCACAGGGCCAATCCATCCACTGACCGCTGCTGATCATCTGCACGCAGTTCTGGTCAGTGGCCCCGACGTCCGGCTCGTCCGGTGCCCAGTTGGAGGTCTGCCATGGGGTCATCTGGCTGCAGTCGGTCCAGCGGAAGGTCCCCTCGGTGGACTGATCGTGGAGACCTATAGGTGGTCAAAGGCAACAGGTGATTAATCACTCGGATGTCAGATGCGAATTTGGTGTCGTACGGATTGAACGGCTGCGGGCAAAAGGCGAAGCTAAATCGCGACTGATTGCGTATCGGATTACAATAACTCTTCAGTTTTTCATGCCTTGCGTACACTAATTTTCTTCTGCGGAATACACGGTACGTTTTCGCTATGCGTATTTCTATTGTAAACATGATTTGCACCTATTTACGAAAAAGCGATGATTGCGTGTGTATTGTTGAATGCAACATGCCAATTTATTATCATCACAAGGTTCCACAATTATGCTCTTTTCGTTTCACATAGTTTTACTGACCTTACTGATACAAGAGAAAATGATAAAAAAGTGATGTGTAGAAGTAGGTTTTTTTTTTGGCGAAAAATTGAATAGAAATCTGATTTGAAATTGAATTGAACCATCAGTCATTTCTTGGCTGGGCTACCCTCCTGTGGAATAGTGTATGATGGGAGTTACAATTTACTGCAGATTTATCATTAGTTGTAAAGTTATGCAACAGAGCCCTGGAGAGACATGGGGGAGTAAGGGGAATCCGCCAAGGGATTCGAACCTGCAAACTTCAGTTTGCTAGTCCAGTGCATCATCTCACTGTCTATAACGCATCGATGTACATACCAATCCACCAGTCGCCCTCCACAGTCCTGTTCTTGATGTAGTCCTGCTCGAGCTGGTTGTTGATGACCACCAGTTCTCCACCGGGATCCTTGCTGCACTCGAGTCGGGCCTGCTGCCATGTGAGCACGTCCTGAACGAAGCGATAGCAGCGGTTCAGGTAGCCCTTCTCGTAACCATCTGGGCAAATGTCTGTAATATAAAAAAGAAAAGAAAAAAAGATGAAACAGAAAGCAGGGCAGAATGTTAAAAGATGGGAACACGGAAAAGACATGAAATCGGAAATGCCCTCCCCTGCAAAGTTCTAATCGTACACTTCTTTCGTCTGAGGCATTAAACATTAGGATAGCACACTTGTTACTTCAATATATGGGTGTATCTATTTCAATTTTGCAACATAACTTATCTCTCCTCAGTAGACGATTTTTTTTTTTAGCCCAACCTGTCAACTTCATGTTACTTTCATGATTGTCGCTGATGAAGGAAAAATAGCAATAGGATGTTTGTAAGTTAACTACGTAGAAGCTGATTCTTATGCAAACAGTTGCTTGTCTTTTTCTTTTGTTTTCCCAGATAGAACTTGACCAATAACCCAATGTGGAAACTGTTGTATAATTTGTAGAAATTTTTGTGAATCTGTGCGTGTACCCGTCTCGTTGAATGTCCTGGCTGTGATGGTGTCACTGTAAGGCCCTAGTCCGAGATCGGTCACAATGGCGATTCGGAACCTGTACTCTGTATCGCGCATGAGATTGTTGAGCGTGTACGCGTTGGAGTCGCCTCCTTCCACGAGCGCAGTGATGGAGTCCAGTCCCTGCGTGATCCGGATGCTGTAGCCAATCACATCGCAGTTGTAGTCGGACGGCATCCACGTCAGTCGTATGCTGACAATGGATAGGGTCGTGGCTGCGAATTCGGTCGGGGTGGGGTCTCCAGGATTGGCTGTTATCAAGAGCAATTGATTTTGATAATGGGATAAGTGGTATTTACAATTAGCCTTCTGATCAACATTTTAGTCACGGCGAGGAAGTGACAATTTCATTTTTTTTAATGTCAACAGATGTAATTGCACATCTGATTCAATTCCCTGCCAATTCACAAAATCACGATACTCTTCATCAGTTTGCTTTCATAAAAATGAACTTTAGAAAAAAAAAATACAAATCATCATCATCATCATCAACATCATCATCATCATCATCGTCATCAACACCACCACCACTATTCTCCTTCTCTTCATCATCATCATCTAAATACTGTCATCATTGTACTTCTATCAAATCTCAAGCACTATGCTGTCAATGTATAACTACTCCATTTTTATATTATTGAGTTGCACTATATCAGTCAATCCTTTTTTGGTTTCTTATGATTTTTTCATTCACATTGACCTTGAATAACACAACAGAGGTGACATTTTTCTTGTTCATAGATGTACCCCATGTGTAGAAACTGAACTTAGGCTCTCTCGTCCTATAGTCATGAGCCCCAACCACTGGTCCAAAAATAACCCTTATACGTGGTGTTTAAATCCTCTGCCACACTAGATTAAATATTGAATATAATGCTTGGAGTAGGTAGGCTCTCTTGTTTTACCCAATGGGTCAAGCTCGCAGATGAACATATTCGGACGCTCGCAGGGCCAGTCCAGCCACTGTCCAGTGGACACCATCATCCCGCAGTCCTGGCTTCCGTCCTCGTCGTCCGGCTGTCCAGCGGCCCAGTTGGACGTCTGCCATACGTTCATGTCCGTGCAGTCCACCCAGCGGAACTCCCCTTCTTCAGACTTGTCATACAGCCCTATTGGGAACAAGGAATGGCAGATCATGGGTTCGAATCCCGAATGGACATGGTTCCAAAATCGTCGTTTTGCAGAATGGTTCGTGCAACGTATACACTAAAACGTCTTGTCATTATGCAGAGAACTTGAAGGATCAAAGTTTGAGTGTTTTTGATGTGTGAAGATCTTCAGGCAGTAGCCCACAGCACCCAAACTTTTGAAATCATTAGCAAATTGTTGATGTTGAGATACATTTTTTTATTAAATGTTTTCGTTTTCTTAATCACTTATTAAGACAGCCTCCGAGATAAAGAATAAAAAATCTTCAACATCTGTCATGGCTGTAGTCAGATTTAAGCTGTTAAAGTTTCTTTACCAAACAAAGTAAAAAAAAAAGAAGATAGATAAAGAAAATATGGATAGATAGGAAATTTGGAAGCTACGATTAAGTTCGGACAAGTTGGCTTGGACCTACAGAGAGAGATGGGCGCAAAAGACGGAGACGAAAAGATATGCGTAATATAAAATATGGCACAGGAGCGCACTTTAAAGTAGGATACCATTCACAATTGTGAGAATGATAGTACGAAATATTAAATGAAAGAATACAAATGTGCTGCCTTGCGGAGTTTCTTTTTTGTTTCTTTTCCGTTGGATGGCGGAAATTGAATACTCACCGACCCACCAGTCTCCCGGGCCAGCGCGGCTGGTGATGAACTCGTGCTCCTCTGCAGTCTCGATGACGGCAAGATCTGCGCCGGGATTCCGTTGACAGATCTGGCGGGCGCCGTTGAAGTCCACGGTAAGGTCGTTGCGGAAGGAATAGCAGCGACTGTTGTTGCCGAGCTCGAAGCCGCCAGCGCAGGCTGCGGAGATTGAAGAAGAGGATGATGATCGATGATTAGCGGGGGGGGGGGGGGGGAGGAGAATGAAAATTAAGAAGAAGAGAGACAGAAGAAAGACAGGTCGGGTCATAATTATGATACCATTCCGCAGAGACTCAACAGCTGCGGGCCCAACTGTAATCAGCAATGTTCGGGTAATCATGCAAAGTGTTAAATGGTTCAAACTTCGATGGCTGGAAAAAGACCTCAAAGAACTCAAACCCTATAATCTGCTTCCACAGACTCACTGTTGCTGTGATCTCACTCTGACATTAAAAGGATGATAAAGTTTTGGTTGAGCTGGGGCTTCAAATTTCCAACTATTTTTCTTCTGAGATAATGAGAAACCTCTAATGAAAAATATCAAGACCATACAATTCGTGTATTTCATTTTGTTTTCATCTTGATATTTCACAAGTGGTTTCTAATAATCTCGAAAAAAAGTTAAAATCTGAGTCTCCCATCTCAACCAAAACTATACTATCCCTTTAATGATATTAATGATCGTTATTATGTTCTTTATCTGTTGGATTGACGACTGGATTGTCTTCTTACCTGCCACGGTTCTGACCTCTGATCCCGCCGAATTACCAAGACTGCCGAAGCTGAAGGTGATCGTGTCGATGAACACCGAGTAGAGAGTGTCGGGCATGAGATCGGTGATGAGGTAGATGTCGCTCTCGCCCCCGGGAACCGCCTGCACCCCGCGCACGCCGTCCTGGCCGAGCCAGGCCAAGGTGTAGGACAGAATGTCGCACTGTCGAGAGTTGGGCGTCCAGCTAACGGTGATCGAGGACGGCGACCGGGAGTCAGCGCTCACGCCGGAGGGTGAAACCGCGTTGGGCTGCTGATCTGCAGGCAGGTACGAGAAGAGAGGATTAACGATGAAGATTTAGCTAGGTAAACTCAGAAAAGAAAGATTGATAGATATGGAGATAGACGATAGATAGATAGATAGACAGATAGACAAATAGATAGACAGATAGATAGATAGGGAAGTAAGGAGAGAGTGAGAAGTGAGAGAGAGGGAAAGAGAGAGAGAAAGTGAGGGGAAACAATTAAAACAAAACTAGAAAAGAAAACTGGAAGACAGTGCCGGGAAGAAGAAATAGAAAATGTTACAGCCATGTGACTTAAGTTGCTTTAATTTCTTCCTCTCCCATATTCCTCTTTTTTTCCTTCCTTCCTTTTAACCTTTTCTTATGCTCTCTGTTCATTTCGCATTCGAAGTCAATTTCATGCCGTTTATATCATATTTCAGTGGCGTGATTATGAAGCATTGGGTGCGTATTATATTTTATATTAGTTTTTAAAATGATCGTGCTTTTTCATTTCAATAGAATGAATAATATGAAACGAAACGATCGATGCATTCAGATTAATGCCGAAATACCTCTTGGCCTGATTTCACAGACGTAGCTGAGAACCATGTCGCAGCTGAGGTCTGACCACTCGCCCGAGATACCGTTGATGGCGGCGCAGTCCTCCTGCGGGATTAGACCATTCCCCGGCTCTCCGGAGGCCCAGGACACGAAGGTAGGCGTCATGCAGTCTGAGCCCCATCGCCAGTCACCCTCATTCGCGACATCGTACAGTCCTGGTCCATACACACAAATAGCACATTATACGTCATGCGTGTCGTATTATCATAAACTTTCCCGTTTCCCGTTGACTGTAGACAACAGAATACGTCTACAGCATTTATTTAATTTGATTTCATTTCATAAATTTCCATAACTGAATTACATTTTTTTTTCTTCTTTGTCCTGTCTTTTTATGGCTGTCTTCTTCAGAATGACTTTATGTTTTTTTTTTTCTGTTGCAAGTTTTTGAGCTGATTGTATGAATTGTACATGTACAAGCTCTGCTTTGAGTGGACTCCTCATTTTTTTTTTCATTCCTCAGAGCTTAGATAATGTAAGATGTGAGAAGGTTCGATTGAAATTAATATGAAAAGTAGATGGAAGGAGGTTCATACAAATTTGTTCCTTCTTGGCTTGTTTTTAATTTACTTCCATTTCACTTTGTTTTTCGTTCACGTAGCAAAGATCAAATATAGGCACCTTTATAGGGTAACATATTTCAAGACAGTGCATCATTTTTGTTTTGTCAAGAGTCCAACGTACCGATCCAGTGAGGTGCAGATGCCGTCATGTTTGTGATGTACTCGTTCTTCTCGGCACTCTGGATCTCGACCAGGTCTGAGTTCGTTTCCGCGCGGCAGTCGGCGCGCGCGTCAGTCCAGCTCTTTATTTCGGTGGCAAACTTGTAGCAGAAGCCTTCAAAGCCCTGTACGTAGCCGGTTGGACAGGCTGTTTCAGGGAGAAATGTGAGCATAGTCTAAGTTCTCATATTCAGTGATATATGAGCTTACCATAATTAGTTTGTTTATTTAAAACTCATTTAACCCTATAAAGCCCAAGGGGGGGGGGGGGCACATTGTGCCCCCCTACCAGATTTTCGTTTGCCACTCCTTCGCCCTTAATCCGATTTCAACCAAATTTGGTGACTTTTCCTAAAATCTTATTACGAACATTTTGATATATAATTTAGCTATATTTGATGTTGCTGGTTGCCATGGCAACCATAAACTGACAACCATGTCAGTCAGATTTTGCGTCTTTTTTCCGTTCCCATTTCATTTAACAGCATTACAGTGTATGAAATGGGTGTTTCTTGGCTGAAATTTGTTGAAGGAGCAAAATTTGAAGTAATTATGGTCCTGGACAGTTTTTCTCATTATTTCCTTTGTTTTTATGTGACAAAGGCATAAAACAAGATATTATAGAGATAGTTGAAAACAATAATATTTTCTAACAATTGCCCTTGTATTTTGAGTTATTTTGATTCATTCACCCAAGTAATGCCTCTAATATCATTAGTTTATCATATTATCAATTTGCAATCTCAAAATTCCAGTATTATGCAAATATGAATTGTCATAACTATACATGGTACTCATCCCACACATTTCATCTCAGGTCTCATAATGTATCACTATGTTGATATGAATAGCGCCGCCATGTGTTGACCTTGAGAAATTTCAAACATAACAAATAATAAAATTCCACTTGTTTTTCATTTGTGGCAAATATGACAATGATTGGTTTATAATAAGACATATATAATGGGGATACAGAAATTATACAGAAAAATCATGTTTTTAGCATATTTCCCATGTATTTCTTTATATTTTGGTAAATAGCGCCCTCCATGGGTGACCTTGTGAGAATTCAAATGTACGGTCATGTAGAGTATGAGTTACTCTACCCACGTGCCACATATGACGATGATACATCAAATAATAAAAAAAAGTTATACAGGGGGGGGGGGGCACAATGTGCCCCCCCCCCCCCCCCTTGGGCCTGCGAGGGGTCAAAATAGCTTGGGCTTAATAGGGTTAAGTGACACTGTTGATAAGATATAAATTCACCATAAAATAAATGCCTCTACATTGTATCTATGAATCATATTGCATCGTACCGTCAGTTCAGATCTCTGCTACAACGACTTTACTGATTAAACTGATTATTCTCAACCAATGTCAACGTTGTCATCACCAAAGCATAATGCACTGGCATTTATTAAAGGGTTGCACAGACTAATCAAGCCAAAATTTAGTTTTCACGCAATGTGATCGAGGAAAGATTGTATTTGCGTAGAGTTGCATTAAAAAAACTAGAAATGTCGCTATGGCGACTGGTATGCCTCCGCCATAATGCATGATTTTCCCAATAGGTCTAGATAGTACATGTGGACAATGTGTGATTACATTTTCACAAAATTGGCAAAATATTGAAATGACAAGTTTGTCACAAACGTGTTGAATGTTCACCTTCCTTGACCTAGGTTTAATTGGATGAATAGGAGAGCATGTATCTAGGGATTTAAGGACTTTAACCTGACTTTGACCCATTCATACCATTAGGCATTGAGTAATTTTCAAGGTACAGGTGTGGAGAAAAAGTGCAATTTCTGAATTGAATAGTAAATTGTTACCATTTTCATCTGGCCCTTGACCCTAAAATTCATAAGATAATCACTTTCAGGTAGAACATGCATAATATGTACTAAGTTTCAAGATAACTTGAGCCACTTCGTGATATGGAGGAAAAAGTTAGTTCAGCACTTTCACTTGATCTTTGACCTTTTGACCTTTGAGGCAAAAAAAGAAGAAAAAAAAAACTTTCCAGAGAATTTCTGTTAGGCTACACATGCATACACCAAGTGTAAAAAAATAATAACCCTGCTGGCATTGCATAAATATGAGGGAAATAGTAAAATTTTGAAGTGTTGCACTTGACCTTTGACCCCTGACCTTTGACCCCATGAACCCTACATTCTCTAGATAATCACTTCCAGTCAGTACATGTATATACTATGTTCCATGAAGATACCTTGAACAATTTTCCAAGGCACGGAGAAAAAAAAGAAGTTTTGATATTTTTACTTGACCTTTTGACCTTTGACCTTTGACCTCATGATCCAAACTATCACCAGCGATTCTTAATTGGGTAATACATGTATACACTAAGTTTCAAGAAAATATCTTCAGGCATTCAATAGATATGGCGAAAATAGTGAAATTTCATGTATTTGACCCTGACCTTTTGACCTTTGACCTTTGACCTCATGACGCAAACTTTCACCAGAGAATCTTAATTGGGTAATACATGTATACACTAAGTTTCAAGAAAATATCTTCAGGCATTCAATAGATATGGTGGAAAAAGTGAAATTTTATGTATTTGACCTTGACCTTTTGACCTTTGACCTTGAGCATGTGCACCCAAAAGTTGATAGGCACAACTTCACCCCCTAATACACATACATGCCAAGTTTCATTAGGATACCTCAAAAGGTTTTGGTAGTTACCCTGTCCACAAAATTCATTACGGACGGACGGAAGGACGGACGGACGGAAGGACGGACGGACGGAAGGACGGACGGACGGAAGGACGGACGGACGGAAGGACGGACGGACGGACAGACGGACGGACGGACAACCCGAAAACATAATGCCTCCGGCACCACTTCGTGGCGGAGGCATAAAAAACAAGAACAAAAACTGAAGTGTTCACAGGCAAGCATGTAAAAGATTCCAGTTACTTCTTGAGCTTTCCCTTGAGCTACCATAGATTGATAAGGCAAAACAAAACAGTTGAAGGATGCACTTTTGGCCATTTAATTGTAGTATCATCTTGAAAAAATTATAGGAGAAAAATTAATATCAATTTGGTGTTATGACATTGATAGAACGTAATCCACTATTCATCGGTACCATGTATCTTGATAGAGAAACAGCCAAGTAAACACAATTAGAAAGACTCTATCAAAAAAGTATCGAAACATACGAAGGACTGGTTATCAGTGGCTGGGTTAAGACAACCGCGGGATGACACAATCAAGTGAGGATGGTGGAAACACTCAACAGTTTAACCTACGTGGTCCCTCCAGTGTGGTTGCACTGATTGGAAATGATTGCGGGTAGTCCTGGTACGGGACTACGGGAGCGATAGTGAAGAAGTACTGCGTGGAGGATTCCAGGTTCATAACGCGCACGGAAGTTTCTTCTCCCCCTTCCACCTGTAAAGAGAAGAGGAAGGAATGAATAAAATACAGGTGCAACAGAAGAAAAAAAGGAAAGTAGAAAAGTGAAGGAAGAGGAGCAGAAGGAAATGAAATAGAAAAATCAAACAAGAAACAGTAGAACGATGAAAAACGAGGATAATGATAATGATAATGATAATGAATAACATTTATATAGCGCTTAATACTGATGTTTCTAAGCGCATCAAATCGGGGAAAAATAATATATATAACGATAAAACGATAAAGGATGAAAAAAGAAGGAGCAGAAGAAGAAACAAAAAAGGATGATGATGATTATTGAACAAAATACGAATGCGTTCAATATTTCGAAATCCATTTAAAATGCTTTGATGCTGTCATGAATTCATTATAAAGAAAACACACACGTCGAAAACACCCCCCCCCCCAAAAAAAAAAGGATAAGTAAAACCACATGTGCGTGCAGGTATGAATGCAGATATGAATAATGCAGACACATAATTTCAACGCTTGTAAAGTTGTGTTCAAACAAAATATTTGTTTCGTCGACCGATTTCGTAACGAAGTCGCCTGTGCGACACTTGGCTTCCCATAGAGCTTATTCAGGAAGTAAGCTTATCCTCGAGGTTAAACGTAACTACATTGTTTTGTATTTCAAAATGTGGTCGCGTTTCATTAGAATATCTCATTGGACTCATAGATGGTAACTTCACCTTTTTTTTTATCATTACGACAGCATTCAAGATGACACCATACTGAATAAGAAGGTGTAAAAAAGACAAACACTCGCCTGCACTTCTGAGCGTGTACCGTCATCGTTGTAACGGATGATATAACCCGTCACCCAGCAAACGTCCTCGGGGGCATTCCACGACAGACGAATCTCTTCGGAGCTGATGGGCATGGCGGTGAAATTGGTAGGGATGGGGTCAAATTCTGGAAATGGTAATAAAATAGAAAAAAAGACACTTTTTAAACAAGATACATTGGGATAAGAAACGCTACTTCTAACAATCAAAGAAGTCACTCAAGTTTATGTTAGCTCTTTAGTACTATGGCTCACTTTCTCGTTAAAAGAAAGGAGAAGGATAAAGCAGGAAGGGGAGGGAGAGAGGGAGAGAGAGAGCGCGCACTTCTAACAGATCAAGATCTGCATCAAATTTACATTAGCTGCACTGTGTTATATTATAGTAGGTCATATTCTGATAAAAATAAAATAGAAGGGTAAAGAAAGAGAGAGCGAAAGAAAAAAAGAGAGACAGAAATAATAACATAGAAAAAAAGAAATGCATTTGATTCCCTGAATCTCGACGGTTCACAGACGAAAAATGAGTGAAATATTATTGGGAACCTTTGCACACAGGTTCCACGATACAGTACAAACTATTAAAAAAAAAGCAAAAAAAAAAAAAACAAAAAAAAAAAAAAACGTTTGAATCAAATTTACCATGTTTACCGAGTGACATAAGGACCCCATACAAAATAGGTGATAATGCACAATTGGCTTACTGTACATGGGCCCTCCCAAGCAGTGTCTCTTGCTGCTGACGACTGTACAGCTGTTTATTGACCAATATGGTGTCCTGGATGGGGCAAACTTAGTGTGCAAGTGGGTGCCTTCGGGTGCTCTTCCAAAGCGTAGGCCTACTAACACCAGCCCCAGAAGAGCATTCGAGCGCTCCCAAAGCATATGGAAGCGAACCTAAACCGTGCCAAAGTGAACAACTTCCCGATGTGCTCCAAAAGCGTATCATAAGAACGTAGACTGCCAAAAGTTGGCATGAGAAGAATGCGCGTAACACACACTACGTCACAATGCAAAAAGCTGATTTCTTTTCTTTGGGACACCTGTATAATATGTGGGCCAGGTGCATGACCCTGTTACTACAAAACGTGCGACCTAAGTCCAAAAAATATCTCATGTCCAAAAGTAGCTCATGAGATACCACAGAGCCGCGGTAGAACGCTGGGTCAACCCTCCCAATCTGGCATGGTGCGTTTAGGGACGGTTTGGTCTGGTTGGCTTCGCTTTTGAGCACCCGAACACAGCGTTCGTGATCTTAATGGTCTACGTTTCCTGTTTAGAATACTTATAAGTCTTTTGGCAGAATGATCCCATCCCACAATTACAGCAAAATTAATTACACATACACACCTCATGGGAATTATTACCTTCTACGGTTTCGCAGATGAAAAGATATTCTTCTGAGCAATCTTTGGCCACAGTTTCACTTCCATCGATGACAACACAGTCATTGCTGTCGTTGTTGTTTTGGGGGATATCCCACGAGTTGCCCGATGATGGCGAACAATCGGCCCACACGAAAGTTCCTTCCTCTTCAATATCCGAGTATCCTGCAAATGGACGCGTTCACACGTGTGCATTTGAAACGATGCTTCCACCAAAGTGTAACTATGGATGGTGGAGCTACTTTGTAGCTCCACGGTTAACACTTCATCGTTAACTTCCTCGAAAAATTTCACATTACGTAGTGGAAAGAATAAAAGTTGTGGAAGGAGCAAATGTATTACATCCTGTACATTTTGTCCTTTCCAATGTTCTGGCGTAAACAAAGCATTATAAAATTGTGCCAAGTGGTATTTTTCTCTGAATGTTCACTTTAAGGGAGAATTGTGGGATGTTGAAGGACAAAAAGAAGACATAAATAACGTGCGTGAGGAATAGATTGAGGGACAGCTATGAGTACACACAATAATCCAATCATGGAAGGAGGATGGGAAAACAAGGAAATCTACTCATTTTGAAAAAAAAAAAAAACAACAACAACTAGAAATGTCGCTACAGCGACTGGTTATACCCCCGCCAAACAACATTTCATAAGCTTTGGTCAAAACAACATTTCATAAGCTTTGGTCAAAAAACTGAGGAAGTAGTTAAATCCGCAAGATCTTTCCTTGATCTTCTGCCATTAATATGCCGTTACCATGGCAACGTACTTTCGGGTACTGTCGAAAAATGCGTCTTGCACATCTACAACCAAAGGCACACATCTGTACCAAGTTTCATGGAAATTGGGCAAAAACTGAGGAAGTAGTTTGCAACACAAAATTTTCCATCATTTTGGCTCATAATATGTGAGCTGTTACCATGGCAACATACTTTTTGTCACTGTCAAGAAATGTGTCATGCTGACCTATATCCTAAGACAAACATTCAATATGAATTCCATGAGAATTGGAAGAACACTGATGAAGCAGTTTTGCCATGAAGCATTTTGCCCTATATTTTACCAATAACATGCCGTTACCATGGCAACGCACTTTTTGCCACTGCGGAAATATGTGTCTTGCACATTAACATATTCAGATGAACATCTGTACCTAATTTCATAAAAATTGATCAAAAACTGTGGGAGGAGTTCGCGACGCAAGATTTGTACCCATTTTTGCACATAATATGCCGTTACCATGGCAACGTACTTATGGGTACTGTCAAAAATTACGTCTTGCACATCTACAACCCAAGGCACACATCTGTGCCAAGTTTTATGGGAATCGGTTGAAAACTGAGAAGTAGTTCGCGACGCAAGATTTGCAACGGACCGACCGCCCGACCGTCCGCTGATTCCTATATACCCCCTTCAAACTTCGTTTGGCGGGGGTATAAAAAGTGCGAAAGGAACACTAGCACAGTACCAGTATTTTTTTAGATAGATTTATAATATACAACCATAATATTCACAGCAGGAATGACAATTGAGTCTACATCATGTAGCCAAAACAGACAAATAAAGAAAAAAAATGTATGAGGGCAAAAAAAAAAAAAAACAGTGTAAGGATTGACGTAAACAGACTCGTAATAATGGAGCTACAGTTGATGTGCGCATTAAACGCAAACGCATGTCACAAACACAACCTTGTATACACTTTAGCGATCAGCACACACGCACAAACGTTGATTACTGAATGGGTCTGCAAGGATAGACAATAGATTTCAACATCTAAAGGTTTATTCACCTATCCACGCAGGTTCAGTCATCCTTTGCTGGAAGTAATTGAACTCTTCTTGACTGTTGATAGCCGCCAGGTGGGAGCCAGGATTCTCTGCACACGCTTGCGCGGCTTGTTCCTGAGTGACAGGAACGACGCCCATCCTGTAGCAGACTCCGTCGGGTCCGCTCTCGTACAAGTCAGGGCAACCTGACGATAGTTTTAGATATGTGATTAATTCACGTGGCATAATTGTATAGGACAGCAGAAATCATGATCATGATTTGAGGATATATAAGCAGACATACTACTTTATCTCAGCTCATTTCAAGTCAATTTATTTACAAAATTCCATATTTCTTAAAGGAATAAAAGTTCTTTGACAATGGTACAACAAACAGGAATAAAAAGAAAATGTATACAGCCATAGCACTGGAGTGAACAATAAGAATTAAAGGCCATGCTGAACAGAAATGTCAATGATCATCTAATGGTCTCAAGGTGTCTGAAAGAAGTAACAAAGAAGAGTCTTTTTTCTACAGTGATTCTCGGATTTCCAAGATATTATCAGACACACTATCGCTTATGGTGATGCAAAGTGACGCATAAACGCACAAACACACACGCTTACAAATCCCTTTAGACTCTGCATCTTACATAAATCAATAGTCCAATAACAAAGTTATGAGATACTGATATCGAACTTCATCATTATTGTTGGTTAGACCACGCCATGATATCATGTTCAGGCCTTAAAACCGTGGTACACACACATAATCGTATCCAGGATCTTATCTTGTGCACGCGTGATAAGCAGAGTAGCAAGCTGAGCTACAGTAGTTTACATACCTGTAGTCTTGGCCGAGGTCAGCACGACTCCCAAGGTGGTGCCAAAGGTAAAAGTTACGGGTTCGAGGGTGAAAACGTAATTGGTTCCGGGGACAAGATCAGTGATCAACTGCTCGGACGACGCACCCCCTAGAACGGTCACTTCTTTTACTAGCCCGTTCCAATCAGTCACGTTGATACGATATTCCACAATATCGCAGGAAGCGTCGACTGGTACCCAGGTCAGAAGTACGCTTGAATCGGTGGGGGAGCCGCTGAAGGAACCCGGTAGCAGGTCGGTCGGTGCAGGAACCAGTGGGTCTAATGTCGAAGTTTGTTAAGTAGGAAATAAGTCTCTTCTGGTTTCAGGGTTCTATGGGTTCATTTTATGTACAAAACTGTTCTGTAAACGCTTCTCCTGATGAATTCGAGATCATCCGTTATCTTTTTCGATATACAAAGTATATAAACGATTGAATGGAAACACTGCATAATCATAGTGATCATACGATAATGTTTGTAAAATTGTGGCCCGTGTTGCTATGATACATCAAATAGAGATTAAATTGCGTACTTTTTCTAATAACTCACAGGATCTACTAGTTGATGAGTGTCAAACGTACCTCACAGCAAGACTTGTGTCATACGTATAGAGAAATTGCATAATAACCTCTTTCTTTTCACTGCCAGTATATATGTTTGCAAAAACAACAAGAACAAACAAACAATTATTGCCAATGCAATGCAACGATGATTGTCCTACAAGGAAGGTTAAACAAGGTGATTCCTTTAATTGTACAGGTCCCACACAAAGCTCTGCAAAAAAAAAAAAAAGAATGAAAAAATCAGCACATCACATATTTCGAATATCTTTAAAACACCACTCCACAGCATCCTTGAAACATGAGTGGAGTGTCACGACAAGGCTACCGATACTGGCGGCCATGTTTGACAGAAAGGCGCACGAACCTCTATCCCTTTGTTCGCAGATGTACCCCGACACCGGCATTGAGCAGTCGGCATCAGACCAGGACCCAGTGGGATCCATGGTAACACAGTCTAGGTCGTCGTTCTTGGGATGGTTGGTCTCGTTCCAGTTCCTGAACGGTGGCAGCACGCACTGGCCGGTCCACCGGAACTCGCCCTCCTCCTCGACATCGTACATCCCTGTGATAAGAATAAATTTGAACTTTGAACTTTGAAGTTGAGGTTGGAGGAACTTCGCAGTGGGTGTTGAGAAGGCAATAAGAATGTAGAAAAAAAAAGAACGAAAGAAAGAAAGAAAGAAAGAAAGAAAGAAAGAAAACAAACAAACAAAGAAACAAAGAAAGAATGAGAGGAAGGTAGAGAAAAGAAAAAAAAAAGACAAAGACTGAATAACAGACACACTTGATATGACAATATCATAATGTATTATACTTATTCAGAAATAAAAAAAGCATAATAACTCTTTACTTTGCATTGCGTCAACCATTAATAAAAAAAAAATCATTGTGTCAAGGTAAGTGTGATAAGCCTATAACAAACATTAGCTATACCTCGGTACACCAGTGCATTTTGTCGCATTTCAGATGCGAAATTACCATGCAGTCACTTTTCATTTTATAAGGTAATCCTACGCTTACCTCTCTTTTATTTTATTATTTTTTTTTTTACAGAATTTTGTTGTCTCTCTATGGCATTATAATCATCAACAGGTAACATCCTGACTGTAATCATGCAGAAATACAATTATTTAGGATTGGCAATTTACAACCAGATAAAACGATCATCTGCTACAAGTTTGCTCTCTCGATGGCAAGAAAATTGCTTTCTTGCCATTCTGCAGTTATGGTTTAATGATTATGACATCTCACTCTTGATAGATATGCAATTATTTAAATCGCGTCCAAAAAATCGCTGACATGCAACCTTCAATTGTTAATTTCAATTTCAAATACTTCAACACTTTTTCTTCAAGTATATAGTGTACAAACGAAAATACAATTACATAGAAATTATGGTGGAACAGCACTTTCTAAGGAAAGCCGAAGGAGTTACAAAAAAAAAAATCAATAAATAATTTAACAAAACACAGAATATTGTTGCATTTTCTCCTCCATGATATGTCCCTGCTGCAGGGATATGCATTAAAAAAACATACACTGTCATCTTTGATGAGATGGCAGCCCTTTCATTCGTGACGAAACGATTAAAGGGATAATACAGTATTGGTGGAGCTGAGGATTTGGCTTTTAACTTTTTGCAAGATACCAAGAAACCACTTATGAAATAGTACAGAGCATGCCATTCTAAGAGCAATTCAAAGTTTATTTGATGAAAATTGGTTTTGGAATGGCTGAGACATCCAAAAACAAAGTAAAACAAAGCAATCGTGAAAAAGTGTGGGTCCCACAATTTATCAGAATCGCTCTTTTTGGGATATCTCAGCCATTTCATAACCAATTTTCATCAAATAAACGTTGAATTCATCTTGGAATTACATGCTCTTTCATATGTCATAGGAGGTTTCTCATTATCTCTCCCAAAAATGCTAAAAACCTGAAGTTACGTCTCAACCAAAACTGTATGAGCCCTTTAAGAAACTATTCTCAAGGGAGGAAAAGAAGATGAGTAAACAGGTACAAGTGCATGAGGGGAGAGGAAAACCATAATTACTGATGGCCAGGTTTCATTTTACTTAAAAAAAACCAACAACAACAGAATTTTGCTTCGTGACAATGAATTAACTTTACTCTGCTTTTTTCCTTCAGTTACAAATGCTACACTGCATTTGTCAACACATTTGATGAATATAACAATCTATTTATTATTTATCATTTATATTTTATTTGATTATGAATGTACTAAATGTCCATAATTATTCATCGACTTATCATTGGTATATTGAGGCTTAAAGGTCCAAGTTACGTTTGGGAGCAGTGATTTTAAAAAAGTTCAAGATCACATTTGATGCGCATGTGTAGGTGTGTTGCATCACAAAACATCCTACCACATAAAATGTTTGCAATAAAGTCCAAAATATAAGGAGATATCAATATTTTTCTCAATAAACCATTTACTGTAGATGGTTTAGTCTGGAAGCATTCTTATTATAACTATTGTTGACATTTTGTGTATTTAACAATACTTAACATCACTTATACGGATTCAAATTTTTACAGTGGTTGTTTCTGTCCCTAACTCACATTTTAGAATTATTTTAAAGCACTAATGCTGGTTTTTTGTTCCATCTTCAAATGACAAATTATGCCTTTAATTTGTAGAGTAACGCTCACGATAAAGGTTCAAATGATGTGAACTTCACTTACCAACCCAGTACGCTCCACTGTTGAGCAGCGGCTGCAAAAAGTTATTTTCCGCCATGGTCTCGATGTTCACGAGGTCAGCATTTTCGTCTTCGCCACCGTCGCCGACGCACTCCCGTCTCGCCTCACTCCACGTGAGGGCTTCGTCAAAGACCCCGTAGCAACTGCCGTCGTAGGCGTATGTGTAGCCCGGCTGGCATGCTGGGTGAGGGGTGGGGTCAAAGGATAAAGGGTTGAGTGAATTTATTTACAAATCATGTGGAATGATTTAAAAAAAAACACAGTCTTACCCTGGCATTGAGAACAGTTTTGCGAGATGTGCTATGTGCGTACGTGTATGTGCTTACATCTTATTTCCATGTTAGTGTGTTTGACATTGGACGTGAAATCTCTTTATTGTACTAAAGCATATTTCAACGAATAGTTAAGTCGCTTTTATGTCAAACTCAGATGAAATTGCCATTCCATGATTCGTACAAATAGCTGACAAATACCAACGTTTAGGACTTTCTATTGACAGATGTAATGATTGCAAACAATCAATACGTGATTACAATAATTTCCACGCCAATCAGTCTATGACAACACATGTTTTTCCTTCCCCACTTAAAGCGTGTTTTTCCGTTTGTATGATGTTGATTCTTATCGACACACATTCCCCATCAAACAACTGCAGCCTTTACCGGTAGTGCTTGCCAGAACGGAAAGTGCAGTGCGGTAGGAGTAGCAGCCGTAGGTGACAGTGCAGGTCGTGAGCTCGAAGTGGTACGTGGTGCCAGGCTGGAGCCCCATCACTGTGGTCGTATCCGTCTCCGCACCGACCAGATCGATGTACGTATAGTCTGCGTCTGTATCATTGTATCGGATCTGAGCAGAGAGATAGATAGATAGATAGAAATGCATAGAGATAGATAGTTAGTTAGTTAGATAGATAGATAGATAGATAGATAGATAAAGACAGATAGACATACAGATAAATAGATAGATAGATAGAGATAGATAGATAATTGGATAGATCGACAGATAAATAAGATAGACAGATAAATAGATAGATTGAGATACATAGAAAGGTAGGTAGGTAGGTAGATAGATAGATAGATAGATAGATATAGATAGATAGACAAATGGATAAATAAAGAGATACAAAGAAAAGAAGAGAGATAGAAAGAGAGAAAGAAGCAAACAAGATAAAACAAGCGTAAGAGATAGGTTAGTGATATTCTAGTTGATGTTTGGGCGTTTTACTGTTAATGATGATACCAACTGAGCATATAAGACATTATAGCCAATGTGAAGTGGTGTTGAATGCTATGTGATTTGAGAAATTAGATGTTCTCCTATATAGGTGCACCGTGTAATTTGATGATACAGTGAAGAAACTTATGTGACAGTTGGCAATTATTTAGCATTTCAAGCAAATTAGTTTAACTTTATTCAAGAAAAGTTATCACTAGTAAGCAAAAAGAACGCATTGTGACAATGGGGGTAGACGTGACACGGCATCTCAACCGTTTTTGTTTGTTGATTATACAAGCAAGTATACAAGCTGCGTGACAGTTGTATACTATTTGACTGCATGGATTTTCGCCGCAATAAAAGAGGCTCTTCATGTACCACATGACAAAACTACAACTAATGAGATAACATGTAGCTGTTGCTGCAAAGAATTCAACTAAACAATTTCACTAATCTTACCTGTCTTCAAAATAATATGCGTTTACACACATTATAATACATAATCATAGAATTATACCCACATAAATTATGTAAACCTACATTCACTTGAGGCAATTGGATATACGTATATAACTATCTTTAATCTTGGCTTTAGAATGGATAACAGTAAAACTCACCTGATAGCCAGCAACATCACACAGATATTGTGAGGTGGTAAAAGCCAGGCTGACCTCACCGAACCCAATGGACTCAACCCGGAAGGAGCTTGGGTAACAGTCGGAGTCGACGTAAGCTGATGACAGAGAAGAGAACACCCATAATCTTTGTACCTTAGTTTTAAATTTCCATACCAACTCTGCACGGAATTTGACGACTCTATACTAAACATGTGGAACCGTATAGGCTCATAATTTCAAAGCTCGATTCTACAAAGCATCAAAATCATTTGCAAAATGATAGTCACGTATAACGGCAGCGTATGAAAATAGTTTGGGTCAGCTGTTAATAATGGTCAACTTTCCACAAGCACATTGTTCAACTCTTAGGACAAGCTACTGCTCTGCTTCACTTTCGTCCGCTGGATCGGAAGCATTTTTAAAATCATGCTCTTCAGAGAACATCCAGATGTCATTAGAAACAATATAAAAGAAATTACGTTGATCAGCAGTCAAAACAACGAAAGTCAGCAAGAAATATTCCTGACCAAATTCTATCCAACCCTCCGATTTGCGGGAGTATAACGGGCTATTTTTCAGAAAACGGCAGGCATTCATTGTGCATATTATAACCTCTTTATGTACAATGTGCGCAATTTGCTTTTCATACCATAAGGCTCAAATAGGCCGGAATAATGTGACTGTCACCGGCATAATTTCATAAGAAAATCTGATATATTATCTGGGAATGTTCCTCCGGAAAAGACCAAACGGTCAGCCAAAGATCAATGGCGTATGTGGAAAGAAGCTTTTTTGAATATATGTAATAAGCATGCCCCATTGAAACAATCTAGAGTAAAAGACAGGTTATCACCATGGATGACTACAGATATTATTGAAATGATCCATAAACGAGATTATCTTAAAAGAGTTGCTATGAGATCGAAATGTAAATCTGATTTAGTGAAATATCGTGAATTAAGAAATGAGATAACAAAGTGTATTAGGAAGAAAAAGCAAAGTTATTTTGATGATATTTCAAAGAATCACATAAACAACCCCAAAGTACTTTGGAGAGAACTTCATAAAGTTACTGGTATTACAAAATCTGTTAATACTTTGCCTAATGAAATAACTGCAGATGAAATGAATGATTATTTCATGAATATTAGCAGAACCATAGCTAATTCATTCCAAAGAAAATCCCCGGTATGGCATAATCCACCTAGCCTGTATAAATTTTTTTTTTCAGTGGTGTTGAAATAGATTATGTATGCAGACAGCTTACAAATCTGAATGAACATAGTAAACTCGATGTACTTTCATTTGATACTAAGCTGTTGCGTATGTCAGCTACGCTTATATCTGAGTCATTAATGCAGATAATTAATATCAGTTTAAAAACAGGTGATGTTTCAACTGACTGGTTACTTTCAAAAATTACACCAGTTTATAAGGGCAAAGGTGATAAATCTGACAAATCTAATTACAGACCTATTGCTGTAGTGTGTCACATTGCCAAAATAATTGAGAAGGTAGTAAACTCCCAATTTTTATCTTATCTTCGAAAACATGACTTTATTACGATTGATCAGCATGCATTTTTACTTAATCATTCCACAAATACTTGCATTCATCAAGTAGCAGATGATTGGTATGAAGCGTTCAATGAGCATGAAATGGTTGCAGCATGTTTTCTAGACATATCAAAATGTTTCGATTGTATTGACCATGATCTTTTATTATTCAAACTGTCTAAATATGGAGTTTTGGATATTGAATTGAAATGGTTTTTACATTACCTATCGGGTCGAAAACAAGTAGTTTTTTGCAATGGTGTTTTATCAAGTATGAGAGAAATGAAAATAGGTATCCCCCAATGGAGTACACTTGGCCCCACTATGTTTCTTGTATTCATTAATGATATTATAACAAGTTTGAAATCAGCTCGCTGTTGTATTTTTGCTGATGATGTTGTATTGTACGTTTCCCACAAAAATCTTGATCACGTTACTGTAACATTGCAAAGTAGTTTAAATGAACTATGCAAGTGGTATGAAAATAATAGATTAAAAATTAATGTTGATAAGACTAAAGTTATGCTTTTGAAATCTTCTTCGTCTGAAAAGCTTAATATATCAATTTTTTTTTTCAAGTTCAATCATAGTTTATTTCCAATCAACGAAAATCAAAACGTAATACAAAGTATACATATCATAAAATGATATTGTCTACACTTTTACAAAAGGTTCATGTAATATACGAAATAATTATATACATCAACATATGTACAATAATCAGAAGGAACGATGCGTATACATGTATACTTCGCGAGCTTTCAGAAAATAACTTCAATTTTGGAAAATAGCGATCCACAAAAAGCTAAGCTTGTAGGACGTGGATCCCTAGATAATTGATGAGTAAGCAATATATTATTCAAGTTTGTTTTATTATTTTCTTACAGCATTTATATTGAATATAGATTACTTAAGTCGTTTGTAAAAATATAGCTATACGCTGGCTTCGACAATAATAGGAAATAAGTATCAATGCTAATGCCCAGACGGTGTTCATTGAACTGGTGTACCGAGAAAATATAAGAAGGACGACACACTCGTACAGACATTCAGTTACCCACACACATATACGACGCGAGACAGTACCGAGAAGAGAGAAGACGGTGACAATACAAGTCTACGAGGAACAAAGACAGGAAGGAAGAGGAAAGAAGAATAAAGAGAGAAGAGAAGAGAGGTCTGCATACAGAACACGCCAAGTGCTGCGACATCAGGACAGGTGAAACCTCAAGCATGAATTAAAACAATTAATTCAGATTATCTAGAATTATAAGTAGATAACAAATGTTTTCTGAATTTGTATTTAAATGTGAGGAATGAGGGTGAGTCTTTTAAGCTATTATCTAGATTATTCCAAAGTCTGGGTCCGGTATACATAAATGTATTTTGGGCATGTACGGTTCTCATGAATGGAAGATGGAATTCGTTGGATTGTCGCGTAGGATAGTTATGTACATGACTGTTTCGATGAAAAGAGTCGTGAAATATTTTGGGTAAAAAGTTGCTGTTATAATTAAACATGAACTGACCAAGTTGAAACACATACAAATCTTTTATTTTTAGTATTTCATGGTAAAAAAACAAAGGATCTGTATGTTCTCGTGTAGTTAGGTTAAAAACAGTTCTGAGCGCTTTCTTTTGCAATAAAAAAAGTTTATCAAGTAATATCTGATATGTATTACCCCAAGCAAGAATCCCGTAGTTTAGATACGGTAGTATCAAACTAGAGTAAAGAGTTAATAATGCACATGAAGGAAGATAATATTTTAATCTGTTCATTACGCCAATGTTTCGTGAAATAGTTTTACATATGCTATCAATATGATTCCTCCATGAAAGCTTGTTATCAACGCAAACACCAAGAAATTTAAAAGTAGAAACTTCTTCTAGGGGAGTAGTATCAAATGATATATTTCCCGGGAGGCTATCTAAAGAGTTACTAAAAAGCATAAATTTTGTTTTTTGAATATTAAGTGACAATTTATTTGCGTATATCCATTGTATAACCTTTTTCAGTTCTTCGTTTACTGTTCTTGCTAAGATATTTGGGTCGGGATGGGAAAAGAAAAGGTTAGAGTCATCCGCGAATAATATGAATGATAGTTTCTCCGAGGATCTATGAAAATCATTGATATAAATAATGAATAACAACGGACCTAGTAAGCTCCCTTGTGGGACACCACATGTTATCGTTTTATTTTGAGAATCAAAGCCATTGACATGTACAAATTGGGATCTATTTGATAGGTAACTCGTGAACCACTCCAAGGCCTTTCCACGTATGCCATAATGGGATAATTTTGCGAGAAGTATTCCATGGTTAATCGTGTCAAAGGCCTTGGAGAAGTCCAAGAAGATACCTATCGTGTGTGAAAATGTGTCAAGTGCGTGTGTGACTTTGTCGATGAGGGCGAGTAATGCGTGTGTTGTGCTGTGGTTTTCCCTGAATCCAAATTGAAAATTTGAAAATATGTCACAGGTTTTAAGAAAACGTACTGTCCGGATGTAAACTATTTTTTCAAGAATCTTGGAGATAGAAGATAATAAAGATATAGGTCTATAATTGTTGACATCATCCTTCTCCCTTTTCTTGAAAATAGGAATTACTTTCGCAATTTTCATGCTATTTGGCACATGGCCAGTTGTAAGCGATGAATTGATAATATGTACTAGGGGATCCACTATTTGAGGAATTATGTTTTTTATCAGGTGGTTATCAATTCCGTCGTGGCCAGGACTTTTTCCTTCTTTCAAATTGGCAACAATCCTTACTATTTCTTCTTTATATGTAGGGTCAAAAAATATAGTTTTGGAGTTAGGTGTATCTAAAAAATCAGTAAAAGTTTTACTTGAAAGAGGAATATTTTGAGAAAGATTTTGTCCAATTGAAGAGAAGAAGTCATTAAAAATTTCAGCCATGCCAGCGGGAGTGTTGCTGGAGGAATCGCCCCATCGAACTTCAGTAATATTGGATGAATTGTTAGGTGTATTCATAGCATCTTTTAATATTTTCCATATGTTTTTAATATCATTTTTATATTTATTTATCTGATTTACATAAAAGTTTTTCTTCCGCGTACGTAATAATGTGGTGAGTGTGTTTTTATATGAAACATATTTTTTCTTATTTTTTTCAGTAGGATTGCATCTGTATTTATAAAATAAATTATTTTTTCTATTTATAGATCGTAATATGGACTGGGTTATCCACGGGAGTTTTGGAATTTGCTTATATCTATCTTTTATATTACGCTGCGGAATATGGTTATCAATTTCGGAGGTAATAGTAGATATGAAGTAGCCATAAGACAAATTGACATCGGTGGTGTTGTATACAAAGGACCAGTCGATTTCTTTGAGGCTGTTTTGGAGACTTATAAGCTTATCTGCAGTAATCTTACGTCGCTTGTGATACTTATTTTGTTTAGTCAGTTTAATTGGAACCTGGGCAAATATAGGATAATGGTCAGTGGTGTCTGAGAGGACGATACCAGACTCAGGAAGTGGAAGAACGTTAGAAAAAATGTTGTCTATGAGGGTAGCCGATTGACTGGCGACACGGGTAGGCTTGGAAATTAATGGTAAAAACGAAGCAAACATTAATATTTCTATAAATTCTTGTGGGTTGTTTTGGGAATTACATTTCATGAGATCAATATTAAAATCGCCCATTAAAAATGTATCTTTGTTAAGTATAATGGGATTTTGTACTAAATCCTGCATATATGTCAGAAAATCGACAAATTCGACCGAGGGGGTCTGTAAATTACGCCAATCACAATGTTTTTTCCATGTGGATTTATCAATTCAATAAAAAGGGATTCGAGTTTATCGTTCATAACACTGATCTCCTCATGTATAATATATTTAATTTTTTTTTCGAGATGTACAAACCAACTCCACCACCGACTTTGTTGTTTCTATTTCTAAATACAAATTCGAATCCGGGTAAAGAAAACAAATGACTGATATTGGAGTTCAACCATGTTTCTGTTAGTCCTATGATGGAGCAAGATTTTTGATCTGGGTTTTCTAGGAGTAAACGCAACTTGTCAAAGTTTTTGTTGATACTGCGTATGTTAAAGTGAGTTAACAACAATGTTTCATTGACTGTATTCATGATACGATTCTTATATTGATTTTCAGTCAAATAAACACATGATGGACTCTGAACTGGATCATTTGAGTCGAAATTATATTCAAATTCTTGTGCTGAGGTGTTGTATTTATTGGATATATAATCTTCATACAAACTGGAAGTAATATTTGCATGGTCAGATTCAGAATGCCTTACTGTGTCATAAAATTCATCACTATTCAAGGAATTGAAAACAAAATTTGTTATGTTAGCCATGGTTATGATAAAACATTCGGGAGTTAATAACTGGCTTCTCGCCTAGACCTGACTCAGCAGCTACGTGGGGGTATGCAGACCTAGAAGAAGAAAGGAAAACGAAATATGTACAGAGAAACATGAAACACACACAGAACAAAGAAACGAACATGAACACACATGAGACAAAATCAACATCGTTACGGATGGTACTCAAGGCCATGGTCAGCGTCTGGGTATGTACATGAGCTGAAAAAAACAATGCAAAACATTAGCATGATACCAGAGGAAGCTCCCTGCTACACAATGGGTGTAATTAAGGAAATGCAATTATAAATTTGATTTACAAAATGAGACAGTAATTACAGAAATTAGAATGCAACTAAGAGACAGGTATAAATGTTATATTACCTATGAACTATTGATAAACAGTATACTGTATGCGAGGTATTATCAACCGCATGATAAATTTTACAAATATTAGTTTGTTGGGTCTTTTTTTTCCCGTAAAGTGAGTAGGACTAAATCTATATAAATCTTATTTATAAAGAAATTGCGGACAACCATGAAGGACTCAGAAACCGATGACATTTACAATTGTATGCCAGTTGATATCAAAAAGAGGGACCTACATTATATAAAATCAAACGTTGTCTGAAATGGAGCTTTACAGTGGATGTGATATAGGAAAATAATGACAAGTTATGCCTTAGAGTAAAATGTAGAGTCAGATGTAACTATGCAGAGTGCCTAACAGTGGCGCCACAGAACACTGTAGTGCCACTAATTAGGCTCGTTTGATAACCATTGGGAACCATTCGAGTGTACCTCCCACAGACAGGCCAAATCCAGGCATACAAGGATGAGTGGAACAATTAAAAATAAAGGGTAAGATTTTTTTTTTTTTTTTTTTGCGATTCACATGCATAGCCCGAGATCATCCTCGAGGGCCCCACTAAGACCGTTTAACTACTGCAATACACATGCATAAAATTGTGGCTTCAAAACTTCGGCACTCTGTATCATAATGCACATTACAGTGACACTTTTAGAATGGCTGACATTTGAAATGCAGTCAATGAATTCACATCATTTTAATTACAATTAAGGAGATATTCTGGCTGAAGAAAATTTGTGAGAGTTTATGCAGGTGCTTCATTGGGGGACTATATAAATACTGTTGCGTGAAAGACATGATTTCGGATAAGTGTACAACAAAACAGGGGACATGGCGTCCCTATTATATTGCTATTGAATAGGGGTGAGTAAATGAATTAAGTTAGTAAAGCCTAGGTCAGATATCCACCTGGCCCAATACGAATTTGTGGATCGCCTTGGAGTCGGCATGTTGTGATAATAGGCCAACCTTCATGCTAATAACGTTTTCGAATAAGATATTGGTTGGCTACTATCAAAACACTCTCTGTTCGGGCGCCATACCAGCCCCGTGAATAATTTGTTAAAGGAGACCTCCGGATGATTTTCAGATTTTTACATTTGAACAACTATAAATTAGTTAAACTGAGGACAGGGTTTCAGAATTTGTGATGATTGGGATGAAGAATAAGAATATTTTCAAAATTTAGAACAAAACGCAATGAACAATTGAACAATTGAAAATCATCAGATTGAACAAGTAAAAAGTATAAGATATTTGGGTATTGAAGTCGACGAGAACCTGTCGTGGAAACAGCATGTCAACAAACTTTGTAAATCTCTTTCATTTAAGATTCATTCTCTTGGTATGTTACGTAAATTTCTGAATGCTCAATTGCTGAATATCCTTTACAAAACGATCATTCAGTCTTGTACTGATTATTGTTGCTCTGTATGGGGTAATTGCTGTGTTGGCTATAAATCCGGACTTGTTCGATTGCAAAAGAGAGCAGCCCGTTTTGTTACAGGGAATTTTGACTTTCTTACTACTCATGGTTTAGATTTAGTGAAAGAACTTTTCTGGCAATCTTTTGAACAAAGACGGGATTATTTTTTGGCTACTTTGATGTTCAAGTGTATTCATGGTCTTGCCCCTAATCGACTTTGTCAAGACATTGAAATGGTGTTCGATCGACATGAACTGAACACTCGCTATGCAAATTCTTTAAAAGTGACGGTTCCAAAACCAAATCTGGAATGTTTTAAAAGATCTTTTAGATATGCAGGTGCACAAGTCTGGAACAATTTATCTGAAGATTTACAAAATGCTCAGTCGTTAACCAGTTTTAAAGTGTTATATAAAAAAAAAATGTTTTAATCTGTTGCCCAAACAAATTAGTGTTTTTAACTGACCATTCGGTGAATAGTCACTTTACTGACTGTTACATTTAACTATCTCAGTATGGTCAGAATTATATATAATTTGACCATTTTTCTTTGACTGATTATATTTTTGTGCGTGTAGTATTGTTTTGATTTGTTGTTATTCTCTATGTAAACATCTCAGCTACAGGGAATTATTCTTTTTGATCCTTGTTTTTAATTTATATGCCTTATTCATATCATCAATCACTGTTTTGGTGATTATTTGAAAGGTTTCCCCTCTTTTTCAGTGAGTAACCTGTACTTATTATTGTATGTTGTGAGTGTGTGCCTGCATTGTAATGGTTATACTGTGTTGTAGTATGTTTTTCCATTTCAACTTTTTATATGTAATGTGACTGATGTGTATGTACGTGTGTGCTGGATTTCATGTATCAATTTTTTTTTGTGTGTGTGTATGTGTGTGTGTATGTGTTGTGCTTGTGTGTGCGTATGTGTGTTGTGTTTGTGTGTGTGTTGTGACTGTGTGTGCGTATATGTGTGCGTATTTGTGTGTGTTGTGTGTGTGTGTGTGTGTGTGTATATGCGTGCTCGTACGTGTGTTGTGTGTATGTATGAGTGGTATTTTTTTATCTCAACTGAAAAAGAGTTTCCCCTTTCAAGTGCAAAAAATATTGATTTGTTTTTAATTGTAAATTAATAAAATGAATTCTTTTTTATTATGTATTTAATTCGCATTTTCCTTATTCTGATGAAACTGTAGCTGACTTGGAACTTTTTCATTATGTATCTGTATATATCGTAAATGATTTTATATAACATTTGTATCTCAGGACCTTGATGAAAATCAGTACATTTGCTGATCATGTAATCCTGAATAAAGATGTTTTAATAAATAAATAAATAAATAAATAAATAAATAAATAAATAAATAAATAATTTCTAACACACATTAGAACTCATATTACATGTACACACACACAACAAGTCGAACAAACCAGAATACGGAAGGCGTGATTCTATTCGCCAATAGAAACCTTGTATTCAGTGCGCGTGTACAATCCGCTATGTATTTAGTTCTCTGGTTACCAAATGATTATACAACGCATGCAATAACTGTCCGTTAATATTGTGTATGTTTCAAATGACCTGAGGGGACTAAAGCAAAGTGGCGCTGAATGGTGCATTAATGTTCGTGCATGTGTTTCCCTTTGATTGAGACAAACCTACTCACTTTTGCGGGTGATCTCGCATATGTAGCTCATGTTCCTTGAGCACAGGGAGTCGTCATAGCGACCATTGTCGGAGGAGGTGTAAGCGCAGTGCTCTAAGCCGCCATCGGGCGCCCCGATTTTCCAGTTGAACCTGCCGAACAGCGTACTCTCGGCGCAGTCCACCCAGACCCACGACCCGGGGATCGCCTCGTCGTAAAATCCTGAAAGCAAATTGGCATCACTCAGTGCTGAATGAACAAAATACTACATGCTTACCATGAACTAGCACTCTATACAACTGAGACATGAAATCTTTATACGTTTTGTTTTCTAAAAGGTCCTTCCATTTGGTTTTTCTTTGCCCAGCGCTTTGGAAGCAGGCTTTTGCGGATTGTAAAGGCAAAAGATTACCTTTAAATGACATATTGTATCTGATTTTCTCTTTGTCATATTTTGGTTTTCTCTTTGTTCTCTCTTGGTTGAAACATGAAATTCATCCCTTGTATTTTACTCTGTTAGAATCAATTAGTGCATGAGCAATAACGATTTTGATAATCATACGCCTTTAAAACAACAACAACCACAAGAATCTTTAGTTACGTAATCACGATTGATATCTCACCAATCCACCACGTTTCTGTTTCGTCGCCCTCCTGCAGTTCTTTAATCCTATCCAAGATGTAGGAATTCTCTTCGTCGTCACCGATCACGACAAGGTCACCGTCCTCCACGTCGTCGCAATCGTAGCGAGCCTCGTACCAGGATTTTGGTGTCTTGGAGAACTTGTAGCAAGTTGTGTTGGTGCTGTCGTATTCGTAGCCTTCAGGGCAATCAACTAATGATTGGAATGACGAGCAAAGCAAATTTGTTATATGAAAGAGAATGACACTCATAGATAGAAAGATGATAGATAGATGATAAATAGAAAGATAGGATGATAGATCAATAGCTAGCAAGACAGATAGATAGATGAATTAATAGATAAATGTACAGATAGATGATGGATAGATAGATGATATAGATAGATAGATAGATAGATAGATAGATAGATGATTCCATTTCCACCAAGTTCTTTATGAAACACGATGTATCATAATTATGTTACAAGTTATCATTTGACGTTTGTATTACCTATGTATATTGATTGGCAATGACAATAAAAACATCGAATGAATGATAGATAGATAGATAAATAGATAGATAGATAGTCCATCTTCTGTCTTGCCTTCATCCTGAGGCTTTGTACTACGCAATCCGTGGAACATTCAATTAACCCGCTGAGTGCCACATCAAATTTCTGTACATACGTTCGTGTATAACATTTGTGTCTATTTGACTTGCTGGCTCAGGAAAGGTTAAAGCTGATGTCGTGGCACGAAGTACTTACAGAATTCCTGGAAGGTCATCTTAAAGCCCCTTCTGGCCACAGAACTGTCCGTCTTGAAGCGGATATTCAGGCCGTTGTATCGGCTCACCACGTCTTCTGGCATTCCGGATCCTGTTAGCACCTATTCCATTAAAAAAACAGCAACAACAAGCCATCAATCAAGCAAACTGATAAATAGAAACGAAAGAAGAGTCGTCTGAGTATAATATGCAAATTCAGTGTCACTTTAATCCGAGCAACGGGCAGTCGCAATTCATATAGCGTGACATAAGAGATGAACGCGTAGTATCTAATACGACAGAATTTCCTATGCAGGTAGGCAAGGACGAGTAAACACACAATTCCGAAGGAGATGCACTTACGAGATACGGAGAGTACACATCGTCATCGTTTGGCTGCGTGCCTCCTATGATCAGCTGGTCGTGACCGTTCTCGAGGTCGAACTCCAGGAAATGGAGACGGACTTGGAACCCGCCTCGCACCTGGATGATCCACTGACAGTCGGCATCGTGCGGGTACAGGCCGTTCGGCAGCATCGGGGAGTCGATCTCCCCGGACTGGTCCAAGATCGTCTTAATCTGGCAGGCATCTACCGGGCACAGATGACAAAGCAAGCCGAAGGGGTAAGAGGTTGATTGGGGAAAATTTTCAAACGTTGTTACTCTGTCAGAAAGTGTGCCTGCTACATCACCATGTACATAATTATTGTAAGGCCATGTTAGAATGATCAAGGAGGTTCAAGAGAATGGAAACACAACCGGCTTATTTCCTTTGCTAGATGTTCGATGTCGCCGCTCAAAAAAATTTGAAGCATGTGCCAAATAGGATCTGCCACGCAAATAGGAAGACAATTGACTTGTGTCTCATTGCATAATCACCAGCCACTTCCTAAGGAAGATATGTCTTTGTGATGGTAATTACTTTTCGCTATCCCTTCTTGTAAAAGGTAGGCTGTACACATGAGGATGCTCGAATAGAAATTGAGTAAAAAATGCTGAAATGAAGATGAAAATTACTCGACTGGGCATAACTGGGCACTAATCTGATATATCTATCAATAAAGAATTATACTTGGAGATTATGGCATATTAATTCTATTTGTGAAAATTAGGGGGAAAAGTGATAAAATCGGCTTTCCGGGATGGTACAGTTTTAAACATTTTCACATGATACAGCTCTGATTTACACTTTTGTACAATTCCTGGACAGGATTGACTTTTCTTTTACATGCTTTATCATTCTGGAATTTCATTTCATTTAATAAGTGAATAAGCAAAATATGACCAACATTATGTTAACGTTCAAAATGAATCTTCAGATTGCTCAGCAAGACGTCGACTTCGAACATCGATCATCAAAAGCACAAATGCACCTATGAAATTCCTTTGTACATCAATAGTAAACTGACAACTGTTTGAATAAATACAACCAGATGGAACTCCAACTCTTAAACCTCCTCGGCATGATCAACGTCAGAATTTGCACAATTAAAAAAAAAAGTGTTCATATGGACGCTGTAGATGAAATAAGAAGACCAGATACTCTTTTGAGGATCGCGATATTAAAGATAGTAAATGGTACTTCAACAAAGTGACTGATGGGACTTTAAAAGCTGCTTTGCTAAGGAACTGTAGAACAGGCGACGAAACTACCATGTGATTTTCTGTCGTTTACGGATTATACCTAGATATATATATATATTCTATATTTAAGACATATCCTGAAGTGTTTGATTTTATACATAAATTTCATCCGAGATTGTTTCGCTTTAATGAAAAAAAAAGTATTTGAATCATATGACTTTACTTTCTTTATTCGAGCAGCGGCAAGCTTTAGCCATGTACTTGTACATTTGTTTACTTGTATTTACGTAAATATCGTATGTATATCTTTGATTGATACACATAATAGCATAGTTTTGCTCACTGTCGTCGAAGGTTAAATGGACATTGATGTCGTCGCTGTCCTGCAGATCCTCTGCCGAGAAGACCACCCATAGGTCTCCGTTAAATGTGGAGTACGTCTTGCTCATCATTTCCCCATTTCGCATCAGCAGCTTCTGTCTGGATCCGATAACAGTAGGATTAGACCCGTGCCCAATCTCGAGGAAGTCGTAGTTGGCTTCTGTGACGAGCAAATAAGCCATATGAAATAGCAGAGCATTCAGAGTTTTCTTTTATAATCTCAAAGACTTACATCAGATTGTACGGTATTATATTCCTAGCAACGATACAGTGGACTTCCGCTATAACGAAGTCCTCTGGACAGGTAGTTTTCCTTTGTTACATCGAAATTTCGATATAAATGAACAAATAAAAAATAAAATAGAGCGGATGATGTTGGAGCCTGACTTTTTACTTCGTTGTAACTGGGATTTCGTTATAACAGTGTTTGGTATAACGGGAGTGCAGTTTATTAAGGATATTGATGACCATCTATTTCCTCTGATTTTCCCAAACATGATTCATGCTTTACTGTTTTATTGTCTTTCTTGGGAAATACTTTGCTATTTCACAATTTCATGGAATGCAGCCACAACTCTGGAAGACTTATATTAGGGGGTGACAGTACTCCTGTGACAAAGACTTAGGATTAAGATTGTGATAGTGTTTTAGGTTCAGTTTAACGTGATGATTAATTAAGATTAGGGTTATGTTTGCGGGTGGTATTTATGTTTGTCTTAGCATGCAGATCTTTCATGGGAGCAAGTATCGCAGAAGCAAAAGTCATGAAACCACTTCAGGGATATATCATTCAATCTAAACAGCAAACGATGTAACACTCCTCATGATGCCGTATTATCATACAACAATTGACTTTAAGGGTATTTTCACAAAAGAGATTTCATTGTATTAAAACCAGAAACAAAATAACTTTTCTTAAAGAATGCACACGATCCTGTGCTTGAGATCATTGTTAAAATATAAATCTAATGACAACTCTAGTACCTTTATTCATTCATCTTCCAAAGTAATGATTTTTATATATTTTATATTTAAGTGAGAGACACGCGACCGGGAACTATACCAAACTAGCAGATACTTTTTGGAGTTTATGATTGTGTTACAATGTAATAATGTTGAATCGTGGGAAACGCTGGTTATCATTCTATTGGAAGCAATGGGGGACAGAAATGCTGTGAAGCCTTTTGACTTATGATCACCTGAACAGAATGAGCTGACCATTACCTCATGGGCTGAAGAGCCCTCGCTTTCTGTCTCTGTACTGACCAGAGAGAATTTTGATCATTGTTATGATACCACTCTTGTACTGGAAATACTGTGTGTCTATGGTAAGCCATTGAGGACTGCAATGCGATAATGCGTATCATTACGGCTGGCGTCGCGATCGATGTTACACCGTCTTGGGTTAAAGACCTCACGCTTCTGGCTACTCACCAGCCACCATGCTGTTGACCATGACGTTGATATTGGTGAGAAACGGCGTCTTGACGAGCCATTGACAGTATGTTCCGTTGACATCCATAGGGAAATTACCAATTGTGAGGTTGGCTGACTGGCTGTCTGTAATATCGATCTCTCCTCCACAGGAGGGACCATCTGAAAATGTGATTAATAAACACAGAAAGTAGAAAAACAAAACGACTGGACTTAGTAGGTAAAACCTTTTCACATTTATTCTTTTTGTTGAGATGCAGGATATTCTATATTCTGTTTAAATTATGTAGCTATTCAACGAGAACAAAAAAAAAAATGAATAAATAATGTACTGTTAGAGGAACCAGTTATTTTGTCAAATCATTGAATAAAATGTTAATGTTGACGTTTGTTCTACTGCTCAAAGGAAATGTGATTCTTTTCAAAGACATGCTAGAAGAAAACATGCACAAGTCAAAATTACTTTAATTACTCCACGACTAGCCTTGCATCAATAATGTAGTCGTTGTTGATGGATAGACAAAGAAATTTGTACATGCTCGCTATACTCTATCAAAACTTGATAAAAAAGAGGAAGAAAATCACAGGTGGTACCAATGTAGTATTTTATAATCAACTGACTGAAGACATCGGTGTTAACGTACAATGTAGATCTAACCTTGAACGTAGCCAATTGTAAGATAAAATTGCCGGTCAAAAGTTGCACTTCCCGAAACAAACACAACGGTGAGGTCGCCCCCTTCTGGAATGAACACCCGCTCATATGACACATCTCCGGTCCAGCGACGGCGATAATTCCGCCAGTCCGAGTGATTAAGACCGGTTGAAATTTCCATGAAGTCAACCCTAAATAAGCGAAGACAAGAAAACACTAAATATCAGTGTAGTAATTGATCTTCCCATCAACACTCAATATCTTTTTTAAAATTGTTACTCTAACCACAAGTCTAGACTCTGCGTGCATGCGCGGGCAACATATCAGGGCCATGTTACATAGAAAGACTCAATCAAACATAAGTCAGTTATCAGCCAATCAGAATTGAGTGTAAGATTATAGAGACTTACGTTTGATTTTTTGGTTTACGTTTGATCTGACCTTTTATGTTACAGGGGCCAGGTGATTTGAACACTAGACATTCTGTCGCTACTCTGCTATCTCCCATCTTCTCTTGTTGCACCGTCTGTTTTAGTGTTGTTTAATTATCCATTGTCCGTGTTTTGTGTTTTGATAATTTCTCCGTTTTCGCCTTGTTTGACATATATCGTAGGTTTCCATTTCATTACATGAAAACACAGACGCAAACACACACACTCAAACAAACACACACTTATCCACACGTACGCTCAAGATTTAGTTGGCTTTCAGTTTTGTAAAGGAGAAGGGCTTTAATTTTACTTCAGTTTACAAGCATTAGCTTTCATTTAGCTCGTCAGAAAAATCTCCTAAGATATACCTTTTTAAAGAAAATGAAATAAAGAAATGGAAATCAATTGATATCGTTTGCAGTTTGCTGACTAAATATATTTGAATTCTGTTCTCAAAGGCTGCCGACATTTTGTGATGGTATACAACAGCTTACTCGTCTTCAACGGAAAAGTCCCGCACTGTCACTTGAAGCCGTCGGTTGGGAAGGGTCCCAAAAATCTGCCACAAGCAGGACAGATCTGCTGTGTTCGGAGGTTGCATAATCACCACATCTACGAACAGACGAAGACGAATTAAATGAGAACTCCGGCTGATTTTCAGACTTTTACATTTGAACAACTACAAATTGGTTATACTTGGCAAAGGGTTTCAGAATTTACAGTGATTTGACTATGGAATAAGAAAGTTTTCAAAATCTATGACAGGAATCAAAATGAACAAGGATAATGACAAAGCGGTTTCATCATAAGGAAGCATCAGTGGCGGCTTAAGGAAGCAGAACAACAGAAGTAAGCATGCATATATTCTACGCAGGTGACTTTTTTAAGCGAGCGGTATTGTAATGGAATTGCAATGAAGCATTTCTAAAATATGTGAGCCTCCTGCTCATGCATCCTTATGATGAGCCCCCTTTCATGCAATCTTATGGTAAAACTGATACCTTGTTCAGTGTAATTTGTTTGGGTTTTCATAGTAATGGTTTCTCTGCTCAAGGACCACAATCAATTCCACAAATCTAAAGATGGAGCTGTCGATTTACGAAATGTACTATACATGATATGATTATGAAATTCGCTTGGACTTCCCCTTTAAACAAAACATTAACAAAGAAACCTTGTCACGATTTAGATACAAATGACTTTAATCTTATATCAATGAATACCACTTGGAAACGTTTTTTTTTTTTTTCCATACGTTAACATTACATCGTCATTTTACAATGATGGGGTATAAATTTGAAGGCGAAAATTATGTAGTCGTAAAGTTTGGGGTGAAAGAATTTGTGATAGTCATTGTCTTACCTGTGTCACTTAGAGTGATGTTTTCATCGCACGTCGAGGGCTCTGGAATTGTTCCGTCCTGAACAACTGTTAAAAGTGAAAACAAGAACAGTTCGTTAAACACTATTCGAGGAGAAAGGTATTTGACTACATTCAAAATAAGGATATCAAATACAGAAGGTGATCTCCAAATGAATATCATATCTTGTTTGCTGGTCTCGACGTTTTCACAAATTTTTGCACGTATATGTAATAATATGGAGTTGCAAAAAAAAAATCAGTTTTACGAGATCTCAGTTGGTGTAATTTCTCGATGCATTTCAGTTTATATTCATGGAGTGGCGATTAATAAGGGTCAGGGGTATTTCAAGTTTTTGTAACGTGATGCATACGAAAAATGATTTGTGAAATAACGTGCATAGAGTATAATGGTTGAAACGTTACCACGAGCCCTGTACTGGTTTCGTGCAATCGCATGGTCTTACACTATCACCGTAGCCTCTTACAATGAAATGAACGTTAAAAAATATGCTTAACCACATACTTGTACGTTCTTTAAGTTGTTGCAAGTGATGCATGATTACTAGTACTCGTGTGCTATGTTTTTGACTACAAGTGCGCTCCAACGGAATACTAAGCCCCCTTGTAAGAAAATGCACTTGGCTAATCATGCGTAAGTTTAATGCATTGAAGTGAACTACTGATTATTTATCTGGTATCTAAACATACTGGCCCGAATTCGCAGAGGTGGCACAATCTTTGTCCATGGTTTAAATCATGGACAAAGACCATAGTTTTGTATGGAGCGCCAAGTGTCGCACAGCCTATTTCGTTACGAAATCAGTCATTTTGTAACAACATGAGCATTTCGTCGAAATGACCGATTTCGTAACGAAATAAGGCATGCGACACTTGGCGCCCCATACAAAACTATGGTCTTTGTTTATGCATCGTTTAAACCATGGACAAATATTGTACCACCTCCTTAAATTCGGGCTTAAACGTCTAATACGTCTATTAATGTTTACATGGATCCTTCTTTGTCCTGCCATAAATGACCAGAACAAATATATTTTGTGCCAGTACAAACAGGAAAGGATAAAACAAATCATATAAGAACAAACAAAGAAGAAGAAATAGAAAAAAAAAATGCAGCATAACACACCCTTCAAAGGAATATTACAAAGCATATCGTTAAAATAAGCTGTTGGTTTCGTCCTCTTGAAAATGACCTTCTCCGTCTGATAAGAGACAGGGGAGTACACGGTGGATCGCTGGCTGTATTTGGCTTGAAATCATTAAGATAATATAATTTGAAGTTTTAACATGATAATTTTATCTGCACTATTGACACAGGGTGAAAGGTCGACGGTAAATAGCCACATAATTTCTGTTTTTTTTATTGCATTTCACGAGACTCCTTTCCCTTTCTTTTGAAGAATAATTATCCGAATTACTTGAAACACGTAGTACTGCGTAGAGCAAATACGAATTATTTAGCCCATTATACGATATAATTTCATATTTTTTGTTACCCACGGAAAACATGGTAAATGAATATAAAAAAGGTATATTCTTTACCTCTTTTCATTTTGTCTAGACATAAAAAAAAAGCTTAAACTTACAACTGTCAGGTTCAAGAATGATATGGAAGCCACGCCCACTTGTTGAGAAATCCGAACGGAATTCGATTGTGACGTACTCAATGCCAATGACTTGCCGTTGTTCGACTGGATCGCTCGGCGTCCCAGATGCGACCAACAACTGCTCTGATTGGCCATCGGAGTAAACGGCAGTTATGTCGAGCCAATCGCGATTCGCCTCTGTCGCCATGTCGACAACGGTTATGACGACTTCATTGGTGGGTGACGTAATGTTCCATGAATAGTGCGAATAGTCGTCGTAAAGCATTGGGTAGTCGTTAGAATATAGATGGAGTGCTTTTCCTTCCTTAAGTCGAATATCTTGCTTCAACTCTTTAACTTCAACAACGTCTGATGGAGTGAAAAAGGAGAAAGATATGTCCTCAATCTTTTCAACAATAACAGAAACGTGTGGATAGGTTGTCCCTATCAAAATAAAGATCATATTCCTTTTTTTTTCTATCATCTCGTACCTTGCAACAACAGTTATATATCTTTATTACCTTTAGTAAATGGACAGCACCTTTAATTAACCCTTTATTCGACATAAAAAGTCAACTCGCCCCTTTATTTTGTTTATGAAAATAAAAGAAAATGCAAACAATTTCAAAAATTTAGGATATCCTGGCCTAATGCCAATGACTTTATTGTACAATGCAAATTGTTTTCAGCTTCTATGGTAATACTCTTGAAAATAGAATGAACTATTTTTGAAAAAAAAAAAAAAACGGCAAAACTTACAGAATACCTGGAACTGCTTTAAAGGTAAAATGTATTTTCCTTTACCTCTTGAGTATTCATCATACGATATGCTGAATCCTGTCCCATTGTTTTCGATGCTGTCTGACGTAAAATTTAGTGTGAAGCTAAATCCGAGGAAATGTTTGGGAATGGACGATCCTTGAAGAAGCTGAAAACAGTAACACATACACAACAAAAGAACATCATACTTGTGGCTTGAATTAAAAGGTACAAATATACCTTGTTGTTCAGTTTCTTTATCATCTGTTTACATTGAAAATTTATGTTTATTATATGTAAACACATACATTGTATACGCTTTAAGGGAAGTAGAGAATACTACTGGTGATATGACATGCGAAAACTTTCATGAAAATTACTTTCAGTCTTTTTTTTTTTTTTTTTTTTTTGCCCACAACGAAGAAACATTATGGTTATGGAGGATGTAAGTTTATTTGTGTGATTCGTCCCTGTTTTGTAAGATCCTCATTCGATTAATTTGCTGTAGTTAGCAACCACTATTTAATGGAAGAGGATTGTTGATAATTATTGCTTTTGTGATGCATCAACAAAAGGCTTGTCATGAACGACACAATAGATATTACCTGGGTATAATTTTGGTGTAGTAACTTATTTCAGTTTAATTCAGTTTAAAGAGAATACGTGAAATATAGATAAACGAACTTTGAATATAGTTATCTCAATTTTTCTTACGATGAAGACCTTCCTTACAGGGGATGATACATTTTTTTAATGGTATCTTTATTCCAATCAGATTACCATCTTTAAAACTATAACCATAAAATCCTATTTTCGCAATTGTTTTTCCTTTATCTTAACCCGTTGATGACGGGCTGACTTTGCTATAGCACGCATTTCCCATAGACACCTGCTTGAGTATACTCGGGGATCGTCTTCAGCGGGTTAAGATTTCTCGTAGATAAAAAGCTGACCAAGCATGCAATTTTGATCAAAGCCAAACGACCACCTGTCTTTTTTAAGTCGTTGATTTACAGAGATTACATGTACGCAACTTGCCATTTTTCTATAAAGAAACTCAACAAAATCAACTTACCAACAAACCAATTAACCAATCAACTAACCAACCAACCACCCACCTAACCATACGACCTACCAACCAACCAGCCAACCACCAAACCAAACAGCCAACCTAACAACCAACCAATCAAAAAAAAAAAAACAACAAAAACAAACAAACATAAAAAAACAGACGATCTCTCCCACTAGAATTTTCACAAACACCGACATAACAGCGACACAGCAACGACATAACAACGACATAAAGAGCTATTTTCTGCATTAACTCTTCAAAAATGATAAAAAGACTTTGTCAAAATATAAAGGGGAAGTTGTCAGTTGCTATTGGGACGTTCGTATATACCGTCATGTAACCGTGCTCGTCTGTGACAACGAGTTGGTCGTCGCCATCCACAAGATCGAACTCGTCGAACCGTAGCCGAAGAGGCCGATCTCCGGGCGCCATCAGGGTTACCGTGCAGTCCTCGTTGACCCCATATTTGTCGGGGAACTCTGGGGATGTTACCTGGCCGGACGAAAAATCTGACGGATGGCTGGCAGTTTCGCATATATCAAAGCCTAAAAATATAGACGGATTGTAAGAAATCGAGATACAGCGTATTAGATTTCATTTTTTTTTTATTTCACCAACGTCTATTCACGAAATAATTGAAATAGCTTCATTGTTAGATACATCAAAAGCATCTGGGCCAGATGATATACTTTCCCGAGTAGTCAAGGAATGTATTCGTTATTTTGCCAAACCTTTGTGTGATATTTTCAATGCATCATTTAGCTGTGGTATCTTTCCAGAAAAATTGAAGACTGCAAAAATTATTCCATTATTTAAAAAGGGTAAGCCTGAGTATATTTCAAATTATAGACCTGTTGCAATTATTTCAGTTTTTGCCAAGCTGTTAGAAAAAAAAATATGTATAAGAGACTTCATACCTTTCTGACAAAGAACAATTTTTAAATTCCTGAACAGTTTGGATTTAGGAAAACTTATTCCACTTCATTGAGTATTATTCATCTCACTGACTATATATTACAGGAATTTGAAAAAGGAAACCTTTGTTGTGGAATATTTATGGATCTATCTAAAGCATTCGACACCATCGACCACCACATCTTATTAAAAAAAATGCATTTATATGGTTTAAGAGGAGTGACATTACAATGGTTTCAAAGTTATTTACATAACCGGAAGCAGTATGTGGTGGTCGATGGTGTTGAATCTGAATGCCTCAGTGTGAACATTGGTGTACCACAAGGCTCAGTTCTAGGACCTCTATTATTCTTGTTATATGTGAATGATATTGTGAATTCCTCAAAGATTTTGAAATTCTCATTATTTGCTGATGACACTGTTGTGCTTTTCTCTCACAATGATATATCCTCATTAATTTCCACAAAGAATAATGAACTTGAAATATTAAGTGAATGGTACAAGAGTGATAAACTGTTTTTGAATTTTAGTAAAACAAAATATATGATATTTTATCCAAGAGGTAAAAACTGTTGTTTCACGACCAAAATGTTACGATTGATAATATTTTCTCTGAGAGAACTGAGTCGATATTTTTTCTAGGAGTACTCATTCATGAATCCCTTGACTGGAAGTATCATGTTGCAAATATTTGTTCTAAATTGTCAAGAAATGTAGGTGTTTTATCCAAACTAAAAGGTGTATTACCTTCTAATATCTTGGTAAATATTACAATGCAATAATTTTGCCTCATCTTAATTATTGCAATGAAGTATGGGAAAACACATACAGAGTACACATTAACAGATTATACATGCTTCAAAAACGAGCTTTACGTAATATAGGTAATAGTCATTTTACTTGTCCAAGTTCACCACTCTTTGTACAATTTCGGATACTTCAAATTTTGATCTGGTCAAGCTGAATGTTTTGTTGTTCATGTTTAAGTATCACCAAAATAGGTATGTTGCCCGATGTGTTCAGAAACATGTTCCATATGAATTCCTCATTCCACTCATATCCCACCCGGTACCGCAACAATTTTCGTAAACCTTTTACTTATTCCACTCTAAGATTGCAATCCATACGTTTTAAAGGTGTCAAGGAATGGAATTCTATTGATGGTGACCTTAATATAGCACTACATTTTCCAGATTTAAAGTATTATATAAACAGAGTGTATTTAGACAGATGGTATCCATGACTGACTAGACTTCCTTTCTTCCTCTACCTTTCTTTTTCTCATCTCTTTTTCTCTGTATACTAAGGATGGACATGTGCGAGTGTGTGCGTGTGTGTATGTCTGCCAACAAATTAAGCAAAGATATGTTTTTATGTCAATAACAGATGACTTAAGTACACATTTTGTTATTTCAATTTGGACTAATCTTCTGTATGTATTGGTCCATATCACAAAAAGTGTTGGTTGATTGTATGTACAGTATTTTATCCTTTTTGATTTGAGGGCTTCAGCCACAAGCACAAATTTGCTTCTTAGGAGTCCTGGCATGTATTTGTTTCTTGTTGCGTAATGTATGTTATTTTATATTTTGCCAAATAAATTAAATAAAATGAATGAAATGATTTTTTTTTTAAACTCAATAATAAGCTTAAGTGCATGAAATTGAGATCATTGTCATTCCAGCCATGCACAGCGTTTGTTTTTTCTTCCTGTGAAAAAAAAAAAAATATCTGGACAAGGAATAAAACTCTATTAAAATCTGTATCAACAATGTACATCTCAAGAGTATTTTCAATTGTATTACATAATTAGCAATGATATTCCGTGATCTCAAGTTTAATGCACATCACAAGATATCAGTGTTGGATGTCAAATCGGTAAGTGGCGTGCCAAAAACGACTAACATCACTTGAATCGCTGTTCCCCAAGAATTACCTACTGTCAAATGCAATTTAATCGTTGGAGTTTTATATTTATCAATAAGTGCCATAATGCATGTCATTGTTGAACTTGAACTGACACGTCACAGATGACGAAAAATTTAAACAGAAATTATTCAAACATAAATAATAAGTATGCTCTAACTAACATACTTTGGTTTGACTTGGCGTATGGCGTCTTACAACGTTCTGTTTGAATTTCTTATGAAGGATGGAGGCATATCAGATAAAAGGATTGGACTGTGTTTCCATGGTTACTGCTGATCATTCGTTGTAAATCTGAATCACTACTGATAATCTTGTGCTTCACCATAAAGCCATTTTGCAGGACAGAAACTCCATACCCCATTATAAGAACTATTTCTTCAATTTCCCCCCTTTCCCATCTTTCTGACTCTGTTTTCAGTGTACCTTTCACATAATGTTTTCTCTTCGGAAAGTTTATTTAGTGGTCACCGATGGGGAACAGATTAATGAAACCGCTTGAGGACTATACAAAAGTTGATGTTTGCATAAGAATTGTTATTTTCTTCATATGTAACAAGCTGACCATTGATTTTGATAATCTGAAGGGCAAATGCTGAGTATAATCTCCTCCAATCACGTCTTCACGCCATGATGGAAATGGAGCGATACTAAAGTCGAGTGGAATCTTGAAAACCAACCACTCCTGACCACGATGATAACGACGAGTATAATTATTCAAGGTCCTCGTAATGGGAGAGCAAAGATTAAAAAAAGGAACACACATTATCAAGACCGAGAATGCCCATCGCTAGGTCAAGAACTTCTTTATCACCGTTTTCATATTTGTTAATTAGAAGATAGCGGAATCGAAACGTGCAGATCCTTCCTTGTCACCCCCCAGAATTTGAACTTTCCTATTCTTAATAGCGCACTACACAAACACACATAAACGAGAATGGCGTAATGCTTAATCCTTAGTAATGATTGGTAGATATGAGCATAAACAATTCTTAACCGCCTTAAGCTGCTAATTTATGGCATTAACCAAGTTTAAATTGTTTGCTATTCAATTTTGGCAGTCAGGAGGCAAACCCATTATCCGATACCTCGTGATTTAGTTGGGTTGAAAAAAAAAATGAAAGTACCTGATTGTCAATAGGCGCCAATTTCTTCAATTTAGACAGTCAAAAGGTTAAAAAAAAAAACAATATTCAGTAACAAACTCAACTAATAGGGGAGTCTATAAGAATTTCGTAATATTCAAACAATCATTTGGAATTCAAATCTTTGATTTAACTGCAAACCTTTCAGTCAGATTAAGGGTGCAATTATTCTCATCTCTTTATTTTGTCCCCTTGAGAATGAGGCAAACGATGTTTTCAAAAGATCATTACGAGCTTACACGATGTTCTTCAAGTGACGTGAAAATTTAAATAGGCCCTACTTATCGGTCAGGTGCCCGCATTTATCGTTATCCCGCATATTTCTAAGCTAGAGAGCAGAGCAAAGTTCTGTTCAAGCTCTGACATGTTGTTTGAACTTTGAAGGGACCCGAAATCACTATATAGTTTACTCAACAAGATAACAATATCATGTTTTCATGCATAAATTGGTCTTACTATCTTCATGTAATCGCACCAAGTTTCAAAGTTTAGCATAAAAATATTACTTGAATTTCTTCCGTTGTCATTCTTCTGTTTCTTTTAGCCAGGCAAATGTTGTCTTTATTTATATTTCAGATAGCGTTAGTGAAGCCTCAATCTTCAACTCCCCAACTTCTCTATTCAACTCTTAAGCTCAACTCTTTGACAAACAAAGTTACAGTGTTTCGTCAAGAATGTTATGGAAAAAAAAAATTATGATGTATACAGTTATACGCCTCTTGCAATGAACTTTAAAAAGGTCGGAAATATTTCTTCCTGATTACAAAATTTATGTCTGATTAATCCTTGTTTTGACAAGCAATTACAGTAGTCGACTGACTTTTGATGTACAATACTTTTATCTTTTATTGTTAATGAACGACGGGGTCTAATGTCTAGCAAAGAAAGCAGTAAAGAAATCACAAGGACATTCGGAGCTAAAATGAGTTTTAGATTGGCGGGGAATCAAGAGAATAGCTGAAGTAATTAGGGTTTTACATTAGTACCTACTAAAAAGAATAATCATTTATCCTCGTATAACGGGAAGCGACTCTGTAAATGATTCACACTGCCTATTTTTTCCTCTTTACATGTCTTTTCTATCTTATGGTAAATGTATGATTTTACAGAGCACATGTGCGTATCTAAAGATCGATTCATCTATTAAACACCTGTTATTGTTTCGTTTTATTCATACTAACTTAAAGCTACGTTTTCTCCATAAGGCATAATCATCATGACAGAAAAGCAATGTCCCTGTTCAAATCGTTCTACAATATACATCGCAAAACAAAGAAATTGAAATGGCATGGTATTATCGTTGGCTACCAGCTGGCTACGTTCTCATCTCTCCTTACAGTGAGATCTTTGAATTTGATACGATGAGCCTAAACAGTTGATAATTCAATGGCTTGACGAATGACATAACATACGTGAGCGCTGTCTTAACGTTACTAGAGAGTGTTTTAGGTTTATGGACATAGCTGAAAGGAACAAAGAAGGTTACACTAGCAAATCAAAAGAATCCAGGAAAATGGACATGACTTCTCGTCTTCCACGAAAAAAAAAAAAATGCTACCAGTGCCCCACTCTTAACACTGTAATTTCCGATGGTAAATGCAATATCCCTGGAAGTTTACAACAATCTCACTTTCGAGAGGATATAGAGTAAGTTCTCACCATTTGCTGATGTCAAGGTGATGGCCAATAGGAATGCCAGAAGAGGGGCTATCGGGCCGTTCCTCATGTTGGTAGAAGGGTGCAGAAAGCCACGCCCAACGGGCCAAAACTTTCCTCCACAATGGTGGTACACTATTTGACGGTATATTTTCAGGGCCAGGGACGGTAACTGAGCTTATATCTTTTCTTCTCTTGCTATAATACGTCCCAGGAGAATAGAAAGCAACGCACGGCCCGAGCAGAATCAATAACTAAATAGCCATCTTCTCTTGATTCAGAAGGACGTTGATTTGATGATTGCGACCACCTTCTCTTTGCGTGGTCCCGAGATCAAATCACCTTCTCTGCTAGTGGCCCACACCCAGTTATTGCTGTCAGGCTGGTAGCCCGTGGTGTATCTGAAATCTCGCTCGCGTTTTGGCGTCCTCTTGAGAACTTCTCTTTGCATAACGGTTCGAAGATAATCATCAATTAATTATTGACCTATCACTGCAAGAAGCATCGGTGAGTTCAGACAGCAGGCTTGTGAGGTTATAACACCGTCGTGATTGCGCAATATTAATATACCGTTCTCTTGGGTATTTCCGATCTTTCCTGCGCGTGTATTATTTCATATACCACATGAAAATTTTGATGAGTTTTAATGTGAAACTTGATTAATCCTATCTGATCATAATATCAGATTACGTTCCTCACAGAAAAGCATTGCTCTATGTATTTGACTGTTTGTGATGAAGGTAAAGTGGGGTTTTAATTGATCTGATTAATTTTTCCGGCTGACAAAGTTACATGATGATGACGACAACAAACCTCAATCTATAAAGCACATATATAATAGCTCGCTGTATAAAAATAATACCTTAATGATTGTAAAATATTCTACATCATACACAATGTCGCCAAAGGTAATATAGAAGAAAGCTTCAAAATTAATTGTCCATCAACGATCATCAGTTATCATGTCTTCCTACGAATGTCACTATTATATGTCTGCACAATTATATAGTCTGCCAGTGTGAACACTGATTGGATAATTTCTTCTTCCAAAGGTAGAATTATGTATGTAACGCAGTTGCACGAGATAAATGATAGCGATCTTAATCTCAGCGTAAACACTGCGACGCCCAAAAAGGGGTACGGTTGACGTGATTAACGTTGACTTGTGATCTCAGGGCAAAAGATGGCTGAAAAAGATTGCCAAGACTACTGTAGCTCCCAATATTAGAACTAGCTAAAGGAGCACAGGTAATCGCAAAATGACTCTACAGCAAAGACAGTAACATATCATGATATTCTATAAAGTGTTGTCAGGTTGTAACAAACAGTTACAAGACAGATAAACATATCATCTTTCTTTCTTCGCCTCTCGTGGGTTTGTGCTGTGTTTTTACTTATATTTTGCCATTCTGTCCGATGTGATGATTATGAGAACGTTTTGATCGATTTGAGTGGTGTTTTTCTTTCCTTCTCAGCATTAAGTCGTACGGAAAGCAATATTGCCCGTGCAAGGGTCAATGTTACTATATATTAGCCTTTTCATCATTGTTCATTATAGTTGCGTACTTGAAATTGAAAAAGATAGATTGACCAGTTATTACTCCATTACACCTGCCATCTCTGGCAACAACAACAACAACAACAACAAAAACAACAACAAGAAGAAACAAAACAAATCAAAACAAAAAAGGCAGTCCTTGATAAGATATGTTTGGATGATAATTATGGGTGTGTTTTGCATTTGTGTGTGTGTATGTGTGTGTGTGTGTGTGTGTGTGTGTGTGTGTATGTGTGCGTGCTGTGTCTTTCAATATGCATGGGTACCACTACCAATTTTAGCAACATCTCATGGGATTCTATTCTCCTAATGAGAACGAAAAACAAATGTAAGACATAAACACCACATTTCTTCAAGTGATAGATTGGTTGTTCTATTTATCTTGAAAAACAGTTCATTTGAAATGTTTAGCTAACATATATATATATATATATATATATATATATGTGTGTGTGTATATGAGATTAAAACCTAAAATGACATTAAAACGCTTTATCCTGGCGAGGAAAGCGCATGTTTTTGAAATAAGACACCAAACAGGTTAGTTATCGCATTCTTCATCAGCGACCAGGATACTGTATCAGACTTTCCTGATAGTCAACGGTCTTTCCCGTAGTCAATCAGACTTTTCCTGATAGTCAATCAGACTTTACCTGATAGTCAACCAGCCTTTCCTGGTAGTCACTGATCAATAACGAACAGAAGTATATATATGTATATATATATATATATATATATATATAATACAATATATATAAGTTTCATATGTTTTTACATGCAGGTACAATTTGTGTGGGAATCATCCTGTGCATCCACATGCACAGTTACACTGTCCTCCTTATAGCTTAACACCAGACCACGGTAAGAGTATATATATATATACATGTATATAATTATATATATATATATATATATATATATATATATATATACATATATTTCTTTGTTTTTTCATTCTCTGTTTGTTTGTTTGTTTGCTTGTCTATTTGTTTATGAATCTTGATAATGATGTAAGTCTTTTTTTCTTTTTTAGATGGATGACGTCAGAGAAGCACTGACTGTGCAAACTGATTCTGGACTGGCGCTCCCAGCTATTAAAGGATGACCGAGAATGAGACAGAGAGCAGGACAAGATATGAGAGACCACGCTGTTCCTGATACCTCCTTGAACAAATTGTTGTTATCAAGGCCCCCTTGCGGAAAGGAGCAGAGGTTACGCACCACTAGATACCATTCTGTATTGTTTGGTGTTTGAATTAGCCTGCACGAAGACCACAGATTAGCCATTCCGAAAACGGAAGGCGACTTGCTTTTCTCCATATCCTCAACTGCACTGATCAAAAGTTGCTTTCTTTAATTTAGTTGTACTGAGGTTAGTCTCGTGTCTTGCAATGGGCAGCCCTTTGTAAGAGTTGGAATCTACACGTTCATGAATATAAACTGCGATAGTGTAGTGGAAAAATGCATATAGCGGCAGTAAGATAGGCAGACGCAGTGGTAAACCGTTCACGCTCTCAGTATTTGTCACTCACTTACTCGTAAAATAAAGAATTATTTGTCCTTTTCCATTTCACAATCAAGTTTCTTGTATATCTTCATAATGGAAAGTCTAAATTTTGATACGACTGATATTACTCACCTCGTTACAGTTTATATCAGTCGGTACCATTGAAACATCATTGCAATCAATAATTCATAGAAACCAAAAATTCTCAGGACCTTATGTTCAGGTTCAAGTTGTTCAAGTTGATGTTCCAACAAACAAATGATGGGGAATACGATGGAATATTCGCACATACAGATACACCAATGCGATGAACATAAACACATGTAATAAAGACACAGGTATATTATCAACAGACATAGGTTGTACAAATTAATGTTATATCATTATGGTAGAGGCAGAAACAAAAACTGCTGGAAATGGAGGGGACTGCTAAAAAGGCAGAGCTTGTGGCATGCATTCCCCTGTTTCATAAGCAACATCAATTTCATATCTGGCTTTGTTCCAATGATTCAAAGCTACAAATAAGTTAAACCTTCATTTCATTTTTAAATGAACCTCAGACTGTCACAAAGCTGTAAAAGTAAGACGTTAAAACCCCAGACGAATTGTATGATGATTTTGACGGCTTTCTGGAAGTCATGGAAAATGCAAAAGAAAATTGAGAAGCACAACATTTTTTAAAAAAAGATTTGCTACCAGGTAATGGGAAAACGTTCCACATAAGTTGGTGTCTACTAACTGACAGGCAGAGGTTAGATCATGCAATTTCAGAGCAGTTCATAATGCATGTTTATGGTAATTATATTTCATAGATAGCAGTGTGATTTGTGGCATCTTGATTTTTGAGACTTTGAATACTTTCTGGCAGGTCTTTTATCCGGAATGGGAAACCAAGCGACACCAACGTTCATCATTTACCTTTCATAACAGAAGTTGTTCTTTAGTCCTTATGGCGAGATAAAAGTGCCATGTCACTGGCCAGTATCGCATTATAATAGTGGTTGTGTCCACAAGATGGTTTCTACGGGTGTCCGAATGGACACAAACAATAAGTGGTACAAACTTGTGGAACTTTGAACTGGCTTTAAACATCTTGTATGATGCGATAAGAGCGCCCAGCCCTTACCTCCGCACGTGTTCGAGATTATTCTGTACAAGAAATCTCAGATTCTCAATGCATATAACCAACGCTAAGAACACACTCAAATACAAAGTGTATATGCGATGTACAATGATGCAGGAATTAAAAACGATAAAGGAAAACAAATTGTCAACACTAATGTAGGTGTGACTAAACGAAGGCTTGTTCATCTATGAAAACAGAAAATGAAGGAGGAGAAACAAGGTAAGGGATAGGCCTAATCTGTTACCTCATGATACGAATGATCAGTCATGTCGATGGCTATAGTTAATCAGTCACGGCAGGCGAATCAAACCAGTGTACAAACCAATCCAACATTCTTGGGCTGCTTAATTTTTATTAATTATTCAATTGATTAATCTGTTTACTTATTCATATATGCATTCATTTAATTATTTATCTATTTATTCACCTACTTTGCTATCTGGGCTTTAAAAGCTTATCGAACGCAAAAAGCGATATATTGATTTTTATCAACTCGTAATATTCGATGTTGAAGCTGGAAATGATCTGAGAAAATAATGAAAATATGCTTGATAATTTCGAGGCTCTTCAAAAATTTTATGTATTTTTTATTCTGACGTTGATATGAAAGGAACAAAAAAACCCTGAAAATGTTCTTTATCTGTATTTGCTTTCAAAAAAAGTCTTCCATCGCAGATTACAACTATACCGTAACATCAGTAACTTAATGAGATTTATCACCACAGAGATACCGTAGATGGTCAGGCTGGTAAAGCCGCTAAATGGGATAACACTTACAAAATAAGGCAGCAATGACGAAGGCCAGCTTGCCAGGAAATCCTGCAAGCTGCTTTAATCTTGTCCCGAGTGCTCCGACTACAACAAGGACCTGCATCTTCCTTCTCAAAGTCCAGAGACGGCGAAATAGCAAGGTCGTGGTATTCTGTTGGTTTTTTTTTTTTCATATTTTTTTCCTTTTCCGTCTCGGTTATAGCTGCTGTCTCCCAATACAGCGACATCGACGCACACCTTCCGACCCTTTTCTACGTTGACGATACCGGACGTCTATGCTAGATGACATTGTCAGTTTGGACATCAAAATCTCAAGACAATTTTCATTTGGTCATTTTCAGTTATTCTCTGAGACTCATCAAGAAATAGTTTTTTCTTACTCTCGCATGGCATTCCATGTTTTATCATCATTATCATATCATGATACTGTATCTCTTATCAAATGCCATCATGATTGTATAATATCAAATTTGATAATAAACTTGATATATAACTTTATACAAATCATTAGATATCAGATTAAAAAATGAAAATATCTTTGCTATAAGAAACGATAAGAATATTAATTTCTTTATAGCTGGATTAGAATCTCAGAGAAAATCATCTAAAGCAAAGTTTCTGCTAGCTTGATGACTTTTTTTTTCCATAGATCAATCTTTTGATGTTGACAGCACAATTATAACACCATTTTCCTTTTCTCTTGAACTTGAATATCATCGAATACAATCCTAACAACAGAACAATGGACTATGACAACACTGAAAATGAGTGGTCTAGGGCAATTACCCCCTGGGCAATTACCCAGGACCCTTCCCCTGGCCCAAATCCTAATCCTAATCCTGAACCTAATCCTAACCCTATAAAACCCAAACTCCTAACAATAAACCTAACCCTAATCTTTACTCTAGCCTTACCACTAATCAGTATTTAGCCGTGGGGTAATTGCCTTCTGGGGATAATTGCCCGGATACGGGAATACACATTACGTTTAGCAGTGTCTTTTTTACATTGGTATAATCATTGTCATTTTCAAAGGCCCTTTACTATTGGTACTGTCATTACTTTGATATCAACATAAAACATTATTGTCATTATCATTTGATATCATTGTCATCATTATAATGATTAGTGTTGCCATAACCAATATCAGCAGAGCTGTTATAGTCGATTTATAACCAACATCGTCAGAACCAATGCCGTACATAAAGAGAGTCTGGCCAACTCGGTTTTCGGCTTATGAGTTTTGAAGCCTGGGATTGGTCAAAAGTGGTCCCATGATCTTTACGGAGCCATGTTGTTACCAAGGTGGGCTCATACGTACTACCCCTTATTTGGTAGGTTTTCATTATTACGGCTGAGCGTACACGCTAACCCTGTAACGCGTAATACGCTGGGCAAAGACATTTATGGCGTCCAATTTACGAGTTGGCCACACAGAACTACATGTATTATAGTTCTGTGGTTGGCCAGACTCTCTTTATAATATATACGGCACTGGTCGGAACCAATTCTAAAGGTACTAGCCTAAAGTTACTTTATGTATGGTAATTGGGTTAAAAAAAGTACACATATTGTGTGGGTTCCACGGTGTACCTGCTTCTTGCACCGCTGTAATTTTGAAGCAGTGTGTCAAATAAAGTGAAACAGGACATTTAACAATTGCAATAGCCTCGATCTGCTCTCGGAAATCCCGACGGCAAACATGGCTCATGTACAGGATCCCTGATACCCTCTCCATTGTTTGGCGTTCGTGGGCCGACAAAAATTCGCGATTGATGACTCTGAGAGATATACGTGTTTACAAAGAGATATACCATGTTAAACAACGTCTCAGATCTTTCCGTATGTTCATGCGGAATCATTCCTCTGCTATCTTTCCACGCGGAACAGAATTTTCGTTGGTCGAAACAACCTGTGCACGACGTACTGGTTTGCGTCTTTCAAGACGGACTTTCACAAACAGTGGCAAAGGTATCAAAAGCAAGAAATAAAAAAAAATATATAGATTGAAACTAAAAAAAAACACAAAGGAAAACAATAAAAGGAAAGATACTAATAACAATAAATAGCGAAAGCAAAAAGACACACAGAAATACACACACATACATACGAGCACTACACATACACATACATGCACAATGTTCAAGCGAAAGAGAAAAACGAAACACTTGGCCACATTACCAGACCTACTAACATCAACCATCTTCAAGAGGTCTTGTTTATCATTTTGTTTGTGTTTTTAATGTTGCTGTTCTCCAACCAGAAATCTAAAGACGAGAAATTTCTTCACTTCACTAGACAGTCATGTTTAACTATTGTTAGTATACAGTATCTGTGTGTGTTTGTGTGTGTGTGTGTGTGTGTGTATCTGGATGCATTTTGCAGTGTTCTTGTGTGCGCGTGTATAAGCTTTTTTATTTTAAAGTGAGAACCTGCCCAATACAGTCGGTGTATGCACGTACCAACATGTAAGCAGAACTAATCATTTAAACAAAATCTGAAGGTATACGACATCATCATAACAACAGAGTATAGCACACAATCGCGGAAATATGATCCTTATGACTTTTGTGACTGAATGTTTGTAGAAGCTGGAGGGGTCACTTTAATTGAGGTCATACAAAAGAGCCCACACACAGCACTGTGAACTTTGCTAGCATGCATGAAAAGATATCAATTTTCGCATAGATTTGATTGAACACCTTGAACGTACTTCAGAGAGTCAAGTCAACGCTCTTACACCACAGGTGGTGTTTATCAACATCAACCATCCGTTCTAGAAATGCAAGTTTATGCGCTACCAATCATTTGAGAATGGTGGAAGGAAGGCAATTAAGTGAACAGAACGAAGATGCGTGACTACAATCAAACTATTATTTCTTTATTTTTTTATTGTTTGCGGGAACATAAGTGGGTAAACAACATAAGTGGAATGACATTGAGCGCGTTCTAGCTTCATATCGAAATCCCTCGTCATGATTCTGTTGTTGCTGTTGTCATTTTAAGTATACACAAATTATTATGTGAGTGGTAAAATCACACGTAAACATGATTTAATCTGGATTCGACATTAACTTGTTTTTTTTTTTCCTTTGATAACATGTTAAGGCCATTAAATTCATTATGTTTGAAACGTTTTGGACCGGGAAAAAAAAAAACAAAGCAAAAAAAAAAAAAAAAAACTCGAAGTGAAAGGGGAAGGTTAGTCTGATTTGATTTTAGTTGCCCGATCGGGCCACCAAAAAAAAAAAAAAAAAAAAAAATGCTTTTTGAAAGATTAGTAGCACGTGTCGCGACACGAATTGTTGTGGCCCAGGGCCCTGGGCCAACCGTTACGCTAGAATGTCGAACCCTGATTAAAGTATTGACCTTCCACAATCCAGGGGTGCGATGATGTTTGACGCGAATCAATCACAAAGAATAAACACGCGATAACTCTTACCGTTGACAGAAAAATTATGGGGTTGACTTAATTGGTTGTCGGCGATTTAGGGCCACCGTCATTATTCATTATCACAAGGACCATGACCAAAGTCCGTGGTATCACGAGATTTGACAAAATGGAACGCCCTTGTGCGAAGTTCGTCATTATCTATTTCTCGTCGGAGTCACGCAAGAGATTCATTTCTGTGGTCGAACACTGTCGAAGTCAATCTTGCTCATGTTGTCAGTTTTGGTGGGGCCACGACGCCCTCTCTCAAACAATCCGTATTTAAAATTGGATTATTTGCACCCGTAGAGTAGAGGCCATCTTTATGTGCAAAATGTTAAAATTGATCACCACAGCTAATAGCTGTAAATGAAGATGGAAATTTTAACGGCGTCACATTCTTGAAACACCGGATCTTCATGACGGAGCAAAAATGCACGGAGAGGCATGAACATGATGAATTTATATAAATAGGGCCTACACATCTCTTGAAACAATCTTAATCGTCTTATCGTTCGATGCGTTTTCTGAAGGACAGTGCTAATGTCAGTGTTACACTTAAACAATACTTTGGCAACGGAGGCGGGGATAGGTGGGGGATAGGAGGGGGAGGATGGTTCAAATACCTATGTACACAAGACGATGTGAAGCATACGTGTGATAGACACCAGATTGACAGTCGGTGTGCAGAACAAGTAAATGGGAGGGAGCCTTTCGTAGTTAACATCCCTTAATCCTCTGATTATCACACAGGATAAGATGAACGTCACCACGTAGATGGATCGGGATAGAGAGAAAGAGGATAGAAAAAGAAAGATGTGTTCACACCAATGGAGAGTGATGCTGATCAAACCCCCAAGTGCCAAGTAAGAGAAGAGGGTGTATTTGTTAGATATTCGATGTTACTGTGCGGGATAGCCTTTTCCATTCCTGCCTACTTTGGTTGAACCTGATGTCAACGCGGAATATCAGCGAGTAGTAGATGTTATCACTCCATATTCTTGCAATCACTATCCTCATCTTCATCACTGTAATTAAAGGAAGAAAAGAAATGAAAAAAAAAATGACTTTAAGCGACCGAAATTGAGGAAAAGGAGAATATGATACTGTGCCATCCAGCAAATAAGAATAAGATAGTATTTCTTTATATACCGGTCGGATTAGTAGAATAAATCTTCTTGATCTAATAGGATTAGCCGCGGGTAATGACAGTAAACATTGTCATTCCCCAAAGAAAAAAACTAAACATTCAAACATGGAAGAAAAGAAGCAAACAACTGAACGAGAATCAACCGATAGTGCCCCTTTTGCCTTCCTCGTGGTAGTGATCACTTTATACGGGTTAGGTGTAAATATTCATACATTTCTGCATTTTTGTTACCTAACTTGGTGGCTGTAATTATGTGATGACTGGTACTAGTCTAATCCCCTGTATGGTTTTGATGACTCGTATTCGTAAAGGAGAGGATCCGAAGTTCTCAGCCAGCCTTTATAACGTTACCGACACTGTGGCCTTTACAAACGGAGCGCTCACAAAATGTGTCCTACGAAAGACGGTAATTGACAACTCGCCTCGAACTCGAAGAATAGCAGAGTCGATATCGCCTGATTCTTTCGTCAACGGAGAGACACAGCTTCTTTTCTACGTCATCGTCATCTATCGACAAACGAGGGCGCCCTGGGCCTGCTTTGGCTTTGTTCGACTGGGCCCGTGAGTCGGCATCAGGAGATGTCAAATCTTTGAGATATAATTTCTTCAGTAGTGACGAAGAACTGCACAGTGAAAAAAAAGGAAATAGAGATAAATAGACAGATAGATATAATATATACAGATAGATAGATAGATAGATAGATAGATAGATAGATAGATAGATAGATTATAAGATAGGTAGATGGATAGGGAGTGAGAGATGGAGATGGAGATTGCAAGGACTGTTACAGTAGTTGAAAGAAATTTACGTAAGTTGATTTTGTTTTATCTATTATACAGTGAGGATCTGCAACAACGATATACATTGCAAAGGTGTGCGAAATTGAAAAGAAAAGGACCGTCTTTTTTAGGGGGTTGGGGTTGAATCTAAACATTTGCTGTGCATTGAGAGATAGTAAATTGTTACTCAGGCAATTTCTTTATAAACTGCAAGACAAGGAAAATTAGGTTTTCATCTACCAAGATAGTGTAATGCGAATGTTGAATAGATTTTCAACTGTATTATTCGTAGGTAATAATTCCAGGACCAAGACGAGAATGTGTGTGTGTGTATGAGGGGGGGGGGGGGGGGGGGAGGGGGGGGGGGGGGGAGGGGGGTCTGAATTATTAGAAAGGGATCTATAGAGTTCGTATCTAAAATATTGCGTACATAAATGATGTTTGCATAGACACAGTTTCAGTAACAGCTTGAAAATTTCATCATCCTAACAACAAGTTAAACATCATGTACCTGCTACGCAGAGGCGAACATTTTCTGCTCATGGAAGCCCGCCTCTCACGGCAGAGGTGGCATGTTATTTTTCTCGCAGACACCGAAGAGGGCGTATCCGTTTGAGTTGTCGTGCTCTGGGTTTGAACGCCAAAACTGTCCACCGAACTGGGGTCACAATCCACGGGAATGCCCGGCGGTAGTTTGGCGAGAAGAACGGCGGAGTCGGATGAGCTTGGTCGCAGTGCAGAGTTGTTGTTATGCAGGGCTGGACTGTTAATAGCACATGAGACCCGTTGCACATCACAGAATATAACGTTACACTGAATTCAGTATTCATAAACTCTTATTAGGGAGCTTTAGATTTGCAGCGCGGACGCTTGAGACGACGCTTGAGCTGGACGTTATCCTCTCTCCATGCGTCGTGCTGAAAATCAACTTTAGATTGCGCTGGGACGCAACGTATAGAAAAATAAAATGGCGCCCCCATATGATCGCTGAATAAAGTAGCTCTCTACGTTGTGAATTGAGCGGACGTTAAATAGCTCAGAACGCGTAGTGGAAACTCGGACGACGCAAGCTATGAATAGATTGACTTGACGCGCGTTTTTGCGCATGCTCAGAACATGCTTTTTTTCCCATCTGAACGTCCCCGTCGCGAAAATCTAAAGCTCCCTATTAATTTGCAGAGCATGCTAATAACGCGTTGAAATGACAAGTTTGAATGCATTTAAAGAGATAAACGCCATTTTCACATCACATTGAAATAAAGTCATCATTACAATATGGAGCAAAATAAAATCTTTCCAATGATAATCTTTCCAAAAGGATTGTTACGTAACAAGATGTATTGCAAAAGATTATCACCAAATATTCTACAAACATTCTAATCTTTTCCTTTGTTTTTTAGTAGCTTTAAACTCAAATAGAGCCTATTTTGAATAACTAACAATAGATAAATCTGGTTTGGAATAGATTAACATTCTCCAGTAGGGCCTACAGTTTCTTGCTTTCAGGATTATGAAGCTCTAGTACAAACGTGATGCTATTGCTTGAAATGCATCGGAGGGGGGGGGGGGTCACTTTATTTTGTTATTGTTGTTCCGCAACAGCATGCTTTATAGTTTGTTGTTTGTGGTGGATAGTACATCTGATGACATTATATACTGAAGCTTGAACATATAGATTATGCTTTCTCGACTTGTGCATTATCTAGACAAGTTACATAGTCTTCATAACTTACGATTAACTGATGCAAGTTTTTAACGAGAAAACGTCTGAATAATTTGTACTTACAGGGGCCCTGAAATCCAAATGCACGTTGATTTGTGTTGATTTATGATACCCTCAACATCACTTTAGCGGTGAAAGGAATATCTAGAAACATTCCATATATTTTTAACGATTTTTTCTTCTATTTTTCTTCATATTACTTGGGAACGCCCACAAAAAATCCTTCCAAACCAATCGATATTAATATTCTTGAGATGACCTCATGTGTCAATCATTGCTTAAGTACTAAAAAACTGATGTTTAACAAAAGACATTGGAATGCACCTTCCCCTCTACACAGCATAACTTGCATGTTCCCTCGCCATGTCTTTTGTTAGTCCCATAAATATGACAGAAACATGCAAGTTATGCTGAGTCGAGAGGAAGGTACATTCCAATGTCTTTAGCAAACATTTCAGTACTTTAGCAACGACTCACTCCCGTCTATTTTTGCTTCTATGTTTCAAAGAAATCAATCATTCCATGACTATCCCACTCGACGCTCCAATGAATTTCATTTACCTCTTTTACGAACGATGTTTGCTAAGAACACACTTATTTACACTGGCCCAACTTACTGGAATTCCCTGAATAATGATATAAAAGATTCCCCCTCTATATATTCATTTAAAAGAAGATTAAAGTTTTTTTTATTGCAATTTTATGATCCCACAGAATTGAATTAGCCTGTTGGCTTATTTCAATTCCTTTTCGAAGAACTTGGCTTACAAGTGATATACCGTATTTTCTCGTCTCTCTTGTCCTGAGACACCTACAGAGTAGGTTTGATTTCATTTATATTATTTCTGCATCTATTTCTCTATACTTTTCTATATAATGGTATCCTTTTCACGCATCCCATCATTTTTTTTTTTCAATGAATTCTGTCGAGGATCACTGGATCTGTTCTGTCTTTCTGTCCGTTGTATTGTCTTCCTGTTATATTAGTCTTGTCTCGTTCTGTCTTGTCTATGAGTCCCCCTTTATTAGTTTCGCCGTCCCAATTTCGTTTTCTGTTTACTCGCCTGAGTATGTATGTCTGTTTGATACTCTATCTTCCTAGAGAGCTTCCAGACTTTTTTCTTTTTTACTTTATTCCCAGTCTTTCTTCCCCTTTTTGCATCCGTTCAATTTCTATTGACATTCTGTACTTGAGGGGCCCACATTCTACAAGCATTGTCTTTTTAGTGGGTCCCTCCATTTTTCGATGTCTTACGTATTATGTCGTCCTTATCACTTCAGTCAAGTTTCATTACAACGTATTTCTTATTCCAAGGTTCCTCGATTTTATTTTTCTCAATTTACTTTGTCTTGACTATGCAACCTTATTCTCTGTTACCAAAGAAAGTGAAATGTTTATGTTCTTTTCGAAAAATGAAATAAAGCATGAATTGAATTGAAATGATTGACAGATGAGGTCATCTCAAGAATATTAATATTGATTGGTTTGGAAGGATTTTTTTTTGTGGGCGTTCCCAAGTAATCTGAAGAAAAATAGAAGAAAAAATCGTTAAAAATACATGGAATGTTTCTAGATATTTGTTTTACCGCAAAAGTGATGTTGAGGGTATCATAAATCAACACTAATCAACATGCATTTGGATTTCAGGGGCCCTTTAAGCAATCGACAATATACAATTTCAATAAACGCCATGCACCCCTGGAGACTTCTACAACATCTAAACGATTTCGTTCATACAGAAAGACTCGGCATGAGAAGAATAAACACAGACTAACCGGATCATTATTACTAGTAGTGTACTCATAAAGCATTCTGATGATGATTTGATGATGGTACTGATTATCATGTAAGCATTATCATGAATAATTATTATGATTTTTGTTACTTTAATCAGTATCGTCATCTTTATTAGTATCATGTCATTGTTGTTGTTTTTGTTATTGTTAATGTTCAGAATGTTGTCACTGAAAACAAATAAAAGAAGAAACGCTGTTTAACCCTTTTCAAATAATATCAAACAAACAAAAAAATGGGAGATTGAAAGTGACTCGCGTATACACGACACAGTCCCTGCCCATTCACAGACATGTGACTTACTCGATGCGGCAGGTTCTGGCATCTGCGGCAAACCCAAGCCGCAAGAGGCGCTCGACCTTTGCCCATAGCCCCTTGAGAACCATGGGGGCGCTCGTCGACGGTCTGGCAGAAATATCAGGCGGCGAACGGAACTTTCTCCTAGATTTAGACGGTGACCCCGGCTCGTTTACAACACCAGGTATACTCCTTGATGGAGACGGCGGCGGGAGATCGGCAGAGTACTTCACGTCTGGTGCCTTCTCTCGCTTCCATGGTTTGATGGCGGCCGAGCCCATCGTTGTTGGGTGTGGTGGTGGACGTGGTGGTGGAGGTGGTGCCTCGGGAGGGGACTGACGAGAAATATATCTACCGTAGATGGCGTGCTGGTCTGCAGTGGTAGGCTTTTGATGCTCGCTCCCTCTGATATGAGTAGGACTTGGCAGACGACGCAACTTGGGATCGATATGTGGATTGAGTGGATCGATAGTGAGGTACTCGCTGTGTGCAAACCAAGAGGAAAATGCGGTGTCAAAATGGATTACTATGAAATCTAAAATGCACATGCTATTACAGACGAGCTGCAGTAAAAAATAATAATAATAATAATAAAAGAATCGTACTCTACTTCTGTTTTTTTTTCTCTATCTTTTATTACCATCGCTGTGTCTTTATTTCACGTATCCCTCTTGAACTCGTGATTGATAACATTGTCGTCCGTAAATCTTGATTTGTACCGATAGCTCTGATACAGCTCTTGAGCGATTGATACTCACAACTGTAACCTCACTGACTCACTCACTGCTCAATCAAATCTTGCTTTACATATTTGTGATGATTTTCTTGGATTACACATTCCTTGCGAAGGCTATGCTTATGATTTGTAAGCCTGTGCAGGTGTCGTGGCCGAGTGGATCAGAGCGCACGTTTCAGAATCGCATGAGCGTGATTTAGGTTCGTGGGTTCGAGCCCCACAAAGCCAGACACGTTTGCCCTTCGGCAAGGCACTTTTTCCACATTGCTGCTCTCCATCCAGGAGTATAAATGGGTACCCGGTAGGATGAGAATGTTAATGTTGGTTGATTAGCATGTGCGCGCCTGTAAAATGGCGACTGGCTGGAATGCTCCCCAGGGAGTAGAGAGTGAACACTGTCAGTGCTGGCGAGAAATGAAGGTTTCCAGACACCGGGGGTAATAATAGTATGTATGCGCTTTGAACACTCTGTAGAGTGGATTTAGCGCAATGTAAATCCATATTATTATTATTATTATTATTATTATTATTATTATTATTATTATTATTATTATTATTATTATTATTATGTTATACAAGTTAATTTATGCATGAATCACCTGGTTGACAGAAGATGAGATAGACCAAAATGTCTGGCAAAATGAAGGAGAATTACACAGTTATTGTAAACTTCTTTTGTCGAGATATTCATTATGAGCTCCCTCGTGGAGACATTATTTTGTATGTTTAATTTGTTTAAGATTTTGTTATGGTCAGATTTTATGTCAGTATTGTCTGGGGCAAATTGTTTGTAATCGGGTCCCATTTTTTCCTCTCTTCTTTTAGTCTTTTTTTTCTTTTTAAAAACCACAAAAGCAAGAATTGCACTGTTACGTAAACTCAAACCGAAAATATATACAAACAGGTAAACGGTCAGAAGATGTGTGCGAGCTTACTGCTTCAAGGGACTGATTTTGTTTTTGTTTTTAAATTTGTATTCGAAGATGTGCTGGATATGTAATGCTCCAACCTTAACAGACAAAACAACAACAACAACAATGATTGGCACATCCTCGCAACACCTCTTATGTATACAAGACAGAAACTTCATTTCACATTGGCCAAGAATGGCCAGGCCCCAGAAAGCACTATTATATGCCTGAATCACCCACTCTAAAGAACGGCATCATAACAAATAATATCATTGTGTTATCAAGTATCCACGCAACGTCTAATCGCCCTATCGACAAGCTCAGTCTGGTGAACATTAGCCCGTCTGTTGATCGTTGTCTCTGACATTGAAATAGGCAACTGAGAAAGAAATGTCAACAAACAACCGAGGGCTCAGATGATTGGTTGCTAGGTAACAACAGAGAGGGCGCTATTGCACCCGTCTCAATCGCCATGGCAATAATGATGGCAAAGAATATTTCTGCTAATTACCTCAATTCATCGACACTTGTTATTGTAACGCACTCACGGAGTATACTGCTCATCTGGGAAAATTAAAAGCCTTTACAGCACACACGCTTGGACGTAAAAATGGTGAGTGTCACTACGGGGCGAAGGAGTATTTTTACCAAGAACAACGTCATTTCTGTCCTCTGTTACGAGGCAAGTATCAACTTCTCTATATAATATTTGATCCAAAAAGCGATTTATCAGCTACGAACGATTACTAAAACTACGCCTTTTCTAATAATCAACGTGACAAGAAGAAAGAGAAGATGGTTGGAAGAAGAAGAATAAGAGGAGAAAGAAGAAGAAGAAGAAGATGATCATGATTTAAAAAAAAAAAGGAGGGTTAAGGAGGAAGACGAATAGAAAGAAGGACAGGATAAAGAACATGAAAGAATTAGGAAATAAGCTGCAAATTTTGATAAACAGACATGTGCCAAACTTCCTGAAAATGATATTTGAAGAGGAGGCTATTCTTATTTATTTATTTATTTTTTGGTCACCGTCAGAAACATCGACAACGAGCTTCAGATCTGCGACGCGAACACTTTAAGACGACGTTATTTAGGCAAAAAAAAAAAAAATATATATATATATATATATATAAGTAATACATCGTGGTTTGCACATGCGCGAGACAGCTTCTGTTTCCAATGTCCAACCCGGAAGGCTGCGTCGTCTTAGTGTTCGCGTCGCAGATCTACGTATTGTAAAGCTTGCTAGTACTTAAATAGCGACTTAAGATCTGCTAAGCGATCGCTAGGAACAAAAAAAAAAAAAAAAACACAAAAAACAAAAACAAAACAAAAACAAAAACAAAAACCCAAAAGTATTCTGCACAAGAGCGAGACAGCTATCCCACCAGAGAGGCTGCGTCCTCTCAGCGTTCGGGTCGCAGATCTAAAGATCGCTAGAAGTACGTACGTACCTCTGTGATGAATACGATTCCCGGGGCTGGTAAGAGTCTAAAGCACGATTGACACTGGTGACGTCATCAAAGCTCATCGCCTGCTGAATACCTGACCGTTTTTCTCTAAATTTAGAGTCAAAGCAAATAAAACAGCAACACAGAGAGGGATCAAATCGAAATATTTTGTAATGATTTAGTAAAGCTGTTATGATGATTACGAGATTCCTTTTCATAACTATCATCCATTTTAAAAGACCTCTCTATTTCCCATAGATAAACAATAATATCTTAATTGCATTGTATTTTCTCTCACGCCATGGAAATTCGTTGTACTTGTCTTATGATGTCTATGTGAGTTTTAAAAATCGTTGGTTGACCCTCCATGTTAAATCTGTCTGTCCTTCATAAGTATTTTATCAATTTATTTATTTATTTATTTTTTAATATTGCTTGCCTTTTTGCCGGCTTCCTAGCCGTTTCTGTGTATAAGGTGTGTTATTATTCTTGCGGCTGTTGTTGTTTTTGTTGTGCGAGTGCCTGTGTGCGTGTTTTTAAAGTGTGTGTGCGTATGATTTCAAGAGGGACAATGACAGAAAAAGAAACGAGCCTGGAGAACGCGAGATTATCAAAATGGGGGAGATCCTTGAAAGAGACCTGCATGTTAGATAATGAAAACAGAACATTTAACAAACCTGATGAACTGGAGCAAACTTAGGAGCAGGATGAGGCAAACCAGGGCGGAGAGAGACCCGACCATCAGCAGCGGGAGAGGGACGGAGGGCATCCAGGCGACACCGATCATCGATTCGTCCTCGCCACCGAGGACTGCTGAAGTGTTGGGAATTTTTTCCGAGGCCACTTCGAGTTCGGCCATCCTACGTGAGATTGAATGAGAATAATAATAATAATAAAAAAAAAAAAACACTTTCGTTTGTTTGGTCACGTTGGTTGGCTGTGTTTTCTTTCAGACAAAGTTCATGATCAAACGAAAAGAAATTAGCAACAGCATCGCCACCACCACCACCTTCAAGCGACACAAAGTACCTGACGCACATCCAACATTCCAAATACAGAGTAGGCACCTAGCGTTAGGTAAAATGTGTCATCACTGTTTTCACGATGTTCACTTCTTTTATTGTTACTGTTATCAATCACTTTCAAACTTCGTACCTGCCAAACTCCTACTAATACAATTTTGAATATCATTGTCATTACTACCGTAGACTCTATGTGATTGAAAAGAATGAAACTGGATTGAGTTGATTTCTTCCTCTAAGTGGCAGCTAAAGGAAGCAATTAGGGAGGCTAGAAAACAAGTAGGGCCCTAACCACGGGACCGACAAATTACGTATTAGTCCCCTCCGGAGGATGAAGAAATGAAGATTAGGGGCCTAACTTGTTACACGCCTTGCCTATCCAAGAGCAGCTGCTGCCGAGGGACTTGAACCAAGGTCTCCAAGGACCTCGTGATCGACAGTCCCCTGACGAATTAATGTGTAGACACTCTAGCTCCTCTCCGTCCCTACCGACATGCATGGATGCGATGGCACGTGGTGAAATCAAAACGTCCGTGTGGTCAAAATCTGATGCGAAATTAGACGTTGAAATAGATCTAGACTCTAGTTCTAATTCGTTATCCGTAACGTTAGATCTAATCTGTTAAGTTACAGTATTGAAATCGACTTGCTTACATTCATAATAACTTAGCACATCTAGTCTAACTATTAATCTAAAGATACCGTTATCTCGATACAGACATCTGTGTAGACACTGGGTTGTTTGAGTACACTGATGTTATGACCGTCGAAATTGTCTTTCGCTTTGATTGACACTAGTAACAAAGCAAAACAAACAGTTGAACATAAAAAAAAATCCCAAAGGTATAGGATGAAACCAAACATACCTGTATTAGTCCACGAAGAGGAGATCGCCGATATCTACTCTTGTGCCAAAATTTCACCTCCTTTTTGCTTTCCTCGTATGTTTTTGCCACCTTGCCGAAAGATGTAACTGCATGAATCGAATGCTGACATGCCACGCAATTGCGCTTTATGCATGAGGTTGAGCAACACATGTGTCCAATGCGCGCAAGATCACATACGCAAAGCGTCAAAGCGCGCGCGTAATATCTGTGTGTGCGCCGAATGGATAAGGCGCAGCCACACTGGCAAAACTTCATGATCTTAGATCGCGATCTTATACTTCGCGATCTTTTGCCAGTCTGACCGTGTCTACACCCTGTAATATCTCCTTGATTTCTCTGTTTCGTGATGTTTAACACCCCCCATTCATCTTTAATTTTGAATGTATTTTGTTTAATGCTCTGGGGCCTGTCTTATAAAGACTTGTGATAGAAATCAATCACAAGTTTTTTGTGTGCTGCAATGCAAGTTGCGATTGATTTGGGGACTTGTGATTGATTTGAAGGCTTTATAAGACGGGGCCCTGATATTAAGAATTCAGGATACACACTTGCTTCAATTTGTGCGATACATGTATATAAACCTTTACAAACATGACCAAAGTATGATGATTTGGCAGTTGAATATTGAATCTTTTGTTACTGTATGTAGCAGCTTCTTCTTCTTCTTCTTCCGATTAAGTCTGCCTCCTTCAATAGATTGAAGATTCTTGCAGACTGTGCTATTTACATTATAATACAATTTATTTACAGATATTTACAAGCACATATAAACTTTGACGAAAATAACTAGCCACTGTGATCAACCGTTAGACGGTTTCGAAATGATCCCACTGATGGCGCTAAAACAATTTCTGACGACAGGGAATTCCAGTTCCTTACAGTTCTTGTAAAGAACGAATGGCGATGCGATTCAGTTCTCGAGTATGGTACTTAAGTACCTGATGGGAGTGTGGTTGCAAAGCTCTCGTCAGCTGAGTAGCCTGTTTAATAATATAGTAGTGTTCTGAAAGAGGAGTAAGATTATTGTGTATTTTGTACATCATAATTAGCCTGTCATTTTTTTCTGCGTTGTTCCAGAGTGGTTCAATCAAGTTCTTGTAGCATTTTGGTCACTCTTGGGGTGTTATGGCAGCGATTTAAAGTGAATCGCGCAGCTCTTCTCTGGACCATTTCCACTTGGTGGATTAGGTTCTTGGAAGATGGGTCTCAAACTGTGGAAGCATACTCAAGAGTGGTCGAACCAACGTTTTGTAAGAAGATTTTATGCGAAGATTGCGTCTTAGAAATGCAAGGACGTTATTGGCTTTATTGACAGTATTGTTGATGTGTTGAGTCCACTTCAAATCAGAAGTGATGGTTACACCCAAGTACTTCACGGATTCAACAGATTCAAGAGGGGCGTTATTTAGATGATACACGTGTTGCACCTGTCTTCTTTTCCTGGATATTGTCAAAACCTTACACTTATCTGTGTTCAATACCATCATCCATTTTTTCGCCCAGTCACCAATTTTGTTTAAGTCCTCTTGAAGATTTTGCGTATGATGTTGATTGTCAATGGTTATGTAGGAAATTGCATCTTCGGCAAAAAGGCGAACCTTTGACGCTAGACCATCAGGCAAGTCATTAATGTAAAGCAGAAAGAGGCAAGGCCCAAGAACTGACCCTTGAGGCACTCCAGATCCTACCGCTGTTGGAGAAGATTTAATACCATCTAAAACGACCCTCTGACTTCTCCACTGAGAAAGCTTTGAATCCATCTCAGATTTTTCCCCTGATACCGTAGTAGTCCAGTATCAGCTGCTCTTTACAATCTTTATAGCCCCCAGTGGGGGTTATACATGTTATAGGCCTATGGTTTATTATTTTCTCTTCTTCTTCGTTGTCTTCATTTTTCATTCGTCTTCGTTTTGTTTTTGTTTTTGTGTTTCTCTCTCTCGGGTCTTCTTTCATCTGTTGTCTGCGCAATCAACCTAACTTAAATTGTTTTCGTGTTGTTCACACACAACGATACGCAAACACACACGCACACACACACACACATGCAAGCAAGCAGACAAAGAAACAAACAACGGCAGAAACAAACAAAGATTTTCGTAGACTATGTTGTTTATGATGACGTTGTAATCTGATTGGCTATTATAACCTCGCTTTTATATGCCGATTTTATTTATGACTTGTATAGCATCCACGTAGAAACTAATCCCATATACACAAGAGCTCCATTTATGTTTAACCACATCGTCCTTTAACCGCATATACATTTCTCAATATTCTGTCATTTCGTATTGAGCAATGCATGACATTCAGTGACTGGGAGAGGTACCAAAGCATCTTTCCTCAACAGAACACCAGAATTACACAACCATATGTCATGTTGGCCTCAAATACAGAGGATAGTCTCACGTATATTGTCAGGTTGTTCAGGTTCTATAATTTGCTCCTGCAACATTTGCTTCCAAGGACAATCTGCACATTAGATAAAACATAAAATCTACCCGCAAACATAATGCTAATCCCTATCTAAATCTTCACATCAAGCTAAACATAAAACCATAGATATAAAACCTTAACCCTAACCCTAAGCGGTGTTCAAACTGTGGACCGATCTAGACGATAAGTTGCCAATGAATTCGATTCACCTCTACTGAGTATACTCGCCATATTATTCTTTACCACTCCATTTAATTTTCCTAACGAATTTCTCCTCTATACTCTCGATTTCTCTCGCTGTTGCCAACCACAGGACCGGCTTTCTTCGTCTCTTGCCTTCTCCTTCTTCCACATCAAAGTTCATTTTACTACTGGCGCCTCCTGGTGGTAGACTGTAAACTTGATACGGATGTACAGCAGAAACCATGATCACAAAAAATTCACAAACCGACTGTTTAATGCAATACTGGTTACGTCAGATCATCATATTTATAAAAGCTCGATAGAAGTACAATACATCTCTTTTGTTAACAGATTTAGATTACCTCTTGTGCTATATACTTTACGTTCGATCGTTAAGCTTGTGAAAACATAGTTTTCATAGTGTCAGCAAAACTGTGTCGATTTTGCTCTAAAATGTCGATTTTGCTCTAAAATGTACACATGTGCATAAGAAATATGTGAAATAACGCTGTAATGACATAATATAACAATTTCATTGTTGTAATGACGAAAATGTTAAATATATCGTCGGTCGCATTACGAACCGGCGAATGTTCGAATTTGGGTCAATTTTTCAAAATTCACTTTTTTCCATTTTTTGAATGTCCATACCAAACTCTATCTATCCCCAAAATATCAAATCGCAAAATTCACGAAAACATGTTTTTTTGGTAGTGAAGAATTTTCAAAATGTCCAAATGCTGCCATTTGTGACATTACGAACCGGCAAATGTTTGTATACGCCGGTTCGTAAAATCCCTGTTCAGACGGAACACACGTGAGGTATGTGGGGCGAATCGAGGAGCTTGCGAGGCCGCGAGCGAGGGCTCGTCATCACCATCAGTCCCATGCACTCGGAATTGTGCTGGTATGTAACTACTAGGTGCATTTTGTTGCTCATTTGTTATTTAATCTTCTGTTTAAAAACAAAAGTAATGATAATCGGGGCAGGTTAATGTGTAATCATAAAATATTACATCAGAGAAGTAGAATTGCTCGACATTATCATGTAAAAGTAGCTTTCCTGTGTATTTCATTTCCTTGTAGGTCTAGATCCGATCCTACACAGTCGTACACCTAGCCACCATTTTGTCGAAGGGGGTCCTTGATTATTCTTGGTCAGAGATAAAGCAATCCTCCCATATGTACAACCCGGATGCATTTTTTTTTAACTAAAGCATAGTAGAATCTATAAACTGAAAAAAAAAAAATATCGAGTAGCAATTGCATATACGGTACCCAGGTAGAACTGAAAATAGGCCCAAAGTAATAAATGATTATCATTGTTTTCAAAGATTCATGTTGCATAAAAAAAAAAAAAAATGTATTTAGGCCCTAAGTAAGAATGAAATTGCACGATGAGACTGTTTAGCGTCAGTGTTAAGTCAGTTATAGTTACATATAGCTTCCTTAAGCATGCAAGAATAGCTACTCTGGCCTTTACTGTCAAACTAAAATCCTGCATAAACAGTAAATTTATAGGCTAGATCGAGGTTGTATTCACCGGTACGTTACCAAAGGTACCCGGTACTTATTTTGATTACCGGGACAGATATCAATGAACTTTCAGAAAAATTAAACGAAGTTGATTACCGGTACCGGTACACGGTACTCACAGTTTTTTTTTTTTAACACTCATGTACAAGTATAAGCCTATATCCAGGGATTTTTATTCTATATAAGTTAACGCGGTATCCTATTTGTGCCCTGATAACACTGATATGACTTTCCTTATTTATATCTTGGGGATAATTCTAGGAGCAGCAGGCCACTACAAGCAGGAGCCGAGTCCCCACAAACAAAGGCAGCACCGCTATCATTACAACTGTAGCAGCTAGCATCCCAGGAACATCAGCAGCACCTCTCGGCGCAGGAGCAGCATTAGCAGAGCCTGTAAAGTGCAACTGTAGCAGCTGAACTTCTCCATACAATTGTAGTCGCGAAGCCTCTATGTACTACAGTAGGCCTACCGACAGTACTATTGCAACAGAGCGTCTACGTATGCTACCGTAAAACTGTACATTTGTAGCAGCATGATCCTAACTTACAACTGTAGCAGCTGAGCCTTTCAGACTGTAGCAGCAGAGCCTCTACGTACAACCGCAGAGTGTAGTGGTGATGAGGATGTTTTTCCTTCTGCCTATAATGGTAAGTTTGATTCGTAACAAGTGATTATGGTACCGGTACTTGTGGACCATAAAGTGTACCGGGAACCAGGTATTCACAAACATTTCTCAGTTTACGGTGAATGGGATAGGTCATTTATTACTTTCAGTGGAATAGATGATTGAACAATACGATGTCATTTGACAGAAATCACTGTTTTGATATCTGGGATGTAATGTAGTCATACCTTTTCTGTAATGTCGATCTTATCTAACTCTACTGTCAAGTATCTTATGCAGATATTAACCTGGTGAGGACAGGCTCATGTTGATATTACAAGCTCTTCCCTAGGCACCTGCTTGAGCATACTTGGGGCAAGTTTCTAATGGCCTTACTGTAATTATTTCATACATGTATATCAATGTTGACTGCTACTCAATGTATTAAAAGAGAAAAAAAGCAAGCACTAACACTTCTGTGTATAAGATTGTTAGGTTTTTATGTGAAAAACATCACATTTCTAATCAAAGAATGTGTAGCAGCTATCATTATTTACCTTTGCCAACCCCAAGGTGTAAAAGCTTGACCAATAGCACCTGAATTACTATGCCCTTCAGAGATCAGCAGACTTTGATGACAATTTATTTTGCATTTCAAATAGGTATGCTGGCTGTAGCTATTTTCATTTTGTCTCACAAAATGTCGTATAGGTGATTGCCTGTAAAGAATTTCCTTATGTTACTTTGTTTTTTCTTCTGAAATTGTGCTTTAGCTCTAAGAAATACTCTTCTTCACATTTTTCAAACCTGCAGGTACTTGTAATGTTCTATCACATAGTGTATGACACAACTATCAAATTTCTCACTGAAATTGTCCATACAATGTTTTGTGTTTTTGAACCACCGTAGGCATAGATGTTCTTGTCAAGTGGAAGAGGGATGGTTCTATGAATCCTGTCAGCTCAAGTGACCTCTATCATGCTCAACGGACCAAACCGAAACAAGGTTCCTGCGTACATATGAGAAGTGAAAATGGCTGGTGGAAAGGGAGGGTGCTTCAAGTCTTCAACATGCCCATGGATGGACGTAGGATGTCAGATGACGAGGGCATTCCTCTTTCTGCCTGAGGTAATTTGAATACATAGTTACTGATTTGTTCTACATCAATAAGTTTATCAAGATATATTATGTCTTTTTTCATTTTAAAATGATGTAGAGATTTTTATGCATAGTATCATGTAGGTACAATGTACTTTCATTGCATTACCATTTCAATATAAATGTTCAATTCTGTGTAATGAATAAAACAAATGTCATAATTGCAGTTTGTAATGACTGTAGGATGCTGAAGACTGTTAGCTTTCCACTTCCTTTCTTTAAAAGTCTGATATTGATTATTACTTACAATTTATTATGTCAACGTCTCTTCTCAGTCCCAAAACAAAATCAATTACTGATAATTTGCTTTATGTGCATGTAATACACTGTAGATTCTAGTGTCCATGATAGATGTTTGCAAGTATATCTAGTATAAATCTTGTTGATTCTACCCTCAGGATGGTCACATAATTTGTTTCATTGATGCATTGTTTACAACTTCCCCAGCAGTATCGTTACTTGCGACAGCAGTAGCAGAGCCTCATTTTGTAACAGCTGAATCCCCAGAAACATCAGCAGCACCGCTTGAATGAAGCAGCAGCAGCAGCAGCAGTGGAGCCTGTACATACAGCCCTAGCAGCTGAGCCTCTAAGTACGACAGCAGTGGTAGAGCCTCTACTTACAACTGTAGCAACTGAGCCTCTACTTACCACTGTAGCAGCAGAGCCTCTACTTGCAACTTTAGCATCTGCACTTCCAGGAACATTAGCAACACTGCTAGAAGCAGCAGCAGCAACAGAAGCAGAGCCTCTACAAACAACTGTGGTGTCCGCATTCTAAGAAACAACGCAGCAATGTTACCTTTGAAACTGAAGGTAATTCAACTGGAGTTGAGAAGTTCAGGGCATTGTATAACTGTTGTTTGTATTTCTTGCATTATCTGTCTGTGTGGTGCAAATTCCTAAAAAAAGCAATTATGAACCAAAACTTCATTTTCCAATAACAAATGTAAAATAATTTAAAAATGTGATAAATACTTTGATTATCTTTTTTTTTTCTTTTATCCTTCACTCTTGTAAGAAAAAGTTTGTGGCAGGCAACCTGTAAAATTTAAAGAAAATAGTTTGTCTTCTGCAAACAATAGTTTAAAAAAAAAAGTAAATGAAGTAACAATTATTCAACCAGACTTGGCAGTTTCATCAAATTATGTATTTGTTTTTCTTGCATTAGGTGTACCTGATTTCAATTTGAAAGCAGACTAAGTCCTCCACTCTTATTTCAGATTACAAAGAATACTGAACCTTGCTGGATGATGGAAAACTGTTAAATCTCGAGAAAGCAATGTCCCTGTCAGACATTGAAGAACCGATTTTGATGGTAACCGGACACAGGAAAGCAATAGAAAACTGTTTGTGAAGTGTAATGGAAGTACAGCATATTCATATGCTGTATGTATTCTATACTGCCCTCTATCTAGTCTTGTTGGTATACATCTGGTTGTATTTACATTATTATATGTAGTGCACTAACTGTTGACCAACTTTCCTAAAATAAAGACCATTTAGGCAAACTATTGTACATGTTTCTTGTAAGGAAAGGAAAGGGAATTATTGGTGAATTTCTTGCTCATAATGCCTTGTACAAATATAGACTTGATGCATGATCAAGTTTGTAATACTTTCTGGTAATTATTTTATCTTCAGTGTTACATATTTGCTACATGCTTTCATTAATTTCAACACAGTTTCACACAAATCGACCAATTTTTATCACTTCGGGAGGACCTTATTCAAATATAAAAGAAACAATAGAAATAAAGTGTAGTGTTCCAGTATGTATTCCATTTATTGTCTCTTCATTGCAAATTTGGAAACTACTGCCATTGAGGCTTTTGAGGGAGTGGAAGATAGATGTCAGTGCAAAGCCAGAAGATTTTCATGTGGAAGAATATGTAGGTACTGACATCAGTTCTATTCCTGATAGATCTTCAGTTGTCATGAAAAAATTCATGGAATCTAAAACAGAATTGTCAAAGAAAAAAAGCTGAACAGTGGGGAAGCCTACAAAAAGTCAGAAATATTTGTAGATGGTAGAATACATTTTAACCATCAAAGATGTGATTTAACACGTAACCATAAATCTTTTGACTATGATTGCCTCAGTGAAAATGGCAGAATGTCTATCAGACAATATTATCATGCCTTGAAAATTCTGGTCCTAGAAAGAGAATGGCTAGCCAGACATGTTATTAACATGTTGTCCCCCATCCTAAGGACAGCAAAAAGAGACAAATGACGTACACTACTCTCCTCCCAGCAGTCCAGTAGTTGGCAGACTGTTAAAGTTTGTAGACTCGTGTTTATAAACACATTGGGTATCACTTTCATTAATTCAACCCTGGGCAAAATTACCTTGTGAAGTGTGAGGAGAATGGTACACTTGATCATGTTATTGCACTATTTGTGACTAACACGCGTACTACAGTAATACATTAAAGTCAAGGAAATGCAGAACTTCTCACCAATTTACAGGTCAGATTACCTCGTGAAGTGTTGGGAGAATTTTGTATTTTGTACATGTTATTGCACCACTTTTATAGTGGTCAGAACACAATTCTGAAATGCAACAAATGCCTAACTTCTCATTCCAAGTGAGATTACATAGTGAAGTATCATGCAGAATGTCACATTTATTTTGTTTCAATTGTAATATAATGCATTGTAATAATAGTGTGCAATGTAATTATTGTGAGCTGTCGAAAATGCAAAAAAAAAAAAATCACTCTCTGAATTTACAGGTTATATCTGGAAGTTTGAGGAGAATGCTTTGTTTTGTAGTTACTGTATGTAATTATGAACACACATGTGGAATGGTGCATTTTGAATTAATAAAATGCAGAATTCTTCACAAACTTGGGGACTGGTGAATAGAAAACAAAAAAAAAAGAACAAAAGAATAGAAAAAAGAGGAGTGAGAGAGACACAGATACCTAGAATTGAGAGAACAAGGTGATTATGACTGCTTTGTAAGAGGGTGTGTGTGTGTGTGTGTGTGTTTGTTCGAGTGTGTGTACTGGTATGTGCATGTATAGTGTGTGTTTGTGTATGTTTGTGTTTGCATGGCCGTAATTATATTCTCTCAATAATGAATTTACACTTTTTTATAGACAGTGAGTACCAGGCGCACTTTTAGTACTCATCCAGTAATCAATAAAAACCCATTGCACAGTTTGATAACATTACTGGCATCAACAATTAATGTGTCGGAAAGTAGGTTGTGTGTGTGGGTTCGAGTGTGTTTACTGGTATATGTGCGTGTATGTGTATGTTTGTGTTTGTATGGGTGTAATTATATCCTGTCAATACTGATATTGACTTAACACTTGTAATATTTATAGATAGTGACAGGGCTGCCAACATTTGAAACTAGTTGAGAGTGAGACTCCCATAGGCCAATGCTATGATTTAGGAGGCAAAATGAGTGAGATCAATAGAAATGCATGCAAATGAAATAAAGTTTTAGAGTGAGAAAGGACCAAAATGAGCGAGTCTCACTCTCGATGAGTGAGAGTTGGCAGCTCTGCAGTGACTACCAGGCACACTTTAATAGAACGGTACTCATCCAATCAAAAACCCATTGCACAGTTTGATAACATTACTCGCATCAACAATTGATGTGTAAAAGTACAGGTAGGTTGTATAGTTTGAGAAAATAACTGTGGTGTTTGTTACACTTTCCTAATATCCATGATTATGATACAACTAACATGAATGAACATGAATGAACATGAATGTATTACAATCCCACTACCTAGAGCGGCGAATGTATACATTACACTGTGCGCGTACCACCTAAGCGTGTGGAATGTGTGATGATACGCGCCATTTTATGTTACATTTGCCGGTTCGTAATGCGCACTCGCTACGTCCACACGTATTGAGCATGGGCTTTACGAACCGGCAAATGTAAACATTTGCCGGTTCGTAATGCCCTCTCTTTAGTACACGATATACGTAAAACGCTGAAATGGGGGGTTTTACGAACCGGCAAACGCACTTTGCATCACTACCACAGAGCCCCAGGTGCTGCTACAAAATAATATTTAGTATCAAACAAAGCAGAAAATTCCGCTTTCATCACTCTCTTAATATTATCATCAATGTGCGGTTATAAGACACGTTTTTATACGTTTAAAGAAGTCCCGATTCTTTAAACGCGATTATCTCGTAATCGTGTTTCCGCGCAAATTCGAACATTCGCCGGTTCGTAATGCGACCGACGATATAGTTAAAAGGATCGCCGGAGGTATACTACTGTATAACAGTCTAAGGAGCATACCCGATCGTGGTTATTATGTATTTTTTTGTTTAAATTGGTTAATTGGTTCGTTTTATTTTGTTTTATATCGGTTTGTAGCTTAACTCATTACTCGCTGTTTTGTGTATTTTCTGAGGGTCCCATATCGTACAAGCTTCAGTAGGACCCTCCATTTCCATCCCCATCCTTAATTAACTTGTATTATAGGCATATATATCTAAAAATTGCAATTGCGTTTTCTTCATCTGTTACTCATTTTCACATGTACTTTGTTAAATCAGGGTTGTTGTTTTTTTTGCAATCATTATAAACATCTTCTGCTTATACATTGTATATAATTTCTGTGTTTATTTGATGCAAATGAAAAATAAATTTGAATCTTGAATCTTGAGTCGACAAATCCGGCAACAGGAGTGCTCATCGATCGTCCGCACTTGACTGAATCGCATGGAGCTTGTTGGAAAAAACGGTTGTTAGGGCACAAACGATGGTCATGATTATATAATCTACCTACCCACAATGTCAAACGGGGGGTTCTTCTGGAATAAAAGTTGTGTAATTCGATCGAAATTATTCTGCACTTTTGATCTTAGAATTCTCCGAAACAACGCATCATCCTGGCAAATCAGCCAGATATGTTTCTTGGTAGATTCTTTAGGTGTTTTGCAAGCAAATTCCGAATGGTGGAAGATGAATTTTGAGCCCTTCTTAAAAATTGGTTTTTGCATCATGCCAAAAAAGGCATGATCCATAGGCAACAATATCTTTGTAGAAGAAAGAGAAGAAAGAGTAAGCGTTGTTCTACTCGAAATTTACAAATACCCCATTCAAATCGCCGATTTCTTTGACAAAAAAAAAAATAGTAGCAGTCAGTGGTCTTTTCTGGTTAAAAACTTGTGAAATAGTGAAGTCAACAATTTAAAGAATACAGGCAGACACACACACATACACATACACACTCTCTTTCTCCTTTTTTTTCTATCTCTGTATAGTCTCTAACATGAATGTTGATACTCCGAAGTTTGAAGCACGTTCATTGGCTTCTGTAATGATGGGAATACCTTATTCTGTTAAAGACCCATGAAGCAAGTGCATCTAGGGCACTGCAGCAGTATGGACCTCATTGGATGCTCGTTTCCACGTTTTCCTAAACCTGCCCAGGCAGTCGGAGAAGTGATTCCAAACAAACGCTCTCGCCTTGAGAAAATCTGGTTGACGCATCGTGTAGAGCAATATACCGATAGCGGACGCATTGAATGCCATCAAAATGATGATAGTCAGAGCGTTCAAATGCTTCAAATTGTGCGTCTCACTTAGAACCACGAGATCTAGAGTGACGATTAGTGGGATCCAGGCAACGACGCAGGTGCAGATGAAAATGAAGAAGTCGAGTATGGCCTTCGAAGACATGGTTCTAATACCCATAAAACGCTTCATACGGTGACTGTGGTTGGCGTGGCTGCCGCGACTGGCGCTCGCCTGGCCGCTAGACGCGGATGGAGAGTCCGCGTGACTTTGCTCGTGCCACACGCAGACTTCTTGTTGGTGGATCTGGAGGGCGTGCTTCCGTGCTGTGCAAACGATCAACACTGCGGCGACCATGGTTACAATGATGATGACTGAAACAAAGAAAGTCACAAAGACAACGAAGGGAACTACGTAGACAACCACAATTCCTTGAATGACGCACCGGGCATCACTGATGTCGTCGTCTTCGACATAAACCATTAGAATGGCAATGCCGCTGGTGACCGCACTGAGAGTCCAGGTTAGCAGTACAACACCCACAGCCCTGCGTTCGGACACTTTCCTTATGTAAGCGAACGGGTAGCGAATCTTGACGCACATGTCCAGGGAGTGAAGCACAATGTGAAGTAGAACGTTTGCACTGCAGCCGGTGAGGGCGGCAATTCTTCCCCTAATCTGCATCGCCGTCTCGAAGTCGCAAACGTTCAGGGCGTACGGTATCGTCATCGAGATGACGACGTCGATCGCCAGCTGGCTCATGATGAGGGACAGGATGATGATTTGGGTTGGGTTGAGGTTCGAGCGGTACTTCATCGTGCCAAGCATGATCAGCGCGTAGCCCAAGAAGTTTAATCCAGTCATTACCCACAGTAAGGTCTGTATGGTCTTTACTGCCCAGTCTGGTATTATGATATTACTTTCCACTATTTCGGTTAGTGAAGTCTCATTCAAGATCTGAAAAGAGGTTGTTTTAGTTCGTAGTGTCACAAAGATCGAATGCATTGTAGGACTTGCCATGCTGGGTGGGTCCTCGATTCTCAGCACTTGCACACAAGAATCATGCAATAAGCAAGAAGTCAAAATTTTTAGCTTTTAAATTGACTTTAAAGCTCCATTTGAGAAACGACAGGAATGCTAGATGGACACACTGTTATCACTTCACCAGAGGAAGAATAAAAAAATGCACTCTTTTGAGAGGTTTCCCAATCTTCAGAAAATCGACAATCGCAACCTCTCGCTGCTTTCTGTACGACAGTGTGTTTCGTCGATACGCAAAAGTTTTGTTTCCTAGTCGGTGACGAGGTCCTTTTAGCTGATCACATTGGAACATCGGAAGCCTTCATCATCGAAATTGTTGCTGATCCTCACATTACCATGAATGCTCGATGTTTAGGCATTGGACTCAAAGGACTGTCCTAAACGTGAACTTGCATTACCCTTCTGCAAGATTCAGTGGATGTTGGCATTGGAAATGAATCAAGTTTGACATACAGTGTATCCCAAGGTATCCCCAAAAGGCCACGAAGTCTCAGCCCCCAAGAATATGAAGTCAGGCGTATCAGGCCTGCAGCAGTATATCCAGAATGAGAACCAGATGTACTGGCAAGACGACTTCGTTTGATTTTTTTTTCTGCTTCGTTCTCCTTTCTTATTACAGGGATCACAGTGCGCTGGTCTTCACGTTGACGAATCTGCCTTCGCGACCTTAATGATGCACTTTAAGTACCTAAAAGCAAGCAACGTGTAGACTGTCCGCACTAGGCAGCGCGGTGCTCTTTTAACACTATTGACTCTCTTTTGGCGACGCCCGGGGAGGGTACCTCGTATTTGCGGAAGTCGAAAAGTCGAGAGTGCTTAACTTCCACAGGCCTTTGCTTTTGCTCATTAAGCCTTGTCCCCACAAAAGAAAATATAATAGATTATGATTAATGAATTTGCCGAGGATGGGGATATTGTTTATGGCAGAGTAGGCTTCAGCGGCGATGGGTGAATTTTGATTTACAGTTCTTAGAGTGGAAAGGCTCAAAGGTGGTTGTCTTCGCTGTTTCCTGGTCAACATCATTCATGCCGTCAAGGACTTGTCAATGAAGTATATAAAATGATAAACTATGTCCGCAATGACGTACTCATTCATTCCTATCCACGGAGCCATAAGCATAAATAACCCAATATTGCCGACACACTTTTACACACACATCAGTGGCACGCACACACACATCGACGGACATACACAGACATGCGCAGTGGGAGACAAAACAGTTATCAAAGCTCCTTCTATGAAATAATACCGAATTGGAAAAAAAAAATTAGAAATGACGAATGTTCTACGGTTTACATCAAAACCTAAACAACAAACTCCAGTATATTTTGAAGTAAAACTCTCAAAATGAGGAAAGGCCCGTTTTCAACGTAAAGTAGGGTCTTACTGAGATTTTCTTGGAGAGTGTCGATGAAAACGTCGGGCTCCTTAAAACTCCCTTCTCCATTTTTTTAAAATCAATTTACTGTCATGTATGCCATTCAAACTAAATCCGCTACATTGCACATTACATACGCTTTATTTTTAGAGTGGTACTCATTAGACTAATAAGTGTTTAGTATGGATACTTTATAATATTGGTGTTGGCATATTACACGTATGGATTCTTTATAATATTGGTGTTGGCATATTACGCATTACCCTTTACGTCGCCAACCCACATGTTCGATGTTACTCAGCTGTTTTGCTTTACCTATAGAATGTTAACGGTGCAATTACATAATAATATAATTTGAAGAATTAAAGCCAACGGTGGAATGTTAAATGTGTAATTTGATTTATGACGTATGTAATGACAAATACGAGATTTGAAATCAGAAATGTGAAATATAAAAATAAATACCAAATAGGAAACGTTAAATGTGCAATGTAAACTTTGAAATCTTGCACATGACTAAGTCTTCTACTCGTGTCTTTGGAAGACTTTTCTTTTAAAGTCTACAGATTGCGTAATCGTTGGTTGGCTGCCGGTTTCGTCAGGGCGTGAAGCATCCCTCTCCGTGTCAGGGATTTAGAACAGTGTGTACAATGCTATGGGGTTTTCTATGCCAATCGGGACTCAAAGAACACCGATTCGCTAAATGTCGCAATCTATTAGCTTAAACTTTAACAGTATTCTTCAGAGGGGACTTAAATCCGCTGGTCCTATGCATAATTGTTTATAAACATTTATTGCTTCTTTTTCTGCTATGTATAGAACAAAAGGTTATCACTCAATATAAATTGATCATCTGCTGATAACTTTTTTTTTCTGTTAAATGGGTAATTCATTTCGAATGGTGCATGGAATCACCCAATTGCTTCAGCAAACGATTTCAAAAGAACAGGAAATAATACTGATTATACTTTGTTTGTGGACTCTATTCTGTATACTATAGTTCAGCTTACTAACAATATATCCTAGCTTTATGATATTATGTATACTTTTCTGACAGATCTTCTTAGTTCTGAGTGTTACGAACAGCTTGAAAGAAAAGTTTTAAACATAATCACACGACATAATTGACACACTGTCATTTTTTTCGGTTGTTTAATTTGAATCTCTGCACCATACGAACGTGAATAACAATGAATGTTTAGTTTATCAGATAGCGCCATCTGGTGACTAGGAAACAAGCTGAGTCGTTTGGTAGCCAGGAACATTTTTTTTTTCATGTCAAATTCATAGCAACCTCTCCTCCCCTCACTCTACTTGTTTGTTATCGTATATGCCTACAAAGACGTGTCATATTACAGTGTACCTGCTCGTAGTTGTATTGAGCAACCTGCTGAGGGAGTTAATTTCTAAAAGGTCATTTTGGGGATATTGTTTGTTTGTTCATTTCCATCCGAGAAGATGGCTGGATAGCCCATATTCAGCTATGCTAAGCTGGTCTTCCATGGGGTCCAGTTGGATGTGAGGTGGGACCACTTCACCGTGTTAAACACCCTGCTCTTTGCGATGAATGAATGAAGCGCGATCTTTTACGTGCATGAGCTGTGACTCTCTCATACACGGGACCTCCATTTTATGTCCTATCCGAGGGACAGAGTGTTTTGCCTCTTGCTAGAGGGGACGGTATGTTTACACACAACATTGCTCAGTCTAGACTCGTGATCGTGAGGCAGACGCGCTACCGACTGAGCCAACTCAGTATTGGGAAGTCGAATGATGTGTGAAAAAAAAAATACTAACTTTCAACTGATTGAACAAATTACACTACATGGACGACAATTTGTGAATCAGTTGCAACTCAAACAACTCTATGTAAGGATTTAATTAATTTGACTTAACTACATTCGTATTAAATTTACAATTGCAAGTTGTACTCTCAAACCACAGATCATTGTAGTTTTATGCAGTTCAATAAATTTTGGAGAAAAGGGCTGAGTTGCCATATTTCAAGTCTCCTTGCAGGAAATAATGAGGACTGTTTAAGACTTGGCAAGCTTTTAACAGATTAATCAGACGGTTGTGTGTTGTGCTTTCGAAGCAGTTTGAAATGATCTCATATTTGAAATATGGCAGAGTGACAACTACCCGAATGTCGGCAAATTTCAATATTAGCACAAAGTCTGTTCCCATGACAAACCTCGCTCCTGTCATGCCCGTCAAGCGCCGGTTTCAAGGCATGTTTTAAGCACTGCGTTTTCATAGTACACAGTCAAATAAGAAGGAAGATGCGATTTTATTAACTTCCAATTACACATAAGCAAAGACCGGTCGCCAACCATTCTACAATCAGCGACTACCTCTATAAATCAATGGTCTGCCGTTGGCTGTCAATGGCCGTAAACAAATTTTTATTCTTTCTTTCTTTCTTTCTTTCTTTCTTTCTTTTTTTTTTCAGTTATGCAAATAGTTGTGAGCAGTCGGCGACCGGTTTTTGGTTTTCGATGTTGTGTCTAAAATCTTTTTGCCTATCAAACCTGTCCCCATAATATTTTTTTTCCGTCTTTCAGCGAGAAGTTCGGCAATAGGTTGCCAACTGGTAGACAACCGCGTTAAGACTGAAACTGAACTCCAATGCTTTCTTCCCCTTGACATGGATATTTTTGGTCGGCATACGTCTTGTACAAACAAAATGCCAACCAATACAAGACTGATAGTCAACCATTTGTCAAGTGGTAGTGGACCAGACTGTAACAACTACTAAAGGGCATGGTCACAAATATAGGAAGACTGATCCCCAAAATCCTGCAACAACAACAATAACATCAACGACAACAACAAAAACAAAACAAAACAACAACAACAAGTTGCAACTGTTTGTCTACCAGAAATAAATGCCGAGGGACACACGTCATTGAAAAACCATTTTAATCCTGTATAATTGTTGCCAAGCGCCAAACAAATATCAACAACCAATCGAAGACCGATTGCTGGTGATCTTTATTATTAAGTTGCCGACCAGTTGCCAACATTTTCGTGACTAGTTGGCCATTCATCATAAGTTATGTTGTTGCTGTTGTTATTGTTGTTGTTGTTGTTGGCATCTGCGTGGCACCCGGGAACTGGCCGTCATAATATAGTTTCCAACAGGTTGTCAAATCGGTCGGCAAATGACCACCGACCAAAAATGGTCGGATGAGATAGTCTTTGAATAATATGTTTGACTGGGGTCTAACCCTATCTGTGCCGGGGACTCGAGGCAATAATAGGGAGCTTTAGATTTTAGACGCGCGGACGTTCAAAGAGAAAAATAACATGATCTGAGTGTGCGCAGTAGCGCGGATCAAGTCACTGCGCACGCTCAGATCATGTTTTTTTCTCTTTGAACGTCCGCGCGTCTAAAATCTAAAGCTCCCTAATAATAGCGCTGTGAGGTTTTCCGTGCCAAACTGCGCTCAAAGCACCCATAGGTTTAACAATTTACACGACTACAATGTACCTCTCCCCTTTCACCGACACACAGACAAACACACCCACCAACTACCAATAGAAGCTTTAATTCTTGATTATGTTGCTGTCATTATGGATGTTTACTCAGCTTTTCTCAGACGATAATTACGCTGGTCTGATTTTGACGATGTTGACTGCTCGCTCCACAATCTTTGCTCCATGGAAACGGAAAGAGGATGGTGTTCATCATAATTGTTGTACCTCGTTCTCTTAATATCTCTTGATATTTATCCATATCTGCATTTACAGTTAATTTTAATTTCATTTTCAGCATGTAGTGAACATAGTGTACACAGGTATGTGTGAATGGATGTATACATCTATGTAAGGAATGTTATCAAGGTACAGTTACGATTGACAATAATTGCATTGTTGGGTGAAATAAAAAAAAATGTAATTATTTTGTAATTTAGAGCAAGAAACAGAGAGAAAGGGAGAAAGAGAGAGAAAGCTGAGAATGTCTTAAGGCTTTGTGTGCATGTGCGTTTGCGTTTTGTAAATGTGTGCGTGTGTTTGTGTGTGTGTGTGTGGGGGGGGGGGGGAAGGAGGGTAAAAGGATGTATCATTTGCACTTCCGGGTAAGAGACTAACTTAGAATTTTAAATTAGCCCTCACAGTGATTAGTGTCACATCCTTGACATTATCCGCCATTTCGCCTGATAATCTTGAATTGACTGTATAGACCAATAATCTCTAATTGACACACCGTTGACAAGAAGAGAAATGTTAATATGAACGGTGTTTATGCATAAATTGCGATCCTATGTGTACACACCCACGCACGCACATTTTAATACACACATACATAGATATACAAATGTCTTATCCTACATTATATGGAAATATAACCAATAGGGTTTTTTGTTTGTTTTGTTCTTGTTTTTGTTTTGTTTTTTGTTTTTGTTTTGTTTTTTTAGCTGATGGTACCCTGGTCAAATGAAAAAACAAAAACAAAAAACACCCGAATATCAAGTCTGAACGGACATTAGCACAAGCACGTATGGAGGACCAATATTCGGATACGGGCTATACATATCCAGCCATCTTCTCAGATGGAAATGAAACATTTAAGCAAACCAACCAACCAACCAACCAACCAACCAACCAACCAACCAATCAAGCAACAAACAAATGTTCACTACAACAAACACACTCAGGCGCACACACATGTTAATGAAATTAGACATGAACATATTAAATGTGTCATGAATACAATAAACGTGTATACACCTTTAAAGCTTTCTTTTTTTCTCGTGCATTGAAAATACATTGAGGTCGGGGTATTGGAGTCTTAATGAGAGTAATCATTGACAGAACATGAGGCCGAACAGGTCCTGGACCAAAATGTTATCAGTTCTTTAGAGATTAGCCTTGGGTATATCCAAAGTAGAGCAGTCTTATTTTGACACAACATGTATTTTTTCCCTAAGATTCGGCCTATCAACTTTTCTTCAACATCGTCTCTTGGTTTGTAACGATTTTAAGTCCAGAGTGTACCACTGATAGCTGATCAATGACAGTGTCTGATTATTGGACGAAATGGATTAAAACGCATACAGCAGTGCGATATGCATAACAGTCCATTTTATGCCATCATGTCGGGTGGAACTAACGGCCACACGCCAAAGTAACTGTCACAGCAGTTGTGTGCTCTATTGTGACAGAAATGCAATTCATCTACGGCGTCCGCCATTACTCGGAAAAATTTATTCTGCATGTCCCGGTAGTTCTTCATCTTGTACGTGTACACCTGAAGGCCGACCCCGGTGATATTGAATGTCGACATGTAGGCAAATGCGAGAAGAAACATCCAGTCTAGACCGCGAGTTATGACTATGTTCAGGGCTACCATGAGTATGGTCCAGGCTACGAGCACGCAAGTGATGAAAAGGATGAAGGACAACGCAGTACGCAGTGGTATGGGACCCACACGCCGACGCAGCGGCGGTGGAGGAAAACGCTCAAAACGTCCTCCCGCCCCGTCAGGACTCGGTCCGGACTCTGAGCTGGAGAGACCCTGCGCCGTGCGCGAAGGCCCGGAGCTTTGCCCGGGATGCTGCACCGCCATGGCTTGACTTCTAATCCTGCACGCCTGGCTCCTGGCAGTTCGAAACACTACAAGCTCTGCTGCGATGATCAGGATGACCACGCCGGCTATAACACTGTTCGAGAATGACAATATACACGTCTTACAGTTCAGATAAGTGCGGTAGGCCAAGCACATTTCAGGGTTCTCTTCCGCAAAATCCACCCAAAGCCCGACGGGTATGGCCATGATCAGAGAAGACACCCATAGGAACACGATGACAACATTCACCAACTTCGGGGTCATGAACCTCTGATACAGGAAAGGCCACTTCACCTTCAAGCAAGTGTCGACCGAGAGAAGGAGGGTGCTCCCTAGCACATTTCCTGCCAGCCAGCAGAATGCAACGATGAAGATGACGATTCCACGAGTCGAATGAAACTGACATATATCGAAGAGGTACGAGATGGCGACGAGAATTCCGATGTCTACGATTATCTGGCTGCAAGCCACGGAGAGAATCGCCGAGTTGGTGGCCACCCATGGCTTGTTGTGTTTGACCGTTACGAGGACGATGGTCAGCAGGAGACCGATATTGAGAATGGTCACGGAGCTATTGGTCAAGTAGATGGCAACTTCCATCACAAAATAGAAGCTCTCCGATGGCATGGCCGAAATTATGTAGCCTTCCTATTTTCTCCTCAAAGTATATTGACTGAACACCAGGTTTTGCTTCCAAACATGTCGCGCACGAATTCAGAGCTAAACATTTCTTCTTTTCTTTTCTCCCCTCTCGGTGTGATAATTATCTCCAGCTTCGCGTGGTCCAAGAAGTGTCATTAATCAAGCAATTTGAAAAAAGATATAAAAAGAGCAGAAATTAGAATCATCTAACGCATAGCAGCTTTGTCAGGGTAGCAATTATGGTTGCAGAATGCGACTAATATTTCATCCGAGGCTTCTGAGTAAACTCATAGGTGATGTATTGCCTCTCATGCAAGAAACCTGCTCTCGCGGTCCCCTCTATGTGTTCCATGTTTCGGGGTGACAACCGTGATCCGGTAATAACAAGAAATTGAAGGGTTTTAATTTTCACCGACAGAGGAAGCTCGTTGCTCAGTTAGAAAGAGAACGAGAAAGAGACGGAGAGAGAGAGAGATAGGGAAGAGATAGAGGAAAAGGGAGAGAAGGGATGAAAGAGATGACAAAAAAAAAACCCACAAGAAAAGAAAATGGGGAGATAATTTTGCGACGAAGAAAAAATAAGGAAGCAGATAGGCAACATGATTAAACTTCAAACTCATGCACATATGCGCACCACAGACCTGTACAAGAAAAACGTCTTTTATACAACCGTTTACATCAATTTTTCATTCCTGCTCCCGTTTAAGGGAGGGTAAGGTCACATGGAGTTTGACTGTAAGGATCAATGACAAAACGAGAAACGTGAAAAAAAAAATCTTGTACACGCACACGCACTCACATAAACAAATCTCTCGGTCTTTCTTTGTCTTTCTGTCTGTATAATTTCAATTTTTCAATTTCTTGATGAAAAAAGAAAACAAAATATAACTAAATATGAGCATATATAATGTTCAGCTTGGATTTGTATATATCACACACACACACACACACATATATATATATATATATATATATATATATATATATATATATATATATTGTGAAGGAAACCCCCTCGATCTTTGACTAAATTCATTTTTTTAACCCCCCCCCCCCCCATTCATTTCTGAATTCTAAAGCATTAAGGGATATGTAAGTGCGATCTGAGTGTACACACACACACGGTACGACGAAAGTTCAAGGTGACCTTGTTTTCCCTGCAACGTTACTACACAGTGTACAGTGTATACATAGCCATGTATTGTATATGTACGGTGTGCGAAGACGGTACTTCACCCCATAAAAGTGACCTGATTTTTCTTAATTTCGAGTGACAGACTGCAATCTGTTTTTGAACTGATAGATTATACAGAGGCCCGTTGTTTAAAGATGAGAAAAGAGTACAGTTTTCCACGAGAAGACGAGAATTCATGTGATGTTCATGTGACAGCCATACAGATAATTCCACATGTGGGACTGGTATTTACGCAGTATAACGATCTCGAGTTACGCCAAATGTGAAGTCCATATTCATGAGTGTTATAATAAATTGAATGGGTTGAAGTTGTTTCTCACAACAATTATGATTATTAAGCAAGATATTTCCAGGATAAATACTAGTTTTTGTTATTTCAACACCAGATTCCCCATGATATATTTGAATCTCCCGCAGTACAAGTACGATGCGTGCGCAATTTGTTCCCCATAATATTAATTAGTTCGCGGGTGTCGTATTACATAACATTGAACCAATGGTAATTTCGGATCGGCCCGAGGGTATATAAAGGGGTCGCCTGAACGAGAAAATTTGTCTTGTCGAGAGATAAGGCGTTTAGAACAGTTAGAAGAGAAAGAAGAAGAAAACAGAATACAGCCTCTAAACAGATTTAAACAGTTGAATTGTTCTCCCATTTCTCCCTACAGTTAGCGAATCCCCTTTCAACGTGAGTAGAAATGTCCTCATATATTTTGCTGTTAGGATTATTGTCAGTGTATATAATTATACAGATAAGATATAAGATAGCAAGTATTTGATTTTGCAGTCAGAACTATGACAAGAAACTCTGTTTAATCTTTCATGGAATATTTTGATTGAGTGATGAAGAGATAGAATTTGTGGAATATTTTGTTGTCCATTCTGTGTATTTTGCAAAGAAGTGGATAGATGACAGTATGTAAAATATAGCAAGTCAACAGAAATGATTAAGTCATGAGAAGTTTTGTATTTTGGTACATTTATACATTTATTGGGAATTATTCTCTCTTCTTTTCTTTTGTAGGGCTTTACACCAAACATTTCTTAGATCGCAAATTAATTAGCCATGATGGTCACTTACGTGCTGCGTTCAGCAGTGACGTAGTTGGTATGTTAGGTCAAGCGTACATCCCGTTGCATTATGCAACAAACGAATCAAATATGTTATTGTTGTCTAATTATTAAATGTACACACTGTTGCTTTATGCAACAACTAGAAATGTTAATGAGAATTTAGTGAACACCGTACGTTGCTTATGCCACAAAACAGAGATATGTTATAAACAGATGCAGCAACCAGATACCAGTATATGTCAATACTAATAATATGCTATGTGATAGAATTCTAGAGAGGATGTTCTCCAGTGTCGGTGTAAATTGTAGAAATTCCGGTCATGAGCGATTATGCCAGTGACGGATACATTGATGATGATATCTTATAGGAATATGTGAGGTTGTCCGTTGCTATGTGATTGAGCTAGTTGGAGATAGTTGTTAGTTGTTCTCGTTTTCAAATAGTTGGTTTTCAGTTATTGAATTTCTTTTGTAAACAAATGACAAAAACAATGACAAGAAAATGCTTGTAGAGCTTAGTAGTAAGTTATGTCATGTCAGATGAAGGTCAGCTATTGAGTATCGTATGTCAGGAGTCGTGATATAAAATGGAATAATAATGGTTAGGGTTAAGGGTATCAGCTAGGAATAAGACGTATTGTCGTTATGGATTTGTTGTTGCTTACTTGACAAGCTCAGACAGTGAGGGCCGAGGCCACAAGTTAGTATACGAACTGTGATTGCCTAGAGGAAAGCTTTTTATGTTGTTAGCCTGAATAATTGTCTATATAGGGGATGAGTTCCTGAGGCTGTATAGATAATTTTGGAGTTGAAGGTGTACCGGTTATTAGCTAGGCTCGCACCGACATAGTGAGTGGGGTCAGAAGCTAGGAGTGGTTATTTGGTTTTATTGCTCGGAGAAGAGGGGGAACGTGGATCTGGAATTTGGTATAAGGCAGAACGTGATGTGTGGGGTTACAATTTTATTAGGTTGGATACTTTATTGGCTGGGACGTGATGGTTTATGTAACATGGGTTACAGAGGATAACGCATAAAGTCAAGCTAGTTACGCCAGATAAGAACCAATGATCCTGGAATCATTGTGGAGCGCAGTTTGTCGGTTTAAGAGCATGAACAATTACATCGACCCAATACAACTCTAAGGAGTATAAATGTAGTTTTATTGATAAGGAAATATCTAGTATTATCTCCGGTGTGGGGATAAAATGACTGAAAGTATAGGAAGTGTATGGAAGATTTAACTTATAACAGATAGGGTTATAGAGATTATAAGGTATCCTGTAGTTATTGTAAGGTGTACACTGACATGGCTCTATCTCAAAATGTATATTGTGTAAAAAGAATTCATTATTGATGATTGTTTATTGATGGAGGATGTTGAGATTGCCTCCGGAATTAAAGTTCCGTTGAACTTTACCCAAAATTCTCAGACAATGATTTATTTCCCTTGTCCGATACACACGTGAATGTGAAGTTGTTGAGTCTGTGATGTGATGTGCAGTGCTTGTAAAGTAAAGTCTAGTTATGATATCTGTGTGTCTACAGTAATAAGGAGTTGTTGGCAGAATGAATGGTGATGTAGAATGGTGCAGATTAGTATGGTACAGGAAATTAGTTGTTGGTTATAAACATGCAAGATACCAAACCACCCTCGTAGACTTCGAGAAAACGAACAGTCATCGATTAAACAACTCGTGCTACATCTACATAACAATTCAACATCTACAGTTGATAGTTACCCAATTATGTAGAAATGCTACTAGGAGACCTAGGAAGATGTATGGATGTACAGTGATAAGAGAGTGAGGTCGTGTTTGTCATGTGTGCATTGAAATGCGGATTCCGTGTTAGTACACTGTTCTAGATCTTGAGACTGCGTCAAAGGATAACTTGTATGACGTGAGTGCAGTGTATGATGTAGACTCTATGTGCAGTGCAGTGCCAGTGAGTGATTGACGATAGCTACAAGAACACCAGTATCAGTACGTAAATTCCTTAATTTATAGAGAATGAATTGAATCCATAGCTTATCATAGTCTAGAAATGATCATTCACAAAGAGGCATACAAATATCACAGTCTACTTACCATACTGAGGAAATAACACGATTCTTTGATATTCACGGTCAGTGGTGATCCACACTCCACAGTTCTGCACATACGCGTAGCTAGCTCACATGTGATATATGTACAAATCAGGTAATTCGCGCGGTTTGAGATCACGTGATCATGGTGTTGTAGCAGGTACTCAAAACACTCGGTTCCAACGAACATGCTCAGTGACAATGACATTACCATCCACACGATCAGATAACGGCCAGACTCTCGTTAGTGTAACAGTGTTGTGATAACATTGAGAACTGGAGTAGTATAACACTCCTGAATAAGGTTTGTTAATTCCTTTCAAAGATTAACTGGTGGCAGCAATTTAGTATGATTATTGGTCTCCAACTCCCCATGTCACATTTGTATTAGTGGCAGCCAGAAGGATTCATTTCTTTCTCTCCCCCCCCCCCCCTCTCGCGTGACAATATAAACGGTCGATGTATCAGTTTTAATCAGAGTAAAAGAATGCTATTATGTAGAGAAATACACTGGAACCAATTAAAAATCAAAGCTTGTTGAGTGTAGATCCCAACAAAAGTCTAGGGTCAAGAACAAGATGAGGAGCACGGGTACAACTAAAGACCAAATAAAGAAAAAAATGTATACCGACAGGAAAATCGAAAAGTTCTCTCTATTGCAATCTTATGATTCTACAGAATTTAACTAGCCTGTTGGAAAAAAAGCTGCGTTACCGCTGATATACCGTCATCTATTTTCTTGTCCTTATTGTCCTAATACACTTACAGGGCTGGGATGTGACTGTGTTTACATCATTTCTGCATTTATTCTTCTGCTTCCTAGTCCTTTTCACGCTTCTCATTATTTCTTTGATATACTTCTGTCCATACAATGAGGGACAGCTGACTCCTTTGTGCCCTTTTCGCTGTTATGTTGTCTTCCTGTCATGTTAGTCTTGTGGTGTGCGAGTATGAGTGTGTGTGTGTGTGTGTGTGTGTGTGTGTTTGTACAGTTGTATGTCTGTCTGTTTGGTACTCTGTCTTCTTAGTGGGCTTCCAGACTTTTTTCTTAACCTTTTTTCTCAATTGACATTCTTTACCTGAGGGACAATAACGCGCAGAAATATGATAACCTGCATGCATAGTATAGACACAAGCGTATAAAGTATCATATAGGATCAAAAGTTAGGGACACATGTTCATATTCACTTTAGTAAGGAGACACATCCCATTAGGGAGACAACAAAAGTTTTCAAACATATATCCCATTCAGCTTTAATGCTGTAATTGCCTATCTGCACAACGTCTCCTTAAAAGGGCATTGTACCGGTTTTTTATTTTTTTTATATGTTGTTCTTTTAATTCTAAAAGACCCAGCAGTGCAAACAGAATCAAAATTTTATAACGATTTAGCCCATAATTTCATGTTAAAAATTGAACTTTTTGGGTGAGAATTATGCTAATGAGCTGACGAGCCCGGATGTCCTGACGTCACAGGTGCCAACTTTATCACTGATTACAAGCTCTCGCATACGCGTGCGTTAAATCGTACCGAGTAGCAGACGACGCTTAGGCCCAATTTAGCTAGCAGGCGGCACCTGTGTACTGTCCTACTCATGCAGCTGTCTCAAATTTCGCTGAACCAAATCGCACCAAAATTACAGGATATACTTCTAGGCATATTTCAAAATACTGTCTTATATTTGAACGAAATCGGTAATCGAGAAGTATCAATATTGACGCCGACTTTCAAGTCGTCACTCAAAAAAACTCACTCTTCGCGAGAGATCATGGTAAACGCGACATGCACAATCTAGAACTGAAGTTAGCCGACTAGTACTTTGCGAACGGGGAATTTACGCGGGAACTAAACTAAAAAAAATGTTATGATTTTGGCGATTTGTGTGATTTACGAACTATATTTTTCATTCGACTTAGCTCAAATGGTTTATAAATAATTGATTTTTTGCTCCCGATTACTTGAAAGATTTGTCTAATCATAATTATTACATGGCTAACTTCAGTCTGTGCGTGCGCAGGCAGGTAGGGCCTATGCCGCGATCACTCTTGTTTAGTCGTACAGAGCAGATTATTTTTAGCGACGACAGGAAAGTCGACAACTTCACTTACGCTTCCCGGCTTGCGATTTGGTTCTAATTAGCGTGAGCATGTGGACATGAGTCATAAAGTATTTCCTGTGATTTTGGTGCAAATTGGTTAAGTGAATTTTGAGATATCTACATGGATATGGAAGTACGCTAGCACTATACCTACACCAGCGCTTGGATCGCGAAGCGACGGCACTGTTAGTATCTACGTGGTCAGGCCATTCTTCCGAGGTATGGGTCCTACTAAACCTAAACTAGATCTAGATCTAGTCATTGGTGTTAATACGACCACCATGAGATTTATCTCGATTACAGAAACATTGAAAATCCTTAAAGCAGATACCTTACCTGCAAAATTCAGCACAGAAACAACAGGGCCTGCAGCACAAGGGCCTAGATCTAACGGCAACGCTAGACCTTGGAGTCTGGACTTTCGTCTGGACTTTCTTCAACTTCTGCCAGCAGGGGTATGTATACTATAGCTTTGACGCTGTGCCTATTAGCGCTGTGCACGTACAGCTGTCGACGGGGCGGCGAGTGAGTGTAGGGGCCTACTCATCAAGACTTGAACTGCCACGTAACGTTAGAATCTACTCGGTCCTTGACTGCTCACTAGTCCAAGTCCTAGTTATAGTCTAAAGTCTATGTGTACTGGGTGCCGTTTTCTTCTAACTAGGCGTAAACCGCGATTGCCGTTGACTATCACTCAGTCCTCATCTTCGTTAGATAAGTTTGAACTGTCGAACCATTATCGCTCATCATCAATGCATAGTGTAGTTAGTGCAACGTTACGTCTTACACACAGTTTTCTATGGGCAGCACGTTCGGACAATGATGCCAATTTCATTTTGCATATCTGGAATATTCCCCACAAATTTTATCTTAATAAAAAGCTTTTGAAGAGATTCCTTTTAAAAATTGATTAATATTGTTTAACATGACTTGATTGTTTATTTCAGCTCCATAATGCAATTTCACTAAATAACAGTTTTTGCAGTACTTCATGTGAGATTTCATCGGTAAATTGACATGTGTAGTTCGTTTTGCTAAAGTCGGAGGGTGGCACCTGGGACGTATGCTAAATTGTGTGGATCGTTCGTTGGCTTGCTCGTTTTCATGTTTGTTTTTTTTTTTTCAAAAAAAATCATTACAGGCTTATCCTGGGTTTTAGAATCCTCTCTTTCCAGTTGTAGGCATAAAAAAATGTAGATTAGAATGATCAGACAATTAGAAAATGTCAGTACAGTTTTCTTTTAAAGGGATCGTATAGTTTTGGTTGAGACCTAATTTCAGGTTTCTAACATTTTTTTTTTGTGTGTGAGATAATGAGAAACCACTGTGAAATATGAAAGAGCATGTAATTCCATGGGGAATTCAACATTTATTGGATAAAAATTGGTTTTGACATGGCTGAGATATCCAAAACAGAGCAATTCTAAAAAGTTTGGGATCCACACTTTATTACAATCTCTTTGTTTTGCTTTGTTTTTGGATGTTTCAGTCATTCAAAACCCGATTTTCATCAAATAAACTGAATTCCTCTTCAAATGGTATGCTCTGTACTATTTCATAAGTGTTTTCTTTGTATCTCGCAAAAAGTTAAAAGCCCAATTCTCATCTCCACCAATACTGTACCATCCCTTTAACCTGGATTGAAAGTTATATATATATATATATATATATATATATATATATATATTATGTGTGTGTGTGTGTGTGACCCTGCACCACAAAACACACAAAAAGTCGCCAGATATCGAGTTTTAGTTAAGGGCAGTTTCTGAAAGAGCTGACTCTAAGCTTTAAAATGATGAATAACTCAATTCAATAAATATTGGAAAGAAAGCGCACACTCTGGAAAAGTTTGAACTGAGAAAAGAGGCTGTGAAGTACAGGGTCTATTCAAGTGCCTAATCTTGACCAAGCCGTGCTCCCCGTGCCATGAATGGGACAAAAAAAAAAAAAACTTAATGTAAACCATTGCAGCAACAACAATGAAGGGATTATCAGATTAAGCTGAAATTGAGCATGTTTGATTCACACATTCTGTTCATAACAAATGTCAATTTTCAAAGCAGTAGCATCATCAAGGGTTGTAGAAAAACTGCTGAAAACCCACTTTCCCATTCAATTATGATCTCAAACTAAGGGGTAATGTAGAAGAAGAATAGCTCTTGAAGAAAATATGGAAAACTCAAAACTGACCCGGTTGACCTGTTTCACCTTTCTTGAGTCCTCACATAAAATCAAGGGGTGCGACTTTTTGTTTGTTTTGTGATGCACGGTCATATACATATAACATATATATATATATATATATATATATATATATATATACATATGATACTTGTAGTCCGCGTGTTGGTACCAGTGTAGAAAATATGAAAAAGTAGAGTGGTAATGCATTTTGACAGTCCAACAGTGCTATTTATTCAGACCAAATTTTCGACAATACATTCGTCTTCCTCAGGGTCGAGGAAGACGAATGTATCGTCGAAAATTTGGTCTGAATAAATAGCACTGTTGGACTGTCAAAATGCATTACCGCTCTACTTTTTCATATATAATACATATATATATATAACATATATATATATATATATATATATATATATATATATATACATATGTGTGTATGTTACATATAATATGTACAAAGCAGGACGCCGAAAATTTGAGTCGAATAAACTCATGCTTTATTGGCCAAAAATGCATTACCAATTTGTTTCTTCATTTCTTTGTAGAGCCAATACGTGAAATCTCAACATGTTTGGACACATACACACACGCTCGCGCGCACACACACACACATCACACACAAACACACACACACACAGATATATATATACACATAATCACAATAAGTGTCATATATATACGTGTATATATAATTATATATACGTCTTTATTTCTATCAAACTACAATGTCGACACTCAACACATGAGGTAGCATCACACTGTTTAAATGAACTCATTCGTATGGATGAGAAACTACAGTTCTAAAATCGGCATTGTTGAAAACGAAGATTTTAACAAAAATTGGAACAACACTGATAATATCACGACAGTAGTTGAAAAAGAATACACACCTCTTCGGCAGGTGTAAGTTGTCCAAAGGTTTTGCTTCGATCATTTTTGTTGTATAATGTCATTTGCTAAGAAATAAGTGGACATCTCAGATTGTTAAAGTGGAATCTTAATGTATTTGTCATAGAATCCTGATTTGCATCGTGACTTATTTTAAGCACTCCTCTCCTTCCGCTACATTATTGAAAACTGAAGAATTCGAATTATTGGACGCTCAAATGTCATATAGGACTACTAGTATAAATATGACATAACGAGTTTGCTCTCTTCTGTTTATAATTCACTTTTACATTTCACAAATTTCATGACTGTTTTGAAGATGCATCAACATTATTCTTTAATTAATTTGACTTACGAGAAAGAGCGAGAAGGAGAAATAAAAGCCCAGGCTAACAAAGAATGGATTTCTACAAGTACGGGCAGTTCACACGATTTTAATGAGGAATAGTATCACAAACACGAAGTCGATGACGTGCACTAGATAAAATAAGGTCTGTACGCCAATGCAAACACAGTTTATCCTCTTTGACTCCTTTTTGCATTGTGACATAAAAGATAGGGACGCAACAGGGATTGTCGGGCCAAATACTAAGTATATGTTAATTTCGCTGTTGTTGCTGTTGCTTTTGTCAATAATCCGGTCACCAGTGAGAGACCAGTGTCCCATTTGAAATTGTTATACGATAGCAACTCTTGCTGCACTGTGTGGCAAGTATCACGGTAATGATAAGAATCCTGCTTCCTTATTAGCTGGCGCTACTAAAGGTTGCATTTCAAGCAACGGGTTGCTAACGTAACATCCTTTTATGAAACGGGCCAGATGGATTCCGTTACAAACTTAAAAAAAAAAAATATTGTCTAGTAGAGAGATTCAATTTTGACTTGATTGTTCCATATACTGAGGAGAATGCTGTTCAAAAGATCGTGCGTTGATAGAAAGAGAATGAATTTAAGTTTAATACTTTGCTAGAATGAATGGCCAATCATGGCAGAAATGAAAGAAGAAATTGCGACCGCGATTACAAAAGAGGAACATCCAGTCAAGCACATTCAGACACACGCTGATGACTTTATTCTGTGTTTCACGGTACTCCTTCATCTTGTACGTGTAAATCTGCAGTCCGATTCCCGATGCATTGAACGTGGTCATGTACACTACGCCGAGAAATGTTACTTTCTCCAGGCCATATTCTATAAACACATTTATACCAATCAGAAGAGTGATCCACGCTGCGATTACAATGGTGATGAACAGCAACAATGTCACAACGGCCTTTTGGGGTATGTGGGCCCCCTGGTGTTGCCGAGCTTGCCGAGGCTTTGCCGGCGATTCGGCGTCAGCTCTAGTAGGTACTACCTTGCCGGATGACTTCTGAAGCGATATTACCTGACTTCGTATTTGTTTTGCTTGCTTCCTTGCGGTCAGAATGACCAGGACTTCTGCCACAATGATCATAAGAAGGAGAGAAATAACATATATGTCGGCTGCGAGCATGAGCTGTACCTCTTTGGTAGTGTAAACGGTGTAAGCCAAACACAGTGAGGAATTAGTCCGGAAGCTCATCGTTGTTGTGACAGCGGCCCCCAAACACATAGGGAAAACCCAAGCGAATATAAGCATACAAGCGGTGAAAGTAGGAGTCATGATTCTCTGGTAGCGAAACGGTCGCATGATCTTGAAGCATGTGTCCAGTGACAGTGCGGCCGTGTTGGATAAGCCTATTCCCGCCATGCCCCAGAAATATACCACGAACACCAAGATACCGGGCTTCGATTTGAACAGGCACACGTTGAAGACGTAAGGGATCACGGAGAGAATGGACACATCGGCAACAATCTGACTGCAAGCGACAGACAGGACCACGGTATGTGTTGCGATCCACGTGGTCCTGTTGCCAATGGCAGCCTTGATGGTAGCTATGAGACTCCCAATGTTTATGAGTGTCAGAGTGACAAATATTACTTGAAAAGTAATCTGCCATCCCTTCCACATATCTGGATAGATGACCATTTTCGATACACCGGGTCTTGCTTGGGTGGGAGCGTATAATGGAACAGACGTTTAAAGCCGTATTTCGTGTTGCAATGTTTGATAACAATATCGTGTAAAAGCCCTCGTTTAGTGTTAAGACTGAGATGGGTACAACACAATGGTTGTTATCCTGTTAGAACATAAGGTTGCAGGGATTTAACATATCAACATGGAATTTTCCGTTTCGCGTGAAGACTCTTCTGTGCACTGTGGCTTATTGCTTTCACTGTACAAAGTTTGCTTACAACCTCCTCTGAAAAAAAGAAAACAAGAACAAAATTAACCGCTTTTTTTATAATTCGTCACTCGTTAACCGTAATGCAAACAGTACCTGTGTTATTGCCACTTCAAATGTGTCAGTTGATGTGTAGCTGACCATGAGGAGAATTACTTATTCTCTTACACAGGTGAAAGTCAACAGGCGGCAAAGACCTTTGACCAGGTATCATCTCTTTGTTGAAACTGACCTGACCAAGATACATTTATTATGTCATTGGAATAACAAACGTGAATACCATGTAATCGTATTCTCCGTCTAACATGAGACAATTGTAAGACCACTAGATTATCGCTATGTTCCTGCCAGCGTTACAATGGGGATCTGGAAAAACATCCTTTTTAAATTTTCAAGCAACGAACATCTCAAAGAAAAGCAAGAGATTACCAAGCAGAGGGGTTAAGATATGAGAAGATATATAAGGATATATATATTGGTAATTTCTTGCTTTCATTTGATATGCCTTGTCAGCTTTGGATAACTTAACATTACAATGTCGGAATTTCGGAGCTTCGGTATTTGTTCCAAGTTCATCCTGTCACTGCCGGTAACCAGGGATATCCCGGTGGTAGTGTTGCTGTCCGGAAAGCAGCAGAAGACAGGTGCGATTCCCGCTAGTTATTTTATTTCCCTTCCCAGCGATGTTTGTTCAGAATGATAGATCGGTAGTGAGATCTAACAGTTCTCATTTGTACGGAGAGCGAAACTCACACCTCGCTACAAACATCTCTTTAATCATGCAAGGAGCTGATGTGACGGCAGCTAAGGCTAAAAGAAATCCAATCTTTTGCGCAATTTTTGTCAATATCACCCCACCACCATCTCCACCACCATTGCTTGATTGTTTTTGTTTTCCTCACCATGTCATGAACACGTGACAAGCTTTACAACAGTCTCTGCACTTTCCCGTACACCTCAATCGCATGATTATCATCCTTTAATGAGCCTGCAGGAAAGACTGTTTGACAGTCGTGAGAGCCTGCGGCAGCATGTTGCCCCCGTTAGGCTGCGTTCACACAGAAGTATACTATTCGGGTATTCGGGCTCGTTTTTCGAGGGCACGCGAATAGCTTGAATCGCACGATAGGATTTCCTCACACCGGTTCACATGAGAGGGCACTATTCGAAAGTACCGAATAGCTGCGAATAGTATAGCAAAGTGGGAATCGAGCTTGTTCGATTGTCTTGCAGCGTATACCGTCTCTCGTTTATGAAATAATGACAATTTTGGTCTGGATTTGCCCTTTAGCAAAAATAAGCATGTAGACTGACATTCTGATGCAGTTTAGAAATTATTAATAAGATTTGCTGGGATGTAGGAGGAAGAAATCCTCACTGCATGGGATGGTGAGTTGACGGTGCGGGTGATGGTGTACTCGGTGCCCGAATAGCGAATAGCGAATAGCGAATACTTCTACGTGAACGCTGTTTTCTCCCTGCTGGATGACAAAGGAATGCTCTACTTTGCGACTGTCAAAGTTCTACCGTTTTGTTGACATAGTAACAAAGGTGGGGAAGAAATGGGGTTACACATCTCTCCACCAATGAATTAAGCTGTAAACTTTCCCACAGTACCCTCGGAAAGAATCCCCCATTATCCCACCAGTTTGTCTAAGAGCATGAAATAAGTTCCACGGCCAGTTTTGCTGTCTGTGTACCAATTCACCTAATGCGACATAACCTGAGACCTCCGATTTTACGCCCGATTTATGGATTCTAAAGCTCAGGCTTATATACAGACATGCCGCATTTCTTCGTAACATGGGCATTACTTATACATGGCTGTTTGACAGTGTTCAACGTAGGGTGCTTATTGTCCATCGTGATTGTGGCGCTAAGAAGCAGCAGGGCGTGGATGGCCACAAACTCCGTTATCACATCCGTTGCGTGTAGCCAGATGAACGTGGATATTACAGTTCTCATCAGCATATCCTACATGTTCGACATCTGTAAGTTTAGGACCACACCAGGAATCACTGTCTTCATCCTTATGGCCGTTTGGCTGGCAGGGAACGTCCTGGGAAACACGCTACTTCTTTCTGTTGACACCTGCTTCAAGATTCAGTGGCCATTCACGTATCAGAGATACGTGACGCCAAGGTCTACTAATTGCGCAATAGTTGCTGTCTGGATGGCTACTTTCATTGTTGCCTCACCACTCATAGTATGGGTCAAGTTTCACGAGGACGTTATTCCTGGCCAATGTTTTGCTTACAGAACTTACACTAACGCTCAAGTGACTTTGGCAGTGCTCCTAAACGCGTTCATCTCCTGCGAGGTGATTGTCATTGTAACTGCAGAAGTGATTGTATTCCGCATAGCTACGAGGCAGTCACGGGCTATCAGGAGGCTAGCCGTGTCGGTACATCCTGCACGCGTGTCTCAGGAAAGCCGGGCCCGCACCACGTCGCAGACCGAACGCGTTTCAGCGTGGCCAGAGCTACCCCGAGCCCAAGAATTTCAGCCTGTAGGTCAGGCGTCACAGCGCACCGCGTTTTATTTCTTGCTCTACGTCACGTTTGTCCTTATGGCATGGGTATTGATGGTGATCGCCATGAATACCGTTATATTTCGTGGCCTGGATAGCATGCCTTTTCTTGCAGGCTCTTACATGACCACTTTCGGCATAACCGGCGTTGCTCTACAAGTTTACACCTACAAGATGAAGAAGTACCGCGAGGTACAGATAAAACTCATAAACGCCGTAATGAATGCAGTCGATTTCGTTCAGATGTATTGCAACAAATGTCACCGTGGCTGCGTCTACTTCATGGACGTTTGGCCATTAGGACCGGGGACTTGGACATTGCAAAGGAAGTCACATGAAATCTTATAAACTTTCTCGCCCGTCTTCTCTTGCCAGCTGCACTAAATTGCGGTCGCCAATTATGCCAACCATGTGGTCGCAAAACATTTTTACCCGTGATCAGAGTTAACTCCAGTGAAATTTAGACATGCTCTTTTTTCCCTCTACTCTTTTTCCCCTGAAAATGTAACTTACCCTTCGTCAAGATCTGTAGTTTATCTGTGAATTCTTATGAATTCTTATGTCATAACAAAACGAACAATATTAACATTAAGGCCGTGAAATATCCCCTTATAGATATGTTGTCAATTATGCAGCGTCAGAGTTTGGAATTTAATGGCCAGGATTTAATGGTCGATCAGCCGCAGATGACCAAATCTAACAGTTAATTGAAGCGAAAAACTATATGCATAAGAGTTCGTTTCCAAAAGGTACCTATGCCCTTTTTATGACATTGAAATGTGCACTTTGTATTCATTGTTAGCAGTCCCATTTGTAAAATTTAAACGGTATTAAAACACTTGTGAGAAAATGGAGGAAATCAGGGAATAATAGATGCCTAATTTAACACAGAAGGTGATTAATCCAGCTGAATCATTACCAAAAAAAAAAAAAAAAAAATCAAAATCTGTGTTCATGCTTGAATGCACTTTGACCCTAGAGTAAGGTCAGGCTTTTTTAGCTGTATATAAATTTCCAGAGGACAACTATCATGATTTTTGTTGACTAATAGCTGTGAAATGTTTTGTTTCTATGCAAATGTATTCTTTAGATAGAAAGAAGAAAGAGGACAAAGTGCAAATGAGATAAAAATTAATCATAGCAGACAAAAATACACAGAGTCAAAGAAACTACTCCCTAAAATAACGTTTGCGTGGTTTATATCGCCATGTATAATGTTTTAAAAGGTCCTAAAAACCTCAAAATCATCAGACAAGTTAAGATTTTATGATTGTGCATGTGTGTGTTTCTTTTTTTTTTTCGATCAGGTGTAGACACATGTTTATTTCCGAGGCATATTTTCTCATCCAGTTGTGGGACATGAATGTACGTGTATCATAAAGTCATAGCAAGAAATCACTTATAGGCATTTGGAATTATAATCCAGTTTTTTTTTTCCTCCTTAAACCAAATGTTAACTATTAAACGAAGATTTAGCACCTATTCAAAAGGAACTCTTCATTCTGGTTGTGTGTGTGTGTATGTGTGTGTGTGTGCGTGTGCGTGTGTGTGTTTGTATGTGTGCGTATGCGTGATATGCATGGTAAAACTTCGCGTGGCAGGTATGTTTTTGAACATCTGTCTGTACCTTTGACACTTTCGTCCATGATTTCAATGAAACATTGTGAATAAATAAGCGTGTCTTAGATATATTGCCTGAAAGATCAAATAAAGAAACTCATGTTTCTATGTCATTCTTTCCCATCATGATATCATAAATGGGAAATGCCATAACTTTTCTACAAAGCTGTAGGGCGGATATTCAAGAAAGTAGCTTGAAACTGACATGTTTTCATAATACACCACACCCAAAGTTTGCTTTGATGAAGTGTTTCGCTTATGACTTTCAAAAGTGAATGTCTTTTGAGTATTTTGCCAGGAAGAAGGTATTTTTCTTTTATGTTAGACCTGCATGTACTTAATCTACACTCTTAAACCGGAGTGGATAAGTATGTCAGTACTCAAAATTGTGGCTATCGCTCTCAATTTGTTTGATCATTTGATATTCTCGAGCTTCGCTAACAAAAACACATGGCTCTAAATGCCTTCCTTCATCTTATACGGAGTGTTTTGGGTTCAAGTGCTCGTGGTGTGAGATGAGAAAAACGATATAATAAGTTATTTACATGTATTGATGTAAAATGTTAATGATTAGGGGTTGCAACTTATGCGTGAATTCACAAATTTATATCGCTGGGTAACGTCGTCAGGATTTCTACTGAAAACTATTTTACTATAGCAATTAGCTTGGTGTCAAGCTATGGTAACTACAACTTCATGCACGGTGTCACAAAAGTCATAACGCATGTTATGATTTCTTTGCGCTGTATGGGCGGTGGAGGGATATTTTGGTATCAAACGCCTCTCGCGTAGTTGGATAAGTAATTATGATTAAGTGACAATTTGCTATAGGATGAGCTTCGCTTTGTAGCTGGAAATACTGAAACTACGTGGCTTGAGTTAGTCTATTATTCTGTTTGTGTATACAGTATATTGTTTTTATTGTTAAGTAGGAAAATGAGCTGCACATCCTAAAACTAAATTAGAACACCCTTAAAAACAAATTAGTACTTGTTATGAATATCACAGATATTTGGAAGCATGTTTATCTAGGGTGAAATTCATGGGCTTTGTTTTACTTTTCTTTCTGCATAACTATTCCTGTGTAGCTGTGACATACAGAATAAACGAGAGTAACTTTGGCTTACTGAAGTATGTGTATTACTTTAACGACACTTAGGCCTAATACTGAATTGAAACGACGCCCACTCGGATTCCAACTCTTATGCATGTTACATTGTTTTCATGTAATGACATAATTATCTTATTAACAGGTTTGTTACTTGTGTAGCTTGAAAGGTATATGGTTCTACTATGCAGGCTTCGCACTTGCATAAGAGAAGTTGAATACTTTATTTCAAGGGGACAATTTTTATGACTGCATAATAGGATTACGTAAATTGTAATATTAAAGTGTTTTTGGCAATAAGGAATATGCAGATTCCAAAAAGTTGGGTCTTTAAAAACGCAAGAACTAAAAATGTACATTATACTTGAGTGTATATCGTATTTTTGATAAACAGTAGGTAACCAACATTGTTGTTGCACGCCTTTTAACTTAAGTGAAGAGATTAAAGGAAGAAAGAAATTGAATTATTCAGAATTGGTATAGCCCTCCATTTCTTTATTGTAAGAACGTGTTCAGTAGCTTGGAAGCTTAGGAGTCATTACAACATGAATCTGCAACAACTCCTGTAAGAGTTCTTCATCGTTCGTATCCAATTCACACAGTTTACCATTCGGACACACAAAACAAACAAACAAACAAACAAACAAACAAACAGCAAAGATAGAAATAAAAGGTACTATGACGAACCAGGCCAAATTGAACCTCTTGCGTGGAAACTGCCACTGTAAATCTTGTCACGATTTTTTTCGTCCTGGTTGAAAATTATGCCAGTGAGCTTAAAAAAACAAATAACAAAAAAGAACAATAAGAAAAAAGGAGTAGGACTACTTCAAAAAGGAAGAAGAAGAAAACATTATACATCGGGTTGAAGAGAAGCATTCTGAGTTTAATAATCAATTATGTTTATTTGAGGAAGAAGAAAAGTGGCTGGCCGAATGGCTAGACGTGTCGTTGGTCATCTCTCTCAGTTCTAAAGCAGCATTTCCAACACATTTTTAAGTCATCAGGTGCCTCATGTGTCTGTCAGTGAGCCCAGGAATCTCGAGTGCACATCACGATCTCGACATCCACGAATCATACAACCCACGAGTCATACACCCAACGAGCTATACTGCCCACAAGGCATGCAGCAGCTGGAAAGCTAGATACTATAACGTGAACTGGGTCCATGAGCTAGACATCAAGTAAAATAAGTCCATGAGCTAGACGGTCCACCAGCTCGATCCCGGCATACTGGGCAAATAAGGCCAACGAGACCGACTTCACAACACGGGCTTAATTTTCACTTAAGGATTATCATTTTTAAAGTGCGATTCTAAAGCACGTTCAAGTTGGTTTTGACATGTAGATTAAAATCAGGGGAACAGAATACAGCTCAGTCTTTAGTACTCCTACGGGTTCACACTTTCAAGAGAAGAAATTTCTCACAGACAGAGAGCATTGCAATATCGGATACTTGTCTTTCCGTAGTCATATCTAGTCCCCTGGATTTACTGATGTCTTTACGCAGAAGATAGAATAGAACTCCTTCACAATGCAGCTTTTGCCTGAGTTTCAAAGTAGTCAGGAAAAGGCTGACATTATTCTCTCGCAATGACTGCCTCTCTCGCAATGACTGCCTAGCTGCATTTTTTACACAAAACAGGTAACGTTATTTATATAGGGAAAATTATTCATTCAGGATCGCATACAAGTCGACTCTGATTATCATGCTGAAGATTTTTACTCTCTACACAAGATTAATATACTTATCATGATTATAATCTCGATGATTTATGGAACGAGCACTCGGTCAAAAAATCACAAACCACTTAAATGTTTGCTATTCTTTCAATATTAATATCCATATTCATTTTAAGTTGGCATGAAATGGTGGGGACGCGCAAACCCTCCATGCATTAAGTATTGAAATGTATAATAATTGACAAAATAAGAATCTAATGGATGAACGCGTTGTATCTGCTTAATTATTTCGAATCTTTTTTTTTTAAACAAAGTAGTACATGGAAGAATTGAAATGGGAGGATATTACTGTTCCATAATAATACGAACATTTGCAATTCCTTAAACATTCTCATTTTCTTTTAGCCCGACGCTGATGGTAGGCTAACAGTGCTATGCTGGGTTCCATCTTGCTAAAACTTCAACCATAACATAAAACGACTTTAAACCTCAGGGTGATGGCATATGACTGAAGATCTCATTTAGATTATTGTTAACAGCCGGCACCCCTTGATACACAAGGTGTACGCACTGGTACATGCTTTCCAAAGACCACGAGCAATTTGCTGTTGAGTTTCGCGATACTCTTTGATTTTATAGGTATATATTTGAAGACCAATCCCTGAAACGTTAAATGTTATCATGTACGTCGTCATCATAAGTGCAAAGTTCCACACGCCGTTAGTTAAGTAAATGTTTGCGGTGATCATCAGTACGACCCAGGAAATGACAACGGTGGAGACGAAGAGCAGATAATTAATCACGGCTCGAGCAGGAACCCTCCCGATGCGTCGCGGGCGGCGTCGCTCGCCACCCCGGTCCCCACTCGGCTGTGTTTCGGCGGTGTCCGTGTCACCGTTCGGGACTGACGAAGGCGCTGTCGCTAGACAGTCCGCCTGGCTCCTTATCTGGCGAGCTTGTTTCTTCGCCGTATGAAAGACAAGGGCTTCCGCAACCACTATTATCATGACCATTGATCCAACAAAAAGGTTGAAGAGTATTCTTATCTCTAGCTTTTTGTCAGTGTACAAGGTGAAGAGGAGACAATGCGCTGTTTCGTTGCTGAACTGGATCGCTGGAGTGAAACTGGCCGCCATGCCCATAGAAAGAATCCAGGCTGTCACAATGCAGGCATAGGTAACTCTTCGTGTCATTAGCCTCTGATACCTGAACGGCATTGTGATTTTGCAGCAAGTGTCAATCGACAGCCCCGTGGTATTGACAAGCACGTTTACCGCCATGCCGCAGTACGAGAGAATGAAGAATTTCAGACCCGCCTCCGTTTCAAAGAAGCACGGGTTGAACAAATTGTACGTCGCCGCCACACTAGAAATATCCACAAGGATCTGACTCAGGGCTACTGACAGAACAGCACTGTGCGTTGGAACCCAAGTCCTTCTATTCTTGATTGTCGCTGTCACGATAGATAGAAGACCAATGATGTTGAAAAACGTGATTACGACAAAGAAGCATTGACATGTTAGTTGCACAGCATATACGGCGTTCGAAGCCATAACAATTAAGCAAGCCCTGTAGACACTGCTCCCTAGTACCAACCTACGGAGTACTGTACAACGAAGGTGGTTTGAAAATGTGATGCATCTCTTCTAGTTTGAAGAAAGTAGCCCGTAAATTTTACAACGACGACGACGACATTAGATTGATTTGATCGAACTCCCGTTAGCTTTTCATGGACGTCAAGAGGCGAGGAAAGAGAGAACGAGAGAGGAAAGGTTTGTAATGACGAAAGCCTGTTGCGCGGATGAAGACGTGGAAGTGTCAAGTGTCACACACTCGCTCTCTCAACTTTCAAATTAATATACATTTAGCTGTATGAGTGAAAAGAAAACACATCACTAATTACCTCTTGAGAATCACCGTTGTATTTATATTACAACTACAACAACAAAAGAGAAGACAGAAGCGTGAAAACTTATCCACTATACATTGAACTACGTCCTATAGTAGCTGTCGTTGATCAAAGGATTGGGACCTACTGTTGGCAGGAAATTGTTTTCCTGGGGCAAAGTTCATGTCTGTTAGCTCTTTAATGGTAGCTGATGTGTTCGTCTGTGTGTCTGGTGGTGGTGGTGGTGGAGGTGGGGGAGGGGTTTTTGAAGGGGTGATTGTCGAGATATTCTTATATCAGACCTTAAGACGCTCTGCTTATAGGTAGTTTCACTATTTTATTTAGAATAGATTTAATCGAGGAGTTAGAAATAATTCTTTGATTTTCTTTGTCCTCTTAAACCTTCTTCGTTGTTACGATTTACACATTTGCGTTAAAGTTTAAACTTGCTTTATTTCTGTGTGTTTTGTCTGGTGTGTGTGTGTGTGTGTGTCTGATGCTATTTTTTCAATCGCATTTTCTTCTTTTTTTCTACTCACAAATACATTTGAACATTATTATTCTATTTCCTTTTATCATTAACAAAACTATATGAATTTTCACCTCAGCCAGTAGGTAAATCTAGGCCCACGGAGATTATGTTTTCGTTTCCGTACGTTTGTCTGCCTGTTCAGTGTGTTCAAGATAATTTGAGAACGGATGAACGAATTTCTACCAAATTTGGGGGATGTATTCATAAAAAGTGAGAAAGAACCGATTACATTAAATTGGTGTCATGTGATCAAAACCAAAGTTTAAATTTCAAATTCAGTTTCATTTCCATTATATAAACAAAGAAAATTATATACAATGTATAAACATAACATATTTGTAATTATTGCAAAAACCAAAATGAACAAATTATATGTGATAATGAGTAATAAAATGAAAAAAAAAATGGTCGAAGGTTATTAGGATCGTATAGGACATCAAATAAGCCTAATCTCCCAATAACCCAAAACCAAATATGCAGGGTATGTAATGTAGTGAAGAGGGACCTCTGAAAGAACAGACCTACGCGGAACAGCCATGGACAAACTATTGCCATTTCGGAGCCGGTAGCTTCAACACCAATATGCAGGTGTAGGGACATCTACACAATATTTGGTGTAAGTCTGATCATTACTTGCCGAGTCACCGGAAGATTAAGCTTAATAATGTCTTATATGTGACCCTGCACCTCAAAACAAACAAAAAGTCACCAGATATGAATTTTTAGCTAAGACCATATTCTGAAAGAGCAGACTTTAAACTTTAAAATGATGTATAACTCCAATCAAATGGACTCTCCTAACCTATCTAAATATTGGAAAGAAAGCACAAACTCAGGGATAGTGTGAATTGAGAAAAGAGGCTCTGAAGTACAGTGTCTATTCAAGCGCTTAATCTTTACCAAACCGTGCTGGCTGTGCGATGAATGGGACAAAAAACAGGAAGTAAACCACCAGAGTAACAACAATGAAGGGATTATTCGATTAAACTGAAATTAAGCATGCCTCATTAACACATTCTGTCCATAATTAATGCCAACTTTCAAATCAGTAGCACTATTTTTTCAAAAGTTATTAGAGTTGAAAGTGAAGAGTGTGGACAAGGTTTTTCAGAAATGAAAAAGGGATTCTAACGACACACCTAATCACACTATTCTACCAAAAATGTTCGAGATAAACTGCTAAAAGAGCACACTTTCCTGCCCGTTTTATGATACCAAATTTCAGCATAATGTAAAAGAAGACCCGCTCTTTCAGAAAATATGAAAAAGTCAAGTTCGGATAGGTTGACCCATTTCACTTATTTTCAGTCCTCACGCAAAATCAGTGTGTGCGACTTTATGTTCGTTTTGAGGTGCACGGTCACATATGATCGTCCATTCCTGAGTTTATTTTGGGAGATCAAGGTTGTTATTTATGATTCTATGACATTTGACCTTTAATTTTATGACCCCCAAATTTAGCATTTTTAAAAATTTAATCATGAATCCACCCCGCAAGATTGGTGAAAATCTTGTCATCCGTTCATGAATCACTGGGAGATCAAGCTTTCTCTATGTCTTTAATGACTCCTGTGACCCTTGACCTTTTACCTGATCCCAAATTTAATCGTTTCTTTCTTATCTCATTGTATACGTATCCTGCATAGCATAACATAACATGTCTGCATATTTATGTTTGGCACTAGCATTTTTGCTTATTGATCACCGTTCAGGTGTGCCTATACATACTATAGAGCAAAAAGCAAAAAGCAAAATAAAAAAAAAAAGGCCGCGAAAAAAAAAGAAACACACACGAAAAACTTAAGAAACAAGGACACGTAAAAAGCGAAAAAAAATACCAACAAAATATTGTACATACATACATACATAATATACATATACACATATTATATTGTGCTTGTGTCTGCATGTGTATGTGTGTGTGTGTGTGTGTGTGTGTGTACACATACTTACAAAAGAAAACAAAGAGAGATGTGGCAGAGGAAAAAAGTTCATCAGATTTGCTGCAAGACGCTGAGAAATCACTATGATACCACTCTGCTCCAATCACCAACTATCAATAGAACATAAGTGCAACACAAACAAAATGTGGTTTTAATGGTTCTTCATAATCCCAACAACATTGCCCAGAACAATAATTATGGATCACATTTATCTCTTCAGATCAGATGGTAAGAGCAAGGATAATATTAGATACAAACGCCTTTGCGAAATGATTGATAAAAATGCTTCATCTCTGACGTCCTGTTATCGGCATTAAAGCCACATCTACATATTCAACTGACATTCACGGAATTTTCATAATTCTTGTTGTTATAATTATAGGAACTACGTATCACGATTCGAATGTTAAAGGGGATGGCTAGTAACCAATCAGTGGGAATGCTGAGGGAAGATTGTTCCGATCCTTGTGGGAATCCTTTAAGAGTACATTATATATTAACTGTTGTGTGCCATTTATTTGCTTCAGAATGGTCTCATATTCAAGTAATGTGCAAATTAACAGTCAGTCGTCACGACGTGCGAATCTCGCACAGAGCGCGGAGGACGTATGCACGCTCGGAGCGGTCATGAATACATAATTAGCTGTGCAGTGTTCTTTTTAAACTATCGTTGTGCAGCCCCAGCATAACATTCACAACTCATTTTTACATTAAATGAAAGAAAAAAGCTCAAGGTCTAATTTAGTGACAATGATTTGATAGTACTGGAAAGGGAATTGGGGTAAAAATACGAGTAATTTCACGCGTTGAAAATATAAAATTTAAACCCGAAAGATGTGGGTCAAATACGTTCTTAACCACCTTGCATCTCTTTCAAACTAAGTAAGTAGGATACTTGATTATCTTATTTTCAAAATATGGAAAAATCAGGTCATTCTATCTTTTATACTTCATGGGATCCAGCAAATTACAACAGACTGTCACATCGCTCTACAATGCTGGATCGTGATTGGTCAGAAACGGCGGTCGCATGACGTCATCACATCGTCTGCTACTGTGGTTTTTTTGACTTCCTGTGTCGGGTCTCGAAGACTGAAACTCGGCTTAAACGTGTATTATTCTGTCATATTCTGTCAAAATTTCGTAGATGATTAAGGATTCGTTATCGCCACTTTGTGTTCGTATGGATTTGTCATTTGTTTGACTACTTGCAGATACGAGCACGTCAGCAATTTCACACGTTGTAAAAAAAACACACACACACACACACACACTTGGGTTTAGTCCCATATACTAATATTTGTGTTACGATGTTTCTCATGCCTTTTCTTTTCTGATATGTTCCATTGTGATTTTCTTTTCAGGTTTAGTTTTACATCAAGTTGTCTTGCAAGTTACGGTTTAATAAATAACATAATCTTGTGTCTTTTTTTTTCCTTGGACATTCTCACTCCTTCAAATTTTATTTCTGGTTTTGATGATATGTCCGCTAGATTATGATTTATCCATTTATTTTTTATTTTAATTGTTATTTTTTTTTAAACTAGAACTTGGAAGCTGCAGCTGGGGACTACTGGTGATTTGCATGAATGTTAATCATAAATAATCAGATGAACTATTAATCATGCCACATGTTTTTTTATTATTATTATTATTATCATATTATTTTATTATTATTATTATTATTATTATTATTATTATTATTATTATTATTCTAGAGCCCGAAGGCGTGGATTCATGAAGCAAGCAGTCTCGTTTTCTTTTCAGGGTGATTATTTGAAATGTTAATTTCCCCTTCTTCTTCTTTCTTTTTTTTTTGGGGGGGGGGACTCCCGATTCCACAGAAGACTCTCTGGAAATGAGCAATTATGAACCAGCATAGAATCAGAAGCATGTCATTGAACAATCTCCCTGATAATTGCATTTCAATGTTGGCAGCTCTATATTATAAATGCAAACAAAATACTTTCAACGACACGCCAAGCTTCGCGCCATATGTAGGAAAAATCTTGACTTCGGCGATCGCAAATTCCGGTGCAAGTCTCTTTTTAGTCAGTTCTTGAACGAATTTTTAAGTAACTTACAGATATTGCATCTTCTCCATTTTTAAAACAAACATTGGTACATGCTTCCTCTGCCGAATTATTAAAAAAAAAATTAGAGTATGAAAAGTTTTATACCAGCCAGGATCCAGCAAAATAGAGGTTTATGTTTCGAATACATCAAAACTACGAGCAAAATATAAGGTAAATTTATTGAGGAAATAAACATTGAAAATATTTTTAAGTATGGACAAATTCTATATCAAAATGAAGAGTACGAAACGGGTAATTGGACTCACCCCACCATATCGAAATCGTATACACTAGCGCTAACTGCATGGCAACTGTGTTGGAGCTTGTGCAGAGTCTCGCAAAATCCCGTGAAACCTCAAATTCGCGAGACGGTCATGCGCATCGAGTAAACACTGGCACACAGAACCTCATTATGCCTAATTTGCATACGGCGTGACGACTGACTGTTAATGCCCCGTCACTGACCAGGCGCGCTAACCTGGAAACATCAAACTGCACATTACATTTAATAGATATGCATTATTGGAGACCGAATGATTGTTATCTCTTTCTTCCAAACTACCGAATTTTTCTTGTAGAGTGTACCCAACCCATTGTATCAATGGCGTCATAAGATCACAACATTAGATAATGCAAACACAAAATGACAATTTCTGTTTTGAGACATGCCGATATGATAATTAACTAGTCACAGCTTAAAAGACTGCTCTACAATTCGTATGACGGTGTTAAGGGTGTAAAAAGAGTGAGAAAGTCATAACTTTACGTGGCGTAGGACCAGTATAGATAATTTTACAAGCGTTTATTGACCTCTGTAATGGTGTTTTGTCTCACTTTCTCAAATCCTTCTACGAAATTCGTATTGCTAATTGTTACATAAGTACAAAGCAAAAGAGAAAGTCAGAGACAGTTGTTCTGAAAATACATCAAAAAATGAACGCAACTGGTCTTTCTAGTATTTAGTAATAAACAACCGACTTAATCTTTGATATACAAATCATGGCCATTCATATCTATGTTTTATCTAAGCTATCGTGTTGATACCAGTCTCATCTCAATTGTACTCTCGTCAACTGTACAATCAATCTTTACGAGTATCACCAATGATACGCAAGTGCGATTCCAAAGGTTCGATAGTCTTTAACTTTTCCCCCCTTATCCCCATTTTTTTAATTAACGGACATTCGGAATTGTGGAAAAAACGAATATACAAAATAACGAACCTTAATTCATTTTCGAATTTACCAACCTTGGGAATTACTTCCCAATATTGCACGAACAACCCCTGTGGAATGTGCTTATTTTAGTACGGTACTTCGTTCCTTCAAACTAAATCCAAAGACTTCCGCAACATTCCATGATCCAGATTATTATTTTTTTTTTGGCCTTTGTCTCTTAATTCATCATAATAGACATACACAAGATTCTGCGCCTACATTCTCACTCAAACATAATATCTCGCAACATTTTCATAATGCATGTCCTACATAGGGCATGTTCTCTTTTATTACTTTGATCATTCCATTTAGGAAAATGCAAAGAAAAACAATGTAAGCAAATAACTGAAATTGATCTCTGCCGAAGCAATTTCAAAATCAGGTAGTACTTTCAACATTTACGTTAGAGTCCCCTCTACCGGTTAGACGGATGCAATTGACTTTGGGGAAATGTTTTTGAATGAAACCTCGCACGTTGTCCCTCGCAGATTGGTAGTAATGTGCTCTCAACCGAGCGAACTCAGGTTGACGCAGTGTGTACAACAAGGGACCCACCGACGTGAGGTTGACGACGGATATGCTAGCTAGAATGAGGGGTCCAGTTTGCAGCGTGCACTCCTTGCAAGCGATGGCAAGGTTGACCCATATGAGGATGGGAACCCAGCCGATTATGTAAGTGACGACGAACACGATCAGGTTGACGGTACTCTTTCGCAGTGTCTTCTCATCCCGTTGCTGATCGTTTGGCGATTTCTCGTTAGTACGTTTGTTTCCTTCTACTGCTTGGATCTCGCGGGCTTTTATTCTGGCCGTCTTGATGACTACAGCCTTCAAAGCTACGGTGACTGTGAGCGACGGGAGGATACAAATGTCGACAACAGTTATCAAGAAACTCCTCGTCCTATCGAAGATATGCTGTATCGGGCACTTGCTAGTTTTACAATCTTGATCAGTGCTAGCTGCGTAACACATGGTTGAAACCCCGAGTATGATGCTGCCGATCCACACAATGGCTATGACTGCCAGATACCTTTTTTCAGAGGTCACTCGCAGATAGCGGAATGGATGACATATCTTCAGGTACGTTTCCATGGCGACGAGCATGGAGTGGTAAAAGACGCTGCACATGGCCATGAGGGTGAAACCAAACAGGGCATGGACGTCTGTACAAGAGGAGTCACAGAAACTTCTGGCTGTACCTACCAGCACCATGCAGATGACCTGCAACATAATAGTGGCCAGCCCCAGTGAAAAGAGTAGGTAATTCGTGATGACTTGGAGTGACGGATGCTTGAAGATGCACACGACGATGAACGTGTAGGCCAGAGCGGTTCCGACGCTGATTATGTTGAGTATGGACTGGAAGAAATAAAACCAGCCGCTATCCCCATCAATTGTTGAGTCTTCGCTCGGGACCGCGGCACATGCAGTAGTGACAATGTGTGCCATGATTATTGCGTTGTTTTGATACCTCATCTTACGTGTCATCACATCAGAGCTGTATTTCTGAGTAGGGTGGTCACCTCCTGTTCTGAACTACGACAACACCCTTGGTAACACACTCTTCTTAACTGTTTAGACAAGATGTTTCAACACATCGATTGAAGATCAGATGTAAGCGTTTGAACAGTTGGCTTGAACGTGATTTTTTTTTCTGCTACTATCGTGAGCAAACAATGAACCAACGTGCCATGTTATATTCATGCTTATAGCTTTATAATACCCTCTCGCAAGTTACAGTGCCGCACAAGGTAAAACGAATAAATCTGCCCGGGTTATTCGTCTGCGTTGTTTCCAATTGCAAAGATGCGCCCTAATACCCTGGACGACAATGCAGTCGCGTGTACGTCAACTGTCCCTGCATCCCGGCCTTGTGATTATTCGAACACCACCCATTAGCTTTGAAATTAATGGTAGTTACACATAATAATTCTCCACTCCTCCATCAAGCACTTATTTACTCATTATGAAGATTGCGCGGTGGAGCCTGTTTATTAACGATGCCATTGTAAATACAAGGAAGCGCGCTTACATGTTTCATCTGTCACCACCGACGAGTCCCATATCGTTGTCATTTTTTAACAGTTAGGATTTTTATCACTTTGCAGAAGTCCGCCCTGTGAGGCTGCATCTTCTGTGTTGCGCAAATTTCCTTAAGTAACTGCTTTGTGGCGTGAACAACAGTCGTTGCAATGCCTTATTACAACCAGCGAGAAGTGTAACAAACCAAATCATTACATCCATTACAACCATTACATCGTATCATATTCGATAAGTTGCATAAATTCATGTCCCTGTCAATCGGAGTAACCATGAATCAGTATTAAGTTCATGCACTGACAAGAGATCACCATTCGCTATAGTATAACACGTCAAATGGAACTTTAGGGCCATGTTTTTCTACTTCATAATTTCGTATTTTGTTATCTACATTCCTTCCATATGACATTTACTGATTGAAATTTGAAAATCACAACGATCAATTATTGAAAATTTGATATGAACCTGGTTGATTAAAATCTGGTAGAAATCTTCACTGAACGTGTTTCAGAGCAACAGTAAACTCCCGTCCGGGAAGCTTGAATGTGACGTCACTACCCGTAAAGTAGATATCCAATATCTATCTATTAGTGGTAGTTTTAAGGGGAGCATTGAATGGATGCGTGTCAGCGAAACAATAAATAAAGCAGGCAACCAAACAGCCAAATTTGGTCAGCCACAATACAACGCACACTTTACGCCAGGGATAAAAGTAAGATTAGATCTTTGAATAGGGAAAAATCGTCCGTCAGGCTTTTAGTAGGTCCTATTACTATTTTGATATGATTAACTTTTCTTCTGGTCTGACAAGACAGTTTTCGACTTCTCCTTATAATGTCAATCTGTAATATTATCTTCGTTTCAATATGAGGCCCTCATTCGACAACACTTTTATTACAACCTTCTGCCTTGCATCTGATTGACAAATTACCTTTCATCGACGTAAATACATGGATTATTTAACTGTATGAGTGATATCCATAATAAAAATCGCGAAATACGTGTTCGGGTTTAACAAACAAGAATTATCCTTCAGTTGGAAAACTTCTGTGTGTATCTTTTAGACACACAAAACTATTTGGCTTCATACATTTATTACACTCTTGGCATTTTCCTGATGGCGTTGTGTATATACAAGATATGGTAGTTTATTTAGAAATACTGTATTTCATCACATGTGATAACAAGCTCGGCGACATCTAATAAATTATTACTTTGTTGATGATTATGTTTTGGGTTGATTAAAGTGACATTTCACCTCCCCTGTGTCGAAAATGTACCTATGCTTATCGGTGGGGATAGGGATTATATTATCCCCATTTTCAGCATTATTGCGGTAATGAAAGGGGGTTTCATGAAAAGGCCACAAAATGATAAACAGAAACAAATAAATGGTTACATGTTGTATACTTACACTAACATAATGTATCATATCATGTTAATAAACCTTGAGCTGTATGGAAACGGGAAACATTTTCAATTATGCCCTGCTTCCATTCAATCCTCATAAGTCTTTCCTTCTTTGGCTCTAATAGGGAGAGTGAAATGGATTACACACTTTTCACTTTCGACTTTAACAACTTCAGAAAAGATAATGCTACTACTTTGAAAGTTGTCATTGCTCCGATAGTTAACATCCAGTTTTTTGTCCCTTTCATTGCACAGTTAACGCAGCTTGATGAAGATTAAACGCTTGAATTGACCATGTACTTCACAGACTGGTTTCTCAGTTTCCACTTATCCAGAGTGTGTGCTTCCTTTCCTATGATTAGATAGGTTAAGAGAGTCCATTTGAATTAAGCTATACATCATTTTAAAGCTGAAAGTCTGTTCTTTTAGAATCTGCTCTTAACTAAACATCTCTATTCTTTTAACTTGTTGTGACTTTTTTTTTGATGCACGGTCACGTTTAAGGTTCGTTGTTCTGCAGGTTCGTTAATCCAAAATGAAACAAGGGCCGTTATTCAAAATGTTCGTTTATCTTAAAATAGAAAATAAAAGTTCGTTAATCTCAAGGTTTATTAATCGAAAATGAAATTCTGCTGGTTCGGTGATAGGCACATTTTCCCCTTTTCTAATCAACAGACTTTCAGAATATAAAACCACGTCTGATTTCGGATTAACCAACCATTTCCGGATATACGAAACATTAAGAATAACGAACTTTGGAAATAGCAACCCTTATTTTATTCTCCGACTAACCAAACTTGCGAATAACGAACACAGCCCTTGGAATGTCCTTGTTAACATCCGGTACCTTCTTCCTTTAAAGTGTTACACATAGGATTTCCACAACATTGTATGGTTCAGATTTTGTTGACAGTTTAAGGCTCCTATACGGTTTCTATGTTTTTCTTAATTCATCGTAATAGACATACATTGTTCGTCTACATCCTCACTAAAGCACAATGCTCTCGAAAAACTTTCATAATTCGTGTCCTGCACAAAATATGTTCTGTTTCATGAGTTTGATTCTTCTATTTAGGAAAAAAAAGTTTGCAAAAATATTAAAACTATTTCAGGCGTAAGTAATTTCAAGATTAGGTGATACTTTCAACGTTTGTGTCTCCTCTACCACTTAGACGGATGCAACTAACTTTAGGGAAATGTTCTTGGAAATCTCGCACGTAGTCCTTCAGAGATTGGTAGTAATTTGCTCTCAACCGAGCGAACTCAGGTTGACGCAGTGTGTACAACAATGGACCAACCGATGTGAGGTTGACGACGGATATGCTTGCTAGAATGAGGGGTCCAGTTTGCAGCGTGCAATACTGGCAACCAATGCCAAGGTTGACCAATATGAGAATGGGAACCCAGCCGATTATGTAAGTGACGACGAATACGACCAGGTTGATGGTGCTCTTTCGCAGCGTCTTCTCGTCCCGTTGCTGATCGTTTGGCAATTTCTCGTCAGCATGTCCGCTTTCTTCTACTGCTTGGATCTCGCGGGCTTTTATCCTGGCGGTCTTGATGACTAAAGCCTTCAAAGCTACTGTGACAATAAGAGACGGAAGGATACAGATGTCAACAACAGCCACCAAGAACTGTCTTGTCCTATCGAAAACCTCCGACATGGGACACTGATGATTTTTACATTTTTTACCAGTGCTACCAGCGTAACCCATAGTAGAAATGCCGAGTACGATACTGCCGATCCACACAATAGCTATGACTGCCTGATACCTCTTTTCAGAGGTCACTCGCAGATAGCGGAATGGATGACATATCTTCAGATACGTTTCCATGGCAACGAGCATGGAGTGGTAAAATACGCTGCACATGGCCATGAGGGTGAAACCAAACAGGGCGTGGACGCCTGTGTAGGAAAAGAAACAGAGGCTCCTTGCTCGACCTACCAATACCATGCAGATGACCTGCAACATAATAGTGGCGAGCCCCAACGAAAAGAGCAGATAGTTCGTGATGATTTGGAGTGACGGATGCTTGAAGATGCACACGACGATGAACGTATAGGCCAGAGCGGTTCCGACGCTGATCATGCTGAGTGTGAATCGAAAGAAATTGAAGAAGCCATCCTCATCAATCGTGGTGTTCGTGATCGGGGCGGCGGCACATGTGGTGTTGTTAACGGTCTCCATGGTTGTAGTTTAATTTTGATATTTCAACGTACGCGTGTTCACGAGGAGCTTTGCTTCTTGAGCAGGAAGGTCACAATCCTCTTCTGAGTTACGACAACATCCACAGTAAGACACTCTTCTTTAAATAGTTTAGGGGAAGATGTTTGCACATTATACCATTTGGAGAGCAGATCGAATCAGTTTATTCCGTTAGTCCTGAACGTGATTTTTTCTGATATTATGACGAGCAAACAATTGACAGACTAAGGTGTTATGTAATATTCATGTTGATAGCTTTCCGATGCCTTTTCGCAAGTTAGAGTGCCGCAGAAAATAAAACGAATAAGCCTGGAAGGTTTATGCGAATTCTGCGCTATTTCCCATAGTACCCCGGACGACAATGCACCTCGTGTGTACGTCAATAACTGTCTCAGCCCCATGACCTTGTGATGTTTTCCAACATCACCGATTAGCGTTAAAATTAGATGATAGTCGCACAATATTCTCAACTCCTCCATCAAAAACTTATCTACTCATTATTCAGACATGTCAGAAGACATGGCGGAGTCTGGTTATTAATGATGACATTGCAATTTTAAGGAACGCCATTTATATTTTTCATCTGTGACAACCGACGTGTCGCATGTCGTTGTCATTGTTACAAGTATGATTTTTATCACTTCATCATTATTCTTCACCGTTCTGTGAGGCTACTCTTTGTGTGTCCGGTAAGTTTCCTTAAGTAACATTTGTGACGTCAATAATGGCGATCGCAACGTCAAGATTTACCGCCACCCTAAAGTAAAAAAAAGAAAATGAAACCAAATTTAAACCAAATCAAATTAAAAACAAGACTTACGGGAAAAAAAAAAACGTGTAAGAAGAAGCACGGGAGAGTGGTAGAAAGCACACAGACCCCTTTAAAACAGTGGACAATAGAGGAACATAGTCATGATAATAGGAATAATGAAGAACATTTTTTCTCCACTACCCAGGAATTACAAAAGTTACCATAATAATACACCTTCTTATAAAAAATATGATAATGCAAGGGGGGGGGGGGACTTGAATCAAAGTTATATGAATATCTGTGAACTTTGATATATTATCAAAAAACTTAATTTGTGTTTACATGTGACCGTGCACCTCAAAACAAACAAAAAGTCGCATCCCTTAGTTTTACGTGAGGAATCAAAACAGGTGAAATGGGTCAAATAAGTTAATCTTGTGTTTTTCATATTTTTTGAAAGAGCTTTTTTTTCTTCTTGAGTTTGGGAACATGATGCCATTTTGAATGGGAAAATGCATTTTCAGCAGTTTTTCTACAACCCTTTTTCGGGGAAAGTATCATTATTATTATTATTATTTTCATTATTATTACTATTATTTTCATTATTATTATTATTATTATCATTATTACTATTATTATCATTTATTCGGCTTACAATCACAGATATCATATTACATTTTTCGAAGTCATAACATAATATACTGGAGTGGTAAGGGTGCACCAGGTTGGGCATCCTGGGTCTGGAATGAGCCAACTAAATGACTTGGGGCCCTCGGGCCATCCTCCCCAAACCACCTGGTGCACCCAAAACAGTCAGTTTACAACAATAAACAAACAAAATTCATTAAGAGGCATACATAAAAAAGAAACCAACAAAAACAAAACAAAAACAAAACAACTGTTTCTTGTAAGTGTAAATGGAAGACATGTGTAACTACCAATCTTTCTTATTCCATTCAAAATCAGAGGTCATTTTCTACATACAAAAAAACTAGCAAAAATATATATATTAACAATACATTGCATAAATGAATTTCAGCCCTTAAATGGCTACCGATATCAAAACCCCACTTACTTAAGTATAAATTTGAAGTTTTCATGTAACCCATATTCCTTTACAACATTTTATTTTAACTTCATTATATTTGGATAATTAACAAAATAGAACTGCAAAAAAGGAGAAAGAGAGAGAGAGAGAGAGAGAGAAAAAAAAACCAAGGGAGAGAGAAAAAAATAAATTCATAAACAACTTAAACTATCACTCAACGTGACTAACACCCCCACCCAACACCCAGGGAGGCAGCTCAACCAGCAATAATTACCTGCATGCTTTATATTGGGGGAAAAGATAAAACAAAAAACTACCATGGCAGTATACGGCTCAACATTAGATAAATGCACACTCTGCTCACTACTAATCACACGTACCATATCTCAAATCAAGTGCTCATAACCCGACTAAAATATTGGAATAAAATATTTCTACGATACCATGGCAACACAATGTTTGGCAAGAAGAAAAAAAAAAAGGAAAAACTGAAATTTGCACAACTATCATAGCTGTCACATGTGCCAAAATTTAAATCAAATGCTCAAAAGCCGAGCAAGTTAAATGAATTCACAGTCATATTATATGATTTTCATTCAAAATAGTAGAGTGATCAGCTATGTATTAGAGGCCCCTATTAATTTCCTGAAATCTTTTGTACACTCTTTACTTTCAAGTCTAATCACTTTTGAAAAGATAATGCTACTGCTTCGTAAGTTGGCATTCATCATGGACAGAATTTTTGAATAGAACATGCTCAATTTCAGCTTAATCTCATAATCTCTTCATTGTCGTTGCTCCGGTGGTTGACATCCTGTGCTTTGTCCCTTTCATCGCACAGATAGCGTGGCTTGATGAAAGAAAAAAAGTGAAAAAAAATAGACCCTGTACTTCAGAGCGTCTTTTCTCAGTTCACACTTTTCAAGAGTGTGTGCTTTCTTTCCAGTATTTAGGCAGATTAGTAGAGTCCATTTGAATTGAATTATACATTACTTTAAAGCTTAGAGTCTGCTCTTTCAGAATCTGCCCTTAACTAAAAATGCATGTATGGCGACTTTTTGTTGGTTTTTTGATGCAGGGTCACACATTTGTTTAATGTGGGATGTGTATAGAATCGTCATTAGTCAATTTTGTCAGTCATATTCTATTTTCGTGTGTGTGTGTGTGTGTGTGTAAAGTGTGTGTAAACGCACGTCATTTCGTCTATTGTATTTGTCAAATCTCCTGTTTAATAAGAAACAACGTTTGTGTGGATATGTCAAAACTGGAAGCCGTAGCCTGATAATGGCGATGACTGGAAAGCATATTGAAATGGAACCCGCTGACACTTCCAGTCTATTAGACAGCAACTCATTGCATCTTACCATATCTTATTAGCTGCAAATCTTTCTCCGTGTCAATCAGAATAACCAAGAATTAGTATTAAGTTAGAGCAGTGACAGATCACCTGTCTCTGATAGATTCGTAGAGCCGTACAGTCATGTTATTTATAATTCCTAATTTCGTATTTCGTCACTTATATTAATTCCATCGGATACTTGTTGATCCAGATTTGAAAATCACAACGATCACTTCTTGGAAATCATAAAAAGTGAGCACCGTTAATCAAAATGTGTCAGGAATCAACAGATTGGATCTGAAATCATCGCCCGTAATTAGAGATCTAATATTTATCTATCATTGGTGTTTTTGAGGGATCATAAATTGATGCGTGTCAGCAAAACAATAAACAAACAGCCGAGCTAGCAGCAACACTTTTCTCACTCAGCCCCAATATCATAACGTACTCTATAGAATAAGGGATGAAAGAAAGGTTAGGTCTAAGAACACAAAACAAAAAACAAAAAACTCGTCCATTTGACCTTTAATATTACAATCTTGACATGCTTGAAATGATTGACATTTCTTCTGGTCTGCGAAAACAGTGTTCGACTTCATGATGTCAATCTGTAATCTTCCTTTCAATATGAGGTCCCCATTCATCTACGCTATTACTATAAACTTCATCGACGTATGTTATGGATTATTTCAGTGTATGAGTGATACCCATGATAAAGATCATGGACATACTGTGCAACTATGTTCGGATTAAACAAGAATCATCGCTTGGAAAACTTATGTCTGTGTCATTTAGACGCATCAAACTATTTAGCATCATTTATTTATTACACTCTTCGCATTTTTTTTTTTCCTGATGATGGCATGCACGTACGAAATATGGCGGTTTATTACTGTCAGCTCTTGGCCCAGAGTAACCTGACTGACGATAGATTAAGTCCTGCTAATAGCAATGTGGTTATAAGTAAACAGTAGTGAAGGGCGGCTTTACACAGGTGTATACCATAAAGAAAAACCATTTATTTAAAACGTAGCTCGGTACTTTCCGGCTCTTTGACATAAAGTAAAAATCAATTGACACATAAATCAATCAATACATGACGTATAAAAGGTGATAATAATATCGCTGCGCAAAATATACTACTGCAACGTGGTGGCAGATAAAATCATATGATATTAATTTTAATGATCATGTATCACTACATTACTATTAACAAGACGTAATTTATTGCCAGCCAGCTTTATAATCAGGGCCAAGAGCTGACAATTACTAATAACCTAAAGTATGATGACGAGCTCGTCGATAACTTGTAGAAAATTCGGCAGCTAATCGGGATCGGGTAAATATAAGGGGATTATAAGAAAAAGAAACCAACGAGAAACAAATAGAAACAAATACTTTTATCTTTCTACTACTAAAACGTTTTCCCAATTGCCAATAATAGTGGCATGGATGTTATGCTAGTACGGCTCAAAATATACACCGTCTGTCACTGTAGGTGACATAGAGTTTCAATTTTGATGAGAGGTGTTTGAATAGGTTTTTGTAAGTCCAGGCATATTTCCTGTCATAGTTTGTTTTTACTCGGAGTTTTTAATCATGAGCTTATGTCAAAGACCCTGCACATTATTTGAAAAGATCCTCTCCAGTTAATATTTCAAATACTTTTTTTTTCATCTTTTAGGACAACTTTTTCGTCGAAATTATCATTACTTCTTTATCAACTGTGAAGTGACTTTGAGAGTCATTGTATGCCTTTCTTGAATGGCCCAAGTCCTTCCTGAGTCCCGAGGAATGAATTTCTTTTCCAACTGGGAACTTCCTTCAGAGTCAGTGGATGACTGCTTGAATGGTGCATGTCCTTCTCGAGTCTTGAACTGCCGTTAGGAACGTGTGTGCAAGAGAGGTGTAATCACATCAAGCCCGCCATGAGATGGAGCAATATTAAACATGTGCAGCTATACCTCATTAAAATTTTGTTACAAACCCGGACAATTCAACTTATGGTTAGAAACAAACTATATATGTGTGTGTATATATGAAGAGTTTGTTTGCAAAAACCGATAAGTTCATTTTCGAAGATTTTGAAGTACGGTATTTGTCATAAAATACAAAATAATACCTTTTAAATGATATATTGGTCACTACACATAAGGGTACATTTTTGGAGTTATGGTGAAAAGAAGCAAAAATTTTCTTATTATTCTCTATATTTTTCTGGACCTTTAATCGCAAATATCTCCATTTGACAAATATGGACATCGGTTTTTGCAAACAAACTCTTCATATAGCAGTATATATATATATATATGTTGCGAATTCACATATTGGCTCCAATACAACGAAGAATCAAGAAATAAACTAGTAATGCATTATATCGCCAATAAGAATGAGTTTATTGTACTCAAATTTTCGGTGGCCTCCACCTTCTTTAGGGATCTCGACGGGGAATGAACTCAAAGCAATAAACTCGATGGACTATTTCATTATCTCCATATCAACATAATACAAAACTCAAATCATTCAAGCATTGTGTTTTGGTACCCTGCATTCCCCGTCGAGACTCCTGAAGAAGGTGGAGGCCACCGAAAATTTGAGTACAATAAACTCATTCTTATTGGCGAAATAATGCATTACTAGTTTATTTCTTGATTCTTCGTTTTATATGTATATATATGAAGAGTTTGTTTGCAAAAACCGATAAGTCCATTTTTGAAGATTTTGAGGTACGGTCTCTGTCATAAAGTACAAAATAATACCTTTTAAATGATATATTGGTCACTACATATAAGGGTATATTTTTGAAGTTATGGTCAAAAGAAGCAAAAATTTTCTTATTATTCTCTTTATTTTTCTTGACCTTTAATTGCAAATATCTCCATTTGACAAATATGGACTTATCGGTTTTTGCAAACAAACTCTTCATATATATATAATTATATACATATATTATCATTAGCTTTGTTTTGAAAATAACCACAGAACCGAAACTTGATTACTTGACTTACCGAATAATATGACAGGTAATTAAGTTTCAAACAAAATTTCCGTTCACAACCTTCACGGCTCAACAAATTTCCCTTGTTATCAACCAAATCATTGATATACCTGATACCTTTTTCGTGCCAAGATTTGAAAAATACAGTTTTATGCTCGATTTGAATAGAACTATTTCTCCACAATGGATAAGTTAAAAAATCAGATCCCTCTGAACGACATATTAGGGACATTGCATAAAATACATCTTTCCAAAATGGATTTGCAATGTAATTTGTATGTAATTCTGGTTTTTGATTTTAGATAAGATTAGGACTTGGAGTCATTTAACTGAGAGGTAGTCTCATCTTTTTGACAACCCACTTTGCGTAGTATCGTGGGGAAGTGATGATCTGATATACGTCGCTGTCTAGTTTGATGTTCTCAAAATTTATTACATTTTTAATATAAAGTCTGATAATTAAAAAAAAAGTGAATATCGCATAGCTACAATTTCTGAACTTAGCAGACATTGAATAACTGCATTGCAATAATCAATGCATATTTGAAAATTACAAGGGTACTCACCTTGATTTTTTTCACCAGTCCTTCCCACGCTAAATCCTTGAAAGGTTATTTGTAAGGACCTTTTCTTCATCGTGTAGGCATGGATATGTTTGTGCGTATTTTACAGAGTTTGAGTTTCGATCCTGTTTAAAACATACGACGTTCTGTTTATCCAATTTGGCACATCTTTCTTTTTTTTTCTTCTTTCTTTTTTCTTTTTCTTTTTTTTTTTTACTAACAATTCTTTGTGATTGTAGGCAAGGCTCGACACTAACGGTGGCCCGGTGGCCCGAGGCCACCAAAAACGCAAATCGGGCCACCAAAATTTCGGAAATGAAGAATGGGGTAGCCTGATCGGGCCACCAAAAAAGGTCGGATGTTTGCCTTTGGGCCACCAAAAATAAAAGTTGGTGTGGAGCCCTGTAATGTAGGTATTGATAATTATAAAGACGAGAAAAGTGAAAAAAAAATGAAGAAATCCCAGATTTATCGGCAAGCCTCCGAACACACACACACACACACCCACACACAAACACACAAAAAACAAGCAAACAAAGAAAAAACAAGAAAAAAAAACACGAAAACAAAACAAAACAAAAAAAAAAAACCACACCACAAACACATCAAACCTTGCCGGTCAAACAGAGTTTTATATCTGGAGGAGACCTGTTTTTGCCAAAGATCAGTTGCAAATACGTCACCCGCCACACTCACTTCACATTATTGACTCTCTTGTAAACAGACTCACAATCCATTTTTACTGTAATTCTTCTCATTATTTCTCTTACATCTATGATCACATACTGTTTCATTGCTGTAACATACACGAAGCAGGATGTCTATCAACTTTGATGAATACTTCTACTGCGTATGGGGGGAGGGATGATTTTGTCAGAGAGTTAAAAATTAGTTTAGCAAGAGTAATGCTGCAATATGTTGAGCCGTTGAGCCCCAATAAGAGCAAAGTGTCATACAATAATGTTTACGAAATAAACGTTACTAGAGATGTAATTGTGAATGCTCCTGACAGCAAAATAAGTTCTCTCAACTGATCACTATCGAGCTTTTGAATACATTTGCAACGCTTATCCTACTACATAGCTATAAAAGGGCAAAACACACTGTTCTCCACAAGTGCGACACAGCTATTTCCATTATCCAATTCGAAATGAGGAGCGAAATATCCATTAGCACTTAGCGTTACAGATATAATTTTTGCTCATCTACGAGAGCCGTTTGTTTAATATTTTCTAAGCCTTCAATTAAGCGTAGAGTAGCTTTGCCGTTGCTCTCATTTTAAAAGTACGAAATTGTTACTTAGTTGACATTCATTTCAGAAAAAAAAAAAGAAATAGCCAGCTTTATCCAGAGTCAACTTGACAGATTTGCACACACGACTCATATGGCAACATTAATATTGCAGGTCATGGCTAACTCGACTTGAAAGCTTGTTTGTTTGTTCATTTCCATCTAAGAAGATGGCTGGATAGCCCATATTCAGCTACGTTAAGCTGGTCTTCCATGAGGTCCAGTTGGATGTGAGGTGGGACCACTTCACCGGGTTAAATACCCTGCTCTTTGCGATTAATGAATGAAGCGGAATCTTTTACGTGCACGAATTGTTACTCTCTCATACACGGGACCTCCATTTCATGTCCTATCCGAGGGACAAAGCAGTCTTAACGATAGGGAAATAACATCACCACACATGAAAAATAATAGCTAATCTTTGCGTCACCTCTCTAGCAAAATTCCTAAATTTGTTGAGAAATTAAAAACAAGCGTTCAGAACAATTTCTAAACGATGGCGATTATTGCTATTTCACGTTTTCACGCGTATTGAAATAATTCTAAGAAATACAAATTGTCTAAAAAGAAATGTAAAGAAATATATTAGCTGCATCGATATGTGTCGTTCCAATATCTGGTATCTATGATCTCCAATGGATTACAAAACGGAATGACCCTTTCCCTACTGGAAGGAACACAGTGTCCCACAGTGTGTTCAAAGTGTGGTCACATGGTCGACTATGTGAAAGCGCTCGAATTCAACAGCGTGTAGATGATTCACACTGTTGTTTGGTTTTCACACTGTGTTCACATTGTAATATTCTGTGTCACAGTATGAATTGATGATTCACAATGTGTTCAAACTGTCAAAACGCTCGAATTTAAAGGCATGATTTACCATTTGCAGTTGAAACAAAAATCCAGCATTAGTGCTTCAAAATAGTTCTAAAATGTGAGTTAGGGATAGAAATAACCACTGTAAAAATTTGAATCTGTATAATCTATGTAAGTGTCGTTAAATACACAAAATGTGAACAATAGTTATAATAAAAATGTTTCAAGACTAAACCGTGCACAGTTACGCTTTATTGAGAAAAACACTGATATCTCCATATATTTTAGGCTTTATTGCGAAAATTTTATATGGTAGGATGTTTTGTGATACAACAGACCTACACATATGCATCAAATGTGATATCTTGAACAGTTTTGAAATCACTGCTCCCAAAGGTAAACTGGACCTTTAACAGTGTGAAGAGATTTCAAACTGTGTTCACACTGTGTTTCTCACACTGTGGGACAGTGTGTTCTTTCCAGTAGGGATGGCAGTTTATTAGTAATAACACGAATAAAAACTTGTTATAGTGTGAGGACGAACTCGCCGATAACTCGTAAAACATTACTTTGTGTGTTATACTGTGATTTGATGATTACAATGTGTTCACACTGTTGAATTTAACAGTGTAAAGAGATTTCACACTGTGTTCACAATGTGTTCACATTGTGTCCACATTGTGTTCACACTGTCTTTCTCACACTGTGGGACATTGTGTTCTTTCCAGTAGGGCTATCCAAATCTAACTAAACTGAGGCCACTCTCTCAATTTGATCTGTATCACTTGTATCTTTCTGACACTGTATAGTCGAAAAACTTCCCAGTTTTGTCGGATTCTTTCCCAGTGAAAGGTGTCCAAATAATGTTTCATTTTGCCTTCGCGGGCGAAAGCTGGCACAAGTGTACGCATTTTTAGGTGGCGGTCACCAGTGGAATCTATTCCCTTTGAAACTATCCTTTTCATGGTGTGTGTTACCATGGTGTTAAAAGGCCTGGCACACGGTGATGAAAATTCAGGAACCCGCAAGGATTATCCGGTTCTTACCGTTCAGTTGGGTAAAAAGCTATTGCATCAGGAACAACTTATGAGCAGAGGTTCTACAAGCTGTTTTCCTCTTGCAATGGTAACAGCGATGAAAAATATCACAATCAACCTTAATGGTGTCGCTAATAATAAGAGTATAAGATAACTATTTACTATTCAAGTTGGGTAGTCTTTCCAGTGCTGCACTGATCTGTCTCAGGCCTGTGCCACTGTGACTGCCCTGGGTCTGTGCCAGATATCCATCTGATTAACCCACTCAACGGTAAAAAGGGATACATCGGTTAAAACACCCTTCCCCAATTGGGTGTGATTCGTTTAGAATTCGAATCCGCGATCTGCAGTGTGAGGGTTCAATGACTTAACCACCATACTACAGCACTGCAACTAATTGCATTGATAAACCTCACACTGACACGTCACGGTGGTCAAACCAACCTTTTCTTTGAACTGTTATTGATATAGAGCTGTAATGCCCTATTCGTTCGAATTTTGTCCCTTTTGTCTGTTGCGGTTTTGGGGCGCAAATGAACATAATTATAAGAATGCTCATATGCTGAGATGCAAGCAATCGAAAACGCTTGGTTCACTGAGAGTCACGGAGAGTCACGGTGACAGTTCTGTCAGTTGTTCCACTTTCTGTTTGAGATATTCCTTTCACCTCTATCCGACGGCCTTTCGCGACTGTCCAGGGGAGAACAGCCTTAAGACGTTGCACGTACAACCTTTTCAGACGGGCGAATTCTGGTTGTCTCATTGTGAATATAACTGGTCCATAGGACGTGATGTTTACCACGGTGACAAAGAACATGATGAAAACATCCCGGCTAACATTGCACGAAGAGCAGACGAGACCTACATTGGCCGTAATAAATATGGGAATCCAGGCGCAGAGATAGGTGACTACAAAGAGTACCAGATTAATTGTGCTTTTTCGTACGTTCTTGAAAGTGCGTTGTTGGTCATTAGGAGCGACGGCCTCCTTTCCACCCATAGCAGCCACGCGCTTCGCCTGCTGCCTAGCAGTGATAATGACTCTAAGCTTCAAGGCAGTGGTGAGGATGATAGATGGTACAAAACATGAATCTAGGATCTTAGTGATGAAGGCGCTGTTTTGGTCAAAGATTTTATCAAGCGCGCAATCATCATTCGTAAAGCACGGATCACGCTTGAAGGTAACATACCGTCCGGCTGTGATACCGAACACCATACTACCGGTCCAAACAAGTCCAATGAGCACTATGCATTTCCTCTCCGTGATAACGCGGGAGTACCAAAAGGGAAAGCATATCTTCCAGCATGTCTCCAGGGTAACCAGCGTAGTATGGTAGAAGACGCTGGAGAAAGCCATCAATATCACTACGGAGAATCCAGTGATATCTTCCCGTGTGAAGCTGCATGCTTTCCTGGCTACCGCGCAGACGGCAACGCAGACGAGTTGGAAAAGAATGTGTGCCAAACCCATGGAAATCAAGAAGTAGTTAGTCATGACCTGGAGTGAGGGACGTTTTGCAATGCACAGCACAATGAACGCGTATGCCAAAATATTTCCACTGCTAAAAAGGATCGTAATTACTTGTGCATTGGTGTAGACAAAACCTCCAACGGTATTTTTTCCAGTAGTATTACAAGTGTTTGTGATGCTATTTCTTGATGCAGAGGTTTGTGCCACTACATAAGAACCTGTCGGCAATTGTTCCGATGCCATTGCTGCCGTCATAATGGGATAACAGTAATCCCCAATGTTCTGATTTTATTTTTCAAATGGATTTCATTAAAGTTCCATCAATGCAAACACCTGATACGTTTCTCATGAGATGCCAAAACGGTTCAAGTATATCTGAAGAAGTGGCAAAGAATTACCCCGCCCCTCGAATGAGTACTCGCGATTTCGAAGTCACTGCTGTTCAAAAAAGGTAATGTTTGACGAAGTCTTACCTGCCAGTCGGTAATACCCGACGGAAATACGTCCATCCAGTTTCCTCAGTCACTTCACTCTTGCTGATTTGATAGCACTGTGAGGATATCACTTTATTCCCATCGAAGCAGTCCAGGCATGCACACCAGATACGTTGGGGGAAGTTAGACCCGCAGTGGATCGTTCATTATCGCAGAAATTACGTTCACTCCAAGAACCTTCTCTCCTTCACTTTGCTTAATTAGAAGGTGTCAGGTCAAAATATATCAACTTCAATATTGTCTATATTGTCAATATTGTCTCATATAAAGTCAGTTGCATTTGCTTCTTTTGTTCACTGGCAAACACACAATTCATGTAACCTTTAATACCGTCGTCGTCACGAGGACACTATCCTCCGTTAGTGTGGCAATAATCAGTGATAATATAACCGAGCATCTGACGCCACATACATCATCTAAACCCCAGAAGTCAATGTAAAATGGCGTCTGACTGCGACTGACCTAATGAGCTCTGCAGACGGACTTGTGTGAGATTGCTTTTTATTCACAGATAAATGGCCCAGAAAACTCAACTACGCGTCACATTGTCAAATGCATCATCGTACGGGATATTGACGCGTTAAGACTGGCTTTGATTTATTCCTGAGTATACATTATGATGAAAATTGCTAATGGACTGATCGGAAGAGATAAATCAGGTAATGCAAATGTAAGGACGGATTTTTACTTTCATGGATTGTTGCTTTTATCGCTGTTATCTGTCGTTGATAAGAGGGTTTGTTAAAGTTGATATCGTTAAATTGTAGATGTCAGAGATCTCTTTGCAAATAACAATTTGAAGATAAATCATCCATGTTTGAATTGCTGATGCAAATTCTAACAGCTTAGTGAATTAAACATTATAGTGAAGATGAAAAGTCAAATACTTTATTCGGGTGTGACTGCTTCACAAATCAATCAAAAATCCAAAAACAAATACCACTCCCAAAACAAACAAACAAACAAACCACACATACAGACACCTTATCCAATATCCGGATTGATCTACATTTGTGTGTATTTATGAAGAGTTTTGTCTCAAAACGAGCTACATCCATACTCGTAAACAAAGTTGAGATATTTGTGATTAAAGCTGCTGAAAACAAAGAAAATAAAATAGAACACAGGCTATTTTTAATAACTTCTAGAATATTCCTTGTTATGTTACAAGTGAAGTATTACAGCATTGGAAAGGTTTTATTTTCCTCTATCAGATGATGGACTTACTTTGAAATGTTTAAAAATTGTTCGTATAAAGTCCACTTTGCAATAAAATTCTTCATACATAATTATATATATATATATATATATATATATGTATATATATATATATATATATATATATATATATGTATTATATAATATATGTGTGTGTGTGCGTGTGTGTGTGTGTGTGTGTGTGTGTGTGTGTAGACTCCAGTATTCATTTATGTATACAATGGAAATAAGGTTTCTTATTCAAAGGATTCGTTAATCCAAAGATGAAAATAGATTCGTAATTCGGAAGGTTCGAATAGGCACCTCTTTTTTTTTCTGATTAACAAGCCTTCGGTGTCACAAACCTGATTTTATTTTGGTCTAATAACAAACCTTCTAAATAACAAACCTTTTGAATAACGGCACAAATGATCAGATTAATGGATTTTTTTTTTTCATATTCGGATTAACCAACAGCTAGGTATAGGGATCTGTGTGTTTCGGAATAACGAGCCTTCAGAATAACGAATAACGAACCCTGTTTCACTTTTGGACTAAACAACCTTAGGAATAATAAACTTCACCCCTCTTTGCCACATAGAAAATAAAACAATCGATGAGACTTCTTATTTGGGGACAAAGCAAACCGCTGATGATAAAACGATTTATTTTCAACACATCATGACAAATACAGCATACGGAGTAACTATAGTAACATGTACAGCCAGAGGGCAAAGTGGTTTTTACGTTTTTTACGGAGTATTTGCGCAAGAGAACAACTATGCATAGATCACTTTGCAGGATATTGCGTCTTATAGACCTGTCCTGTATATAACCATCTGAACTTTTATTTTCTACTTCAAGATGCAAATTTGTCAGGCGTATATGAATTTTGACCTCGATAAGTAGGGTTTTTTTTATGTTATTAATGGAACTAGTTGAAAGTGCTTGATAATTCGGTAAGTGTTTTCTTCTCCCTGCTAATTCCCAATAACAATGTAGCACAGCATGTGAGGAGGGAGGACGGGATAGAGAAACGAAGACATACACAATATACCTGATGCCATACTATGTTTGTACTCTATCAAACCTGTGTTACGCACACCAGCCATTAAGTTACCAGTTTTAGTGACCATGCGAACAGGTCAGTTCACATTCGAGACAAAGGGACTGATGATGCGAGGAACTATTCACAGGGATATTCGTTGACATATCAGGAGTCTAAACACGAAAGCAGCTACACACAAACACGAGTGAATCACGTCTGCTTTGCCCTTTTGTTCGAGGAATAATGTGTTCAAACTTTCCGAACTTTCTTCTTTAATTAGGATAGTGCAATCTCTTCATTTCTCCATCTCGATTGTCAGATGTTTATGTCAGAGTAACGTTCAGTTGAGTAGATACAATACATACTGACTGCAAGATTAAAATGTGACTACAAGATTAAAATTAGAAGCGCAAACACTCACCTTTGTTACAAAATGCTTGTGGAATCTAAATCTAACGTCAAGCGCGAAGCAGTGCTAGGAACAATTAGCAGAATTCACAAGTTGCGCAAAAAATATTGTATGGAAATATAATTTTCTTTACAAAATAATTTATATGTGACATACATCGTGTCGGACAGAAATAAAAGAAGTCGATTGGGTATATTGCACAGAACTCCCACTATGTTGTTCGAAGAGAACACATGTTGGCGCCCTTCATCAAATGTTTTCTCACACAGTTTCCAAGGTTTCCTCGCGAGTCTTGGGGGGGGGGGTTGGTGATGCATCCGGGAACTTTGGACATGAAAACGTAGGTGGCTCTGTTGCTCGAATTTTACTGTCGCTTTTGCTATGTCTGACTAAAGCAGGGAGTTTATTCAAAATCCATGAGGGTTATAGCAACCAAAAGAAGGGTTGCTCTTGCTTTTCCTGTTGTGACCGTGTGGGTTGACAGAACAGAACTAAGAAAAGCGATTGACTACAAGAAAAACAAAAGAATATGTCCGACTGTCCGAGGTATATTGCATTATTCTTGGCGACTTGTGGGTGGCTTCTACTGGTTCGATCCGCCTTGGAGATACAGTGTTTGGTTGATTGGTGGTCCTTGAGGCAGCCTGGTCTCTGTTCTGAAGTGAAATATACAGGTAAAAAATACATAATGTAATATTATATGGGGAGCATAATATTAAAGGTTGCAAGCGTGTTTCACATTACTGACCAGCAGTTACGTGCTGTGTATTTGTTCAAATGCTCGCCCATCTCACCTTCGCCTGTATTTAATTTTCTTTTGGTTTTACTGCTGTAGGGCATTTATGGCATCTGGCTGCTTCGCCTTACCAACCGTTAGATTTGAAATAATATTGGTGAGAAGTACTGGCAAATGATTTATGGTTTATGTAAAATGATTTACATCATTATGCAACTGACATTCATGCCCCATGGTAATATCAATAATTCAGTTTTTCTGCGATCACCCATTTTGTTACCCGTCAAAAATGCATACCCATTTACCGTATAGCTCATAATCATGTTTGGAACATTGAACAACGACATAGTTGTCATTTTTAAATCTAGTAAATAATTTCCGACAATTTGACCTGAGCAGCCGTCAACTTCAATTAACAATTAACAACAAACAAACAAACAAAAAACCCTTAATTAATCTAATAAACATCATTTTAAAAGACGCAAAGAGTTGTCACTCTTTTTCTTACCTTAATAAAGTTATTCATGCGTCCTCTGTGTCGTCGGCGACTCTATCTAAGTGAAATCAGAAAGAGAGTAAACAGAGATAGATGATGAGAGACTGAAAACTCATTTTTCCTTCTATGCTTGATAGCTGTCGCAAGATTATGAAGAATTTCAAGGCAGAAAAAGATAAGTAGATAAGCGTCATTTCATCTTTAAAAAAAAAATATATATTTCAGTGCCATCATCAAATAGGAAATGATGAAACATCGTCAAAAAGACATAACTTTTTTTTTTTACATAACAAGATTATCTTACATATATTTCAGAAGATTTTTGAATGACTGTCTGCAATATATTATCACATTTTTCATACATGATTTGGTTATTTTCTTTGTTTTTCAGCAGGTTGATATCAATATCTCAAGTTGATAAGCATAGAAACGAAAAGATCCCAATTTTGAAGTCAAACTTTTAATATGTAAATTACATATCTCTCTTCTCAAATTGCATTAAGTGTAATGAGGGAGCTATGTACAATGGTGCAGTACGTGGTCGAATTTTCTTCTTAGAGAAATAGAGAGAGAGAGAGAGAGAGAGAGAGAGAGAGAGAGGATAGCAAAATGTTGTAAAAAAAAAGGCTCGACAAGAAGGATGAGACAGCTCACTATAAATAAAACGGAGGAATAAACCCATTTCAACGAAATCCTACTGATATAAGATAAGATGCAGCTGGGAACCTCTCTTATTATGAATACGTTATTTATGATGCTAATTTTCTTGATCTCGTTGTTGACATATGACAGATTCCCACACCAAAAGCGAATTATATTTGACCCACATCTGGCCCAGTCAATGCGTCTTCCTTTACCCGAGGAATCACAACTTTATTCTTGGCGATCTCTCACTTAGAATTTGGGTATACAAAGCAAGACGTCATGGCCTAGCTATATCTCTTCGTACAAAATTGCTCTGGTTGTCACCCATGCAGGGAAAAATTCTAAATAACCACTGTCGATGCTTGTCTCTGCCTATACGGAAGGACTTTTTATTACTCACATAATGCAAAGGGCAATAATCATGTTCAAAGGCGATTAAATTCTTATTAACCCTTTGTGTGCTTTGAGCGGCGATAGACAAAGAAAGCCCCATAATGTTATCCACGCTGTACAAACAGTCCGGCGCAAAAAAGGGTTAAATTCGTGGAAAAGTCTGATACAAAATATTCTGAACTGCACGGAGGAACAGACGGAGGGCGTGCTTTATATTCAAGGGATGTATACAGGATTTTATGATTGATCGCGAATGCAATTTTTATTTATTTTCTTTTTTTATTTATCAATTTATTTTCCCCTGCTATCTTCGCAGCAGAATTTGTATTGTATTGTATTATTACGAAACTAGTATACGTCCCTACCTTTTCCTCTGGCCGGCCATCTTTTCAAGCTATGCTTACAAAGGCGGCCCTCTGCATTATCGCTCCATAATTATAATTGTTGTAATCCCCGCTGCATGGACATGCATACTGTATTGTATAATTAATTACCTTTTATATCTTTGTTAACGCAAGTCAAACGACTCTGTTTGGAATTTATTTTGTATATTTCCCACATGTTCATGATCATGTGCCTTATGTATATTGATTTGCTGATTGATTTGTTGATTTGCAGAAAATAAAGTATCTATTAAACAAAAAAACAAACAAACAAATCTGCACCTTTTTTTTTTTGAGTGCGTTTGTGTGTGATAGCATTTGCCGACGGCCGGTTGACCACTTACTCATCAGCCTGGTACCCATCGGCGAAGGCGAACTTGTCCATGCCGGGGTCGTAGAAATCCGGCTGGTACATGATCTGTTTAAGCCTCTTGAGGAATGGGTTGCCAATGGGGGGCATTCCGGCCTGCATCCTCACTGGGCCCGGGCGGGGGGCTCCAACGGCGGCATGGAAATTCCTGGCTTCGACCAGCGAGACGGCGATTGAGACGATGATAGCGATGGCGATGAGTTGTCTGTTGGCCATTGTTGGTTCTGTGAGACATAAGTGAGAAAGGAAATGGGTTGTTTGAAAATGGCAGACTCCCAAATTTTTGTCCTCTTCTCTCTCAAAATAGGAAATAAGTGTATGATGATTTCTTTAATTTTTCCGTATCGGTTCAACTAATTTAAGGATTATCGTGATTATCATAATGTGAATATTTAGTATGAACAATTTCGTTCAAAATACACTAAATATGTATCGTAAATTATGTATAATTTTCACGAAAAAAAAAAAGAAAAATGAAATCGAAATGCAATTGGAAATAAAACTCAAGGGTAAAGACAATACAAAACTTTGTTAACACGCTTATTCTCAGGGATCAACCGACATTGTTTTTCCTAACTCCAGTGCATGTCCATGTACATGTATATTTTGTGATTGCAGTGACGAGGTAACCTGATGAGTCATCTACAAGGAATGAATATAACTCGTATCGAAAATCAATAATAATTATTTTTGTGTACATGCAGAGCTGATAATGACACTGGGCACATTATTCTAACATTATTGCAGTCTATTATGCACAATAGTTGTAAGCAAAGCTCCCTTTGGAATCTTGTAGTTTCAATTTCTTAGCTGCAGTTTCAGGAAATGATATAGACTCCGATGTAACATCGTATTGCCGAAATCATTTCCGCCACTGATGTGGATGAGCGATTCCCACAGCAGAAGGAATTCATCCCATCTACCGATTCCGTCCATTGGTATTCAAATGGTTAAGTTCAATGCGCACGCCCGCTGGGATCGGGGACTTGTGCAGTGTAGGGTGCTTGACGGAGGAGGGCTCTTTAACCGGTCGGTTCTGCGAGAAGCAACTTCTCTTGCCTCAAGAGGGCGGCCCAGGGCGCGACCCAGACGCTACTGCTTGTCTTCAACACCATGAAAGAATATCGACTTGTGTGCGTGTGTGCATGTATGTGTATGTATTTTGGTGTGTGTATTTTCCCAGCCGGTGAGTTGCCGGCTATAATTTTGATACACTTTGGAATTCATATAAAAGTCATATGAAATCTAAGAATCCCAGCGCTCACAGAACACTACTTCTTCCCATCCTTTTAACTTAAAATGTATCGTAATATTACAGTTTTATAAGGTTACATTGAGAATAGAATGGGAGGAAAATTGCAAACACACAGGGTTGAATGACCAAGTGTTGGAGACAGAAAATATTTTCCCTTGCCTTTGCCTTCGATGGTGCTTACAGCGACCAATTGAACAGATTTGAATATCACTCAGCAAGTCGAGCACACTTTAATATGGATCAGGAACTCTCAAGTGTTCGGTAGAAATTCCCTGTCTAGAGTTTCAAGAACCTCACGTATCTGTTTTCATGGTTATGGCTCTCTGCAGCTGTACAACTCGATACGGGAGGGCGGAAAACATTATGTTTTCTTCTGCTAGTGACTTGGATGCAATGATTTTCATTTCGATTTAGGAGCAAGGCTGATACACACACATATTTTCGCGTATTTTCAAAAAAAAATGCTTACAAGCTGAAGTACAGAAAGACACACACACACACACACACACAAACATTAATACAGATATTGTTTTAGACAGGTATATACATAATAAAGAGAAGGAAAAAGAGAGACAAAAAGGAGATACTGTACATCCACACATACATACGAGATATCTGTTCTTTTTGTCTTCATGTATTGTGCTTGGCTTTGTTGGGAAATATATACCAAGTATTAGAACACATTCTATTCGATTCTCTCCAAATTCATCGACGCTGATATCACGACATTTCTTTTTTTTTTCAAAACTAAGTAATTCTAAAGTGCACCTTTTTTCAATAGTATTTTTAAAGAATTTCTCTCTTTCTCATTCGCCTCCTTTAAATCCTTTCTCTCTCTCTTTTTTCCAGTTTCCTGAAAGCCTGTTAGCAACATGCTATCTTAATAATTACGGTTTCCATATAATACGGATATATTGTCGTTGGTAGTCTTTACTTTGAATACAGAAAGATTGTTTTCTTGCTTTTATGAAAACTGCTAATATCAACTGCATCATTTTTCTGTTGTCATCTAAATTTCCCCCAATGCGACAGCTGCCTTAGATACGATTATTTTAATGACGTCTCGTAGTTATCTAGTAATCGTATTCTTCTTTTTAAAGGATTCGATGTTCACTGGTTTAATATTCCATGACAATAGGATATGCACTCGACAATAAGCGTTTATGCCTAAGCGAGAGAAGTTGGATAGAGGCATTCCTGTTAACTGATCATGGAAAGGATAATAATAATAATGGACATGTCAAAAGTGCAAACAAAAAAGTTAGTGATTTCAAATTTGAGGGGATTGGGCCCTCTAGCTTTATCATTTTTTGATGTCTCATCTAATATTCTTTCCCCAGACATATTATTTTGAATATTACCTCGTTAATAAGGTTTTGTTATCAAGTCCCACCTGTTTCTTGGGAGTCGTGGTTCTTTTTTTTTTTTTTTTAGTTACAAGATTGTATATCATTTTCACAAATCATAAAGTGACAATTTAGGAATAGGTGCATACATCCCCTTGAGCCAACTAATTTGTTAATCCAAGAAAATAGACATACATCCCCTTCAGCTACGAGAAAAGTTAAATGTCTCCTGATAGCTCATCCTAACTTTGACATTTTGACAATTGTGACTCTGCATCACAAAACCAACAAAAAGGTCGCCAGACATGGATTTTTAGGTAAGAGCAGATTCTGAAAGAGCAGATTCTAAGCTTTGAAATTATGTATCACTCAATTTAAGTGGACTCTCCTAACCTATCTAAATTATTGGAAAGAAAGGACGCACTCTGGAAAGTGTGAACTGAGAAATCGGCTGTGAAGTACAGGTTCTATTCAAGCGCTTAATAATATTTACCAAACAGTGCTAGCTGGGAGATGAAAGGGACCAAAAACAAAAACAAAAAACAAAAAAAAAACAAAAAACAAACCACCAAAAACATGATGCAAGCACCGTAGCAACAACAATGAAGTTGGGCATGATCTTTTAGCATGTCCATTATTAATGCCAACTTTCAAAGTAGTAGCATCGTCTTTTCTAAAGTTATTAGAATTGGAAGTGAAGAATGAGAACTTAAAGAAATGAAAAGGGGACTCTATAAGACACACATAATCACACTATTCTACAAAAAAAAAGTATAAAAAAAAACCTGCTAAAAACAATTTCTTGTTCGTTTTATAATCCCAAACTTTAACTTGATGTAGAAGAAGACTATTGCTATTTCAGAAAATACTATGAAAACTTAAGATTGTCTAGGTTGACCTGTTTCACATATTTTCAGTCTTCACACAAAATCAGCGTATGCGAATTTTTATTGGTTTTGTGATGCACGGTCACATAATATGATGGCTAAATAAAAAAAAAACAACAACTACAACCCAACAACATTAAAAACCACACAATGCTAACTGAGCAGAGTGATTTGGTTTGAATCAACGACAAAACACTTAATAAAACACAAGTTTGGGGGGTTCATTTAGCCTATCATTGAGAAAAACAATGCCATCATGACAGCAGAGAAACGTTACCTTCATGGTTTATTCCTATAACGTCACTGTTACTTTATGATGACCCTTATTATTTTTGGTCCCCAACAAGTTTAAGCCTTTTCATATCCAATATCGAATTATTCACAGCTTATACACTTCCACTATACAGGCAGCGTGTAAAACAACGCGCTAGCAGCACTTAGAAAAAGACCGAAAACAACGTTGAATAGAGCCCTAAAAACAGCGCATGCATGCACGTCCCCTATAAGTTCTGCACTCTGTTGGTTATTGAGATGGGATGACTGTACCGGGCTTCATGCAATGAAATCTTTTAAAACCAACCTTGTTAATGACGAGGACCAAGTGAACCAAGAAGGGAGGCTTTGGAAGTGACAAAATCGAGGAAGTTTAATTCATGTTCACTTTCTCAACTGTTGAGACGCAAGAACAGGTGAAACAAACAAACAAACAAACAAACAAACAAACAATCACTCACTCACTCAATCACTCACTCACTCACTCACTCAATCAATCAATCAATCAAAATCAAACAAACAAACAAACAAACAAAAACCAAAACAAACAAACTAAATGGTTATTTTTAGATCCCCATTTCAGATATGATTACCAAATGTAACTATTCTTACTTCAGATGACAGTTAATATCAGCAAGAAGGATTTAATAAAGATTCAGAAAGAAAATAATTACAACAATTGAAAGGATTTAAGATAAGTAGTCAGAGGGTAATAATTGGACACGCCAAGACATTTTAATGTCTCGAAAATTATTTCAGATTTGTTTTATCCCTGTGCGAGTGCCAGCGCGTGACTGTGTGTGTCTGTATGTAATTGTAAGTGGGTAGTGTACTTCTATGAGCATTACAGTGAGAAATGAGAGAGGAATATATAAAGAAGATTACTATAAAAGGGGCAATATTCGATACATTCGGGGATGATTAAAAAAGCAGCAACGGAGCAGACGACATTTGCATGGTCCTTCTGGTTAAATAAACAACACTATCTTTTTGAAAGGGTAGGTAAAGCGTGTATTTGGCTTCTCATGATTATGAGAACATGATCGATGAAGCCTGTGGATGAACGACTCCCCTCACATTCACGGGATTTCAGTCAATAAAACCCAAGCGGGGAATTCTCATTAGAGCTCTGCAAGGATCGCAATTAAATACGATTTATGACAGACGTTATTATCGGTTTTTATTGGGGGAGGACAAGGAAAATTCATTAAAAGTTAGGTCAACAGAGATTGAGAATTGGCAGTTTCAGTGAAGATAGAGGTACCTTACTCGGTCCATGCACTCTACTATGCGTATGGTAATGAGGAATAACAGACAGAAAGATCGACACACACACACACACACACACACACACACACACACACACACACACGCACACACAAACACACGGGGAGGGGGAGAAGGAGAGGGTTGCTCCTTAGTCTTCGACTAACATTTAGAAATGGCGCCTGAATCATTGACCCTGTGTAAATTGAATCTCGGTTTAATTAATCAGTACACAAATATCCCCGAGTGTATGCAATGTACACAGCTGATGTGACAAAGCATGGCATGGTACAAAATCATTATCAAAATAACTGCTATTTTTTTACACAATGATTATCGTACATACTCACCTAATTGACTTTGTATGATTGAAACTTTCATATCTGACAGTTTGCTCGGATTATACGTAAATTTCGTAGGACTTATTTTGATAGCATTAAATCGCATATTCAATTTGGTCTCGTTTTAGTAACCGAATAGCATTGATATGTAAGACATTATGGCAGCCCCAGATAGTGTCAGAGTGACTTAAGAGCGTGCAGGTGTATTCTTTCACTCTCTGCTCAAAGACACGAGAAATCGCAGGAGACCTGAAGTCATGCACGTTACATGAGGTGATATGATTTTCTCTCTCATTACTCTTTTTTCGCGTGATATTGGTCCGTCAAGGTGCCAGCGATACGAGTGAGCGCGGACATGTATCCGTAACGTCAAAAAAGCCTGCATAACATGATCGAACAAGCTCGAAACAATCTCGAATTTCTGCGTGATCAGTTTTCTCTCATCTCAATCAAGGAAATGTAAACCCGGGGCTATAGTGTCAGCATAGCGAGCTCAGTGACAATTTCTTAACGCGTCGAGAAAAAGAAAGACATGTGCTCCACTCGTTTGTAAGTTATAGACAAGTCCCCTAACAGGAAACTTAGACCACAAACTGTCCATTAAAAGAGGTATTTTGTCTCACAGTCGTCCTTTATTTCGCTCGAAAAGGATCCCAACACCTATTTCAGTTTCCGTGAATTTTAGTTTGTCCCTTTTTTCTCTTCCTATTGCTCTTCTTTCTGCATATCACAGTTACCACTCCTTAATTGACGTTCTCGTTCACGCACCTCTCTATCTCTGGTTTTACCAATCTCCGTGTACCCCTTCTCCCCCCCCCCCTGTATTCTCTCTCTTCCTTCCTATACTTTATCCCTGATATCTCTATCCCTCTATCCCCCCTCATTCTTTCTCAGAGTATCCCTCTCTCTCCCTCAAAGAGGACCTTACTGAGATTGATTCTCGTTGAGGATGATACCCCTTGTAATCCATATTATGGCCAGCCGGCAAGGGGTCAGTAAAAAAAGATGCCTGGCTCTCCGGAGCGGAAGGTGATCAGGCTAACAGATGTCTACTTTGCTTTGCAGGAAATGCTAGACGGAATAAATCAAGAGGGGCTTGTTAACACGGCGACAGATACAGAGAGAGAGAGAGAGAGAGAGAGAGAGAGAGAGAGTGAGAAGAGACAGAAAAAAAGATTTTTTTTTTTCCTCGCTGTTAAATTCATTCATCATCCCTCATCAACTTTAAAATGTCGGCGTTTTAACACGATGCAAATACTATAAAGCAAGTGATTCTGATTATGTTACCGAGAAAAATGATCATTTTTGCGAACTTCTTCAGGGAGTGTATAGAAAAAGAAGACAGGATATTTCTTTTCATCTGTTCTTTCAGGACGCTTTGTCAAGTTAGACGATTTTAACTAATGCTGTCATAATGTCCTTTTACAACATGTGAATGGATCATTTACCAGATAGAATATCTATTGTTCTATTTAAAAGGGGAAACTTGCGTGAAAAGATACGATAGCGCAGCGTTAATACACTGTGAAAAATAGAGAACATTATAATATCTTGCAATCGATGTTTACTGAGGATAAACATTACCCACTGTCACTTTTTAAACTCCACTCTGTCGAGAAGATGATCGAAAGTGTGCATATTGACCTACCACCTGCGCGTATGGCGTTTTCGTCAGTGTTTAATCACATCTCCGTATAATAAATATGTTTTAAAACCATTTAGCTTTGATATTTCAGCGCTTTAGTGATGAAAGCCAATCTATCAATCCTGCCTTAAATTTCATAATATGCTATTGATGTATTGCTACTTATTTGGTTACCAGAAGAGGAAAGCGATTTGTTTGAAGAGAAAATAAACATAATGGGACATACACCGCTTCTGAAAGAAAAAAGAGAAGAAAATGTGAAAACGTAATGCCATGAAACCAAATGCGTTGATTTGAAACAAACACCAGACACGCAAGACATTAAAAGATATGAATTTGATAATATCATACGAGAACCATGCACACCTTATTGGAACTGATTGATTCACAGAGCGTTGCAATGAGATACACACTCCAACTGGACAGATATTGATTAGTTACTGACTGTCTTCTGAGTCAAAAACCTATATGTCGCCCTATATGCGAAGGCATGATGATGATGATGATGATGATGATGATGATGATAGTAATAGTAGTAGTAGTAGTAGTAATAGCAATAGTAGTAATAATACTATATAATAATAATAATAATAATAATAATAATAATAATAATAATAATAATAATAATAATAATAACAATAATGATGATAATAATAATATTCATCATCATCATCATCATCATTATCATCATCATCATCATTATGATAATAATAATAATTTTTGTAATGAGAATAATTATGCTAATAATAATAGCTTCGTCAATGATGATGATGATGATGACAATAATGATGCTAAAGTTGATAATAAATTTTTTTTTTTATGATAATGAAATTTTTTTACCAGGGCAGTCTCTTTGAACAGTATACGAACTGTTCTTCTAGAACAATGAAACGAATATACACAAAACCACGCAGCTATTTTCTTCCCACTTGTGCTAATCAGTCAGATTTCTTCACAACTTGCAAAGAAATATTCTATGAAAATTCATACCATTTTTTTATAAAAATGACACAAACTTTAACCCCAAGTCTTGCTACGCAAAAATCCATCCTGATTAACTTGATCAAACTCATCAATATCTGCTTAATTGCACAAAATACAATAAACACACAAACACTCGCGCGCGCGTGAACGCACACACGCAATTCACACAGACGCACACACACAGTCACAAACACATGTTAACACTGTCTAAATTGGATATGGAAAAAAGGCGGCGAGAATAAGAGAGATACGGACAGATCCGCATGGCGGCTGTGTCTGTCACTGTGGCCTTAATTACCTCTACTTCGGCCACTAACAGAGAGAAAGAAAGAGAAAAGAGGGGAGGGGGTGGGCGGGATGGGAGAGACAAGTAGAAGAGAAAGAAATCAAAACCCTCCTTCTAATAAGGTCGGTTCGTTGGGAAGACGAGACAACGGCAAATTACCGTATATTTTTACAGAGATCGGGAGATGGGTAGTTCGACGCGGCGCTTTTCGTCAGTTTCCGAGTCCGGATATTACCTTGGCGTGGAGTTGATAAATAGTTCACCTCTTCTATACGTATGGTCCGAGCGCTAAAATTTTGGAATTTTGAGAATATGGCATTCTTCCGTTGTTTGGATTTTGCCGAATGCGACACAATCATCTAGAACAAGCACTTCTTCAGACAGGGAGAAAGAAAGGGAGAGAGAAAGATGGGAAAGAAAGAGAGAGAGGGAGAGAGAGAGAGAGAGAGAGAGAGAGAGAGAGAGATCTGCACATGCTTTATCTCATCACTTTATGAGGTGACACCTCAAAGTTTCGCTTCATTCCTCCGTCCTGTATACTCAAAGTGAAAGGCATTTATTTACTTTTCTCTCCCCCACCCCTCCTACTGGGGGGGGGGGGGGGGAGGGGGGAGCTTGCGTGGATGGAGAATCACCAAATGGAAAATGGGGAATATGGCGTTATGAAATGCACATAATATATAATAGAGATGGAGACAGAAAAAGAGAAGAGAGCTAACAGAGCACTAGGAAAAATGAATGATTCAAACCATTTGGATAGTTTTTCTTTCAGGGGAAATCTATGCTTTAACCGGTAATCATACATCCATACATTATTTAAAAAAAAAAAAAAAAAAAAAAAAAGGTATAGAGGCATTTCTTTTTCCTTTTTTCAATTCGATTTAATCTAATGTCATTTTTATGTTCCATCCAACAAAAATTAAAACAAAATACAAAAGCATGCAATTAAAAATCAAATTGATTGATCAATTTGCAAAAAGAAAACCCCACAAAATCATATCTTTATAGATCCTATGAAAAGACTGCTATTATTGGAACATAGTAACGAATTATGATAATTATTTAATTACGCTTAAATTCTCTTCTCTCTTCCCTTCCCTCTATTACACACACAACACACACACATACACACAGACATATATGTATATCGTCTCTTTCTTTTTTCTTTTTTTTTTTGCATTGACGCACATGGAGGGTACTACTAGTACATTGTGTGTTGTAATTATACTCGCATGAATGTAACATGTTTTTGCTGTGTTCGCATACAATTCGATTGAAATTATATGGCAGATTTACAGACACAGTCGAAGAAGCTTTCTATAGAAGACATTTTCTCCATTCCTCTCTCCCTCTCTCTCTCTCTCTCTCTCTCTCTCTCTCATTTTCTCACTCTCGGGAAAGGGTAATGACCCAGCACGAATCATTTTTGATTGAAAATAAAATTGAATGTCAGCGGACTCCAAAGACAGTATATGCAAAATCATCAAACGCAATAATTCTTGTTCACCTCCTTAAAAGCACAAACAAACATGCACGGACAGCAGCCTTACACACTTAAAAGTAAGGACAGAGTGTCTTATTCGTTCCGCTTGAGAAGGCTCCACGACGATTTCAACTTTGGATCGAGAGGTAGATCAACTTTTCTGACGCGCATCATTTTGCTGATTAGCAATTAGATATGGCAAGTTTCCACTCGCATTAATTGAATTGCACTGAAAGCCGGATAAAGTTGCTGGCATTACTAAACCTAATGATGGTTGACCCGTCCTGATGATAGAGAGGAAGCTATACGTATGCAATGGACGCCTTCTTCAATACGCCGTTATTTCCACCTCATTTGCGTCACACAACGCTAATCAAATGTACTTTCGTAGGTCAACGCCTCCAGCGAACGCAAATGCACTTAAAAAAAGTTACCAAGATGGCGTCAATTTCTTGTGACTCCAAAGCATTGTTAATCACGAAAAAACAAACGTACATTATGAGGACATTGATTCGCCCCCGAATTTTATCTATCACGCTAAGCCATCACTGGGGTAGGGATACATATAACACAATGCATAGATGAGAAAATTTGCTACCTTTCGATCACTGTTATCAGCATTATCACAACCCTTACTATAAGTATCAGTATCTTATCATATACTGATAATGACATCAACAATAACGTATTCGTTTATTGTTTTTCTTTACTAGATATTATCTTGATTACATAATTATTATGCTTTCAGTGGACAGAAAGCCTGATAGGGTTGTATATACTGTCTAAATATCCTGGCACAAAGGGGTCAACAATGTTATTTCCATCATAATTACCTTTATTATCACCATTCTCGTAGTCATTGTGTTTCGTATGTCTGTTTATTAAAAAAAAAAAGCATGTGCGCAAAGACTAGTTGTGCAATAACTCGTACCATCGCTCGCTCCTAATAAAGACAAAAGCAAGAGAAAACAGTACACAGACATGAAACAAAATACAGCACAATCATGGTTAATGTTGACAAGTTACATTAAATTTGTAACCATAGGTTAAGAGAGGGTATGGTTAACGTTGACGAGTTACACTTGTAACTATAGGTTAAGAGACAGACTACCTAGTGTTCCGGTTTGTAACTGAATCAAGTTGGATTTTGAAGCTCTATACCCCCCTCTGAGATAACCTTTCCCCAGAGTAGAGATTAGTGATTGTGGATTATAACACTAATCCCGATTAATGAAGAATTCCGGTCAGCTGGGGCATGGGTACCAATGAATAATTACAACACCGTAGAAAGAAGAGTGTCACGTTGGTAGAAAAAGTATCTAGATCTTATTTTAAGGTAGGCGTGGTTATAACTACCGCGCGGATGTGACGTCAGCCGCCATGTCATCACCATCATAGATCAAAGCGCGTAACAGGGATACCACTCCATTTCGTGTTTCGATGGCTGGGGGTGGGGGGGGGGGGGGGTGGGTGACGTCACGCGGACTAAAGGAAATGCCATCGGAGTGGTTAGTGTTGACAAGCGCTCGAACGGGATGACGGTAGACGGAGTGTGAACGTAACGACACTTTTGCGTTTTGGCGGTTGGCTATTAAAAGGGCAATATCCCATTTCCGTGGTTAACCCGAACGTAGCGTGCAGTGAAAAAAACACTTTGTTCTTTTCGCTTGTTCATTATTGTCATTGATAATGGAATCCGTTGCTTATCACCAATTTACAATCTATTTTGACGTGATGCCATTGATATTTCATTATAAACATACTCCTTATTCAATTAAATCAGCGGTAAGCTCTTTATATTGAGGGTAATCGACTTTTTACATTATTTCATTAGTGCTAAAATTCACCAGAAAGTGTACCTTAAATGGAGTACTAAGACAATTGGCGACTTATTTCATGACACCAACACGACACATGTTCCATTTCTTCTTTTTTTCACTTTTAGCTATAAGAGCTTTTCAATGTTACGCGGAAGCACTGTAATCGAGATCAGACGTGTCCTGCGCTCCTTTTCTATTCATTTCATATTCTATTCTATTCTATTCTATTCTATTCTATTCTATTCTATTCTATTCTATTCTATTCTATTCTATTCTATTGTATTTCAGTTTATATTCTCTTTTATTTTGGTTTATTTAGTTTGTTTTTTCGTTTTATTTTGTTATTTTGTAGAGACAAAGAAGAGATGCAGGCTTACAGGAGAACAACAAAATCAAATTGCTTGTATAGACACAGTTTAGCCATGTGACGTTTGGAATGTCTGCCTCTGTGCGCGTGGCACGAATTGTTTGAACATTTCTTCCTGGGAACCTGGGCAGGTACAATCATTAAGTTACTAAGATGGTTAGTTCTTTAATATGCTCAGTCAGAAATGGTGGAGAGCCAATACTTGGAGGTTACTTGCGGGTTTAAAAAGAAATTGAACCAAAAAGTTGTTGATTTTCTCCAGCCGTCGAAAACCAGTCTAGATCAAATAAAATGAGAGATCTTACGGGGGGAGAGGGGATTTCAAGAAGTATTTTTTTTTTTTTTTTTTTTTTTGCCGGACAAACTCATTTTGATCTCAACCAATCAGGTGCAATGTTTTCAGTAGCTTACAACAGTTTGTCCAAAAAATGAAATGCTCCCCTGGAGCCGTTCAGGCGCGTAAAGTTTTTAAAATGGCGTTTTGCTTATAGTATGATGTGAAGTTCAGGTATGAGAAGAAGTATGTACTAAGCAACACGAGTTCTGATGTCTTATAATGGTAGCAGAAGAACAAAAAGAGGAAGAAGAAGACGACGACGACGACGACGACGCAGAAGAAGAAGAAGAAGAAGAAGAAGAAGAAGAAGCACTATTCCCTGAAAGATCATAATGCAAGTCATAAAATGACTAGAAAACACATTCAAATCGATATGTCGATATGCAATGGACTGTACTGCCGGAGGCGTAACTCTATGCTCCCGAAAAATGAACACAGGGAAGCTCCAAAGCATAAACAGGAGAATTTAATTTTAGGTCGTTTTAGGATCACTGCGACCTTAACTAGAGTGCCGATCACAGAAGTCTTGACCCGGAAGCAGAAAAAGAAGTGCTCACGATAGTTTATTCGAAGTCAAACTATGAATCTCGGCTGCTCCTCCCTTGCATGTAATCATAATTTTGACAAAAGTGGGCATCTGGCCAAATTTCCCACAATGCAATGCAGAGAGAACTAAAACAACCAGAAGAAACAATGGAGGCAACACTGGAAGTTCGCAGTCAAAGCATGGTGTGAGTCTGTACTTTCCAAAGATCCATCATGGAATATATTCCAGGAACGCTCAACCGCAAGCTTGTGATGTCAATGGAGTTTCTTTTTTTCTTCTGTGGCGTATTCTTTTCTTCTTCTTGGGGTGAAGAGAGCGGAATAGGAGGAAGAAGAGGGGGACGAGGAGAAGAACATAGAAAGAAAGAAATAAAAAAAAGGATAAGAAACATAAGAAGAAAAAGAAGACAACTTCTGCATTCAAGTCGTGCTGCTACCACTTTCGGAAACTCAGAACATAAGAAATCCATTAGTTGATCCCGAATATACGTGCTAGCAGCGAATCTAGAGAAATCGATTTTCTGGAGACGTCACAGACCACTGCCCCACCCCACCCCTCCCGCTCCAAATGAAATGGAGGATACATTTTCATGGAAGCGTAACGACGCCATTTTAATTCATAATTATATGAATTCCCGTCGGGGAAATTTTTATTTCTTGTCACTTTGTTTTGTTCTTGTTGTTTGTTTGTTTGTTTGTTTGCATCGGTCATTACAGTGATCCTAACTCAGGAGATTCTATAGATAGTATATAGAAAGTATAGATTCGGTAAGCAAACACTGTAATTGATCGATGACTGAACTGACAGAAAGTTGCTCACTTCCGACAGTTTGTGTATATAAAATCTAAAGTCTTGTTCTTATGGGAGAGAAATTAATCTCGTGATTCTTAGGCTAACTGCATACAAGCGAGTCTAGGGCAATTACCCCCTGGGCAATTACCCCGGACTCTTCCCTTGACCCTAATCCTAATCCTGAACCTAGTACTAACCCTAAACCAATCTCTAACCCTAAACGTAATCCTCACCCTAATCTTTACTCTAACCTTATCACTAACATGTATTTAGCAGGGATGGGGGGGGGGGGGGGGGGGGAGGTAATTGCCCTCCTGGGATAATTGCCCTGATACGATACAGACTGATTAATTTCCCTCTATGTACGTATGTATGTTTGTACGTATGTATGTATGTATGTATGTACATCTATCTATCTATCTATCTATCTATCTATCTATCTATCTATCTATCTATCTATGTATCTATATCTTTCTATCTAATTATCTTTCTATCTCTTTCAATACGAGAATCTTGAGAATGGAAGGTAAAATTACACAGAGAAGAAAGAAGAAAGTGATCTTTTACAATTCAATGGATGGCCTATTCATATCAAATAGAAGTCACGTATGAAAAAAAAATAAATAATTTGATACAAAAATATTATTCAATAGACCGGTGTTTTACGGTAGATAGTGATATGAATTACTACGAGAGAGTGGAAAATTCAAATCATTGAATGAAAGAAGGAGCAAGTTGTGAATCGGTTCACGGATAATCCTCTAATCCATATGTTACATAAATATTATCCACTTAATTAATATCTCCCAAAACAATGATATGCATTGTGTATACAGAACAAATTTTATTGCTGTAGTCAGAAAGAAAGGAAGAATGAAGGGAGATGAAATGAAAGAAAAAAAAAAGAAGAAATGAAAGTGGAGGAGAAAGAAGAGCGAAATGAAACGAAGACACCTACACGTCACGGATTCCCGCTTTGTCTCCCCTCGAGAGACTCCTTTGTCGTTTTCGGCTTATTTCAAGCCGATCTTTCAAGAAATCAATCCATGTTTTGCCTGGTCTTTCTCTGCTGTGAGCAAGCGAATAGTCTTGTGAAAACTCAATATTCAAGCTTTAATTCAAAGGGATAGCGCATCCTACCCATCACTTCCTTCTACCATGGTACTTGGGAGTTGCACATCTCGAGAGCAAAGAGTCTTTTGCTGGAATGGCCTCATCTGGAGGACATCTGTTGAATTCTCATGATTCTGTCCCATTCCCGGGCGCCACGTCTTTTTTTTTTCTTCTTTTTTTTTTTTTTTTTTGCGCTGGCGTACTTTTCCGAAATCTCCTATTTTGATGGGGACGTGATGTGCACTGGCATTGATCTCGGTATTTTCAGTCGATATCGCATTGATGTTTGGCTTACACCATCCGGTCCGCGCATAAACATAGAGTGTGGACTGGGACGGGAATTGTTGTGAAGAATCGATGTGTGGCCGCTAATGCTTGCGAGAACACGAGTCAAAGATGTAACTGACTTTTGCCATTATTCAGCGTTTTGTTTTGTTTTGTTTTGTTTTGTTTTGTTTTTTTTTTGGGGGGGGGGGGGGATAAAACAGTCCAGACCACTTCAACAGCTTTAAAGAGTCCTAAACTTTGATTTATTTTAGTTGAGTTAATGTTTTGCTTTCCGTTTTGACCGAACTCTCAACGGACCGACGGGCCGTTCAGTTCCGCGCCCTTTTTATTGACGTGAAGATGCTGGCCAGAGATTTAAACTCTAGTCTGCACAGTATGCAAATGTGATTCCCACTTCCCCCATGTCATTCATATCCGCCCCCTCCCTCCACAAAAAAGAACAAGTCAAAAGAACAACACCAACAACAAACAAACAAACACACAAACGAAACCTCAGAAAAGGCGCGGCATATTGAAAAGGTGCCTCAGTCCTTATCAGGAGCTCAAATGCACTTCATCTTTGATTCATCGTACCCGTTGTCTCTGGATGAACGCATTCGCGCAAGCGAAAATCGACTGATCAGCACAAACCGTGCCGCAAAACCTATACGTGGGAGCTGAGATAAAAAAGGGATGATGAAGTATCAGCACAAAAAAGAGGAGGAAAAATTGAAACCGAAAAAAGAAACTCCACGAAAAAGAAGGGAAATGAAAAAGAGACACCGTCAGACTATCAGGACAAAAATGAATTCATAGAAATGATTCGAAAAGAAAAGAGAATGCAAACGTGGTTTAAGCTGCCCAGTCTTTTTCCAGTTCATACAATGTTAAGTCTATCTGGGCTTGTCTACTGAATATTTTAACAATCTGTGTGCCGGGTTTATTTCCTATCCATAGGTATGTATGTGAACTTTGTGCACATTTAACTTATTGACACAGAAAATGTTAAGGAGAGGCTGCCGGTTGACTGAACGTCCATCCTTAAAGTGTAGAGACATAAAAGTTTTGTCTTAAAGGTCGTCGAGATCTATTAGCGTGAAGGAGATGAGCACTTTTGTTGCCCTTGTTCCGACTATGACCATTATTGAAGGGAAGGAAGCATTTTTACATATTAGCGATCTAAAGTAGATTGAAACATACTACTAGTCAACTTAGTAAGGTTGGCGTTGCGATCGTTATTCTAAATTAGTTTTGACTAAAATATAAGTAAGATAACACATTCTCCGGTGATGTGAGAAGGCCCCGTGCTGCCATTACGTCATCTTTGAAAGAAAAAAAAAAAACAACAACTAGAAATATCTGTTCATTTTTCATCTCAATCTCTATATTTCTATCATGATCTGATGACATATTTGATTTGATTTATTTCTGCTTAATTCCGTTACATCAGATATGATTATGTACATGTCATTTATGACAAACAGTATATCGACACAGTTTTTAGTACAATTATACAAGACAAATACAAACAGCTTATGGAACTTAAACAGAAGGGTCTCCAAAATAAGCCGAGGCTTGACGGTATGGAGACTATATGCTTACCTACTCTGGATAGAATAGGGAATGGAGAAAGAGAGAAATAGGGAAGGGTAGGGGGAAAAGGGAAAGTTACAGAGTGTATGTGTACCACTCCAACTATTTTACAATAATAATAATGGTAATAAATACAATATGATAATGATATTAAAGTTAACACGTTCAGTTGCCTTTGCCGGAGTAATGACCGAATATGCAATATGAAAATAATAATGTGTGAACACAAAGTATCTTATACATAGGTTATCTGACATGAAATAAAATATATCGTGCTTATTTTATGTACGCAGCAATGGTAACGCACATCATATCACTATCTTTCTTTTTACATACAAGTACGATTGTTATTCTTAGTTAAAAGAGCTTTGATTCGACTATAAGTAAGAACATGTGTGACGTCAATGGGCACCATTCTGCTCTTACGTTATCTTTGAAGGAAAAAACATCTGTTCCATTTCCTCTTAAACTTCTATTTTCTTAATATGATCTTATATAAAGAAGATATCCCTGTAGGTCTCTCTTTTTTATTTTGTTTTTGGCGTATGATTGTTATTCTGAGTTGGCTTTGATCAAAATGAGAGGAATAACCCATTCTAATGTGACGTCACATGGCGCCATGATGATATTACGTCATGTTTTAAAGAAAAAAAAAACAGTGGACAGTACCGTCGTGTCAACATACGCGATTAGCATGTGGGTAGTAAAGGCAATGACACAATCGCTCTGTAGTTGCCGTCCACACGAGATTAACAAACAACATAATCGATAAATTTGTGTACCCACCTGCAAAGAGAAAAATTTATTAAGTCCCCTAAAAGCAAAGAAAGCTACCCCTTCCGCCAAGCTTTCTTCGCCTAACCAAAGCAAGTACCCACTGTTAATTACCCTGAAACGCCGGGGGGACACGCTCGTTTTCTCAGCGACATGCAACATTGATTTCGCGTTACATGTCATCACCCGTAATGAAAGATACATTGACAACAAACGAAGATTGAGAGGGAGACAGAGATAAAGAGAACGAGAAGGAGAGAGCGAGCGAGAGATTAAACACTATAGTGCATATGCTCTTTCGATCGTCTGGATGGTAGACTGTATCGTTGTACCGTAAATTCCCTAAAGATGCGTATCAGAACTGCGATAAATTCACGTTTTGAATGGATGGGACGCCAACGTTGACTGGGCACAGATCAATGTCTCCATTGGATCTTTTACCGAATTTTCCGCAGACATTAGGCAAACAGGGAGTGGAGTTTTCTAAAGACGCATTACGAGGAAAGTTTGTTTTTGTTTTAATTTAAAAGTAACACAACTGGAGCAATTTCCTTTTTCTTCTTCTTCTTTTAGAAACCAATGACGACCTTTTTCTTCCAAGCGCCACCATTCATCTTTAAAAGATTCTACATAGTAGATATGTACGGAGATATAATAAAACTTATCTGTGTTGTCGTCGATAAAAAATTAATCAATTGAATAAACAAGATTATGTCAAACTGCCCCTACCAGTGTAATAATGTGGCTTTTTAACTAAGTGTAACGCTGATCATGTTGAATAATTAACCATGTTATTACTACACATATTATTATTATTATTATTATTATTATTATTATTATTATTATTATTATTATTATTATTATTATTATTATTATTATAATTATTATTATTATTATTATTATTATTATTATTATTATTATTATGTAGTAGTAGTAGTAGTAGTAGTAGTAGTAGTGGAGTGATAATAATTATTGCCATCGTTATTATCTTTACTAACATTAGTGCTATAATAGTATTATTATCTAATAAATTGTATCTCGACTACGATGCAAACATCGATATGTCGCATACGCATTGCCACGATTGCTTTTCTTCTGTACTACTGTTTGGCAGTACTACTTTACACTTCGATGTTATCCTATACCTATTACATATTACTATTCTTATACAGATATCTTTCTCGATTTTTAATAACAAAAACCTCCAAGTGACTGGATAACAAGGTCTGTTAAATAAGTAACTGACTGCTAACTGATTGTTCGCCTGTCGAATTATGACTAGCCAATCATAGGTGACAGAACAGCATGGCAAGCTCAGCAGTGAACTTCGCCTCCATTTCCAATGCCTTCTTCAGAGAGTCACAAAAGGAGTTATTATTACGTCTCTTGGTAATAGAGGCAGATCGTATGTTTTTCCTCCTCGTGTTCCCTCAGCGAGATTTGCACTTTTTTTTTGTTCATAATCAGTAGCCGCCTATGCCGCTCACCGAAACACCATTCTGTAGTTCTGTCGGGATGAGAAGGGGGGGGGGGATGGGTGCGGGACAGGAGATATTGCACTTTGTCTGTTTCCCTTTCATTAAGCCTCAGAGAACGATCGCGTCAAGGTGCCCCTGCCATTGTGTACACAACGATTTGGAATGGTCGTGACAGACTTAACCGGGAGATTGCGAAGAACGCGGCAAAACTGTGGTACGTGCATTTAGCGAGTTTGAAGTCATGCGTCCATTTATCCATGCAATATAATGCAAGGTAGGCCAGTGGTAATCATTTTTTTTTTTAGGTCTTCTTTGTTTAAAGCGCGTAAAGCGAATTACTTTTGCTCGTTTGATGCTGTTCCCCAAACGTTATGCCTAATTCACCATTTTGGAAACCAAAAAGGAACATGACACCGCGGCAAACGCCAAAATACAACCGATGTCGCGTTCGGCGGGTTACCTACGTTACCTAATTGACCATGCTAGAAGTCGGCGCTTGAAAAAGAATAGCACAGTAAAGAGATCATATCAAGTGAAAGAAATCCAAGACTCCTTTGTAGAAAGCAAACATGAGAGGAAAATTGCATTGCTGGATTGAACCAGATTTTCACACCAGTGAATATTAGTGCAACAATTGCGTTATCATAGGAGGCCAATTTTGTTTGACAAAAAAATAAAATCTCAGACAAAAATTGGGTTGTCGTGTCCTATGAGATTATGCTGTGCATCTCAAGTTGCCCAAAGGGAAAAATTAAAAAAAGAAGAAAATGTATAAATAAACTAAGAATTAGAGAAAAAGTAAAGGTGTATTAGAACGATTTTGCGGCTTTGTCAAAATTGCAGGAATAACCGTTTCAGCACTGTTCGGATTGATTGCAATATGGGGCAAACGCAATTATTTACCGACAGATTGGAGCCGCTTGACAAATAGTTCAGCACTGTTTGAAAGGGTGAATAAAACCCGGTGAATGTATGTGTGTGAATGCGTGTCGGCGTTGGTGTATGTGTGCGTGTGTGTGTGTGTGTGTGTGTGTGTGTGTGTGTGTGTGTGTGTGTCTATTTGTGTGTGTGTATGTGTGTGTGTGTCTCATGGGAAAGTAGAAAGGGGAAAGGGAGTGGAAAGTGACAAAGGGACATAACAAAAAAATAAGGGCAGATTGAGCTAAAGTGAGAAAATCTGGTCCGCTGGCCTTGTGAATTATTAGAAACAGACATAGACGATGGGAGAGAAAAACCCAAGAGAAAAAACACACACACACACACTCACACACACACACACACACAGACATATATACTGCAAGAATATATGAGTAAGCCTATATAACAACCAATTTTAATATGCCGATATAGAGGAAATGAAAATGATATTGTGCCCACATGAAAGGAGTTTGAGAAGCAGAATCATTTAATTTCCTGGAAGTATTAAAAAGCACCATATATTAAACGCAACATGACGAAGCAGAAGACAGGTACCTCATCAGAGGTAGATATGAGGTGTCCACAGGCAGAAAAAAGAAGCACGATTTAGTCTTGGGACTTTTTTTTTTCTTTCTCACAGGCAGATGGAAGTGTGACTTAACGTAGGCAGAGAAGTAGGTTAGATAGAGACGCGATGTGATGTGACGTGCATGAGATCGACGACTCATTTTCTCGTGGTCGTAAAGTCAGTTTTTCTCCCAATATCACCTCGCATTTGGTGGGGCCATTTTCATGTCCGTTAACAAGGCTTAATATCTGTCCTCAACTCACTAGTGCATTTTGAACGTGATAAGTCATTAGCAAAATCCAACATTCTTTTTGCTGTTTTCATGAAGAATGAACGCCACTCTTTCTTTAAGGGTGCAACTGTTCCGAACTTCTGGAAGAGGAAGATACAACGCAGGGACTGTTTGAAATGCCATAGCACTTTGTATGACCGCACTTGACGTTTTACAGATGTTTGTGGTTGTGGGAAGGGGGGGGGGGAGGTAAAGTATTTTGATTCTCGTGACATATTCAGACAACGCACGCGAGAGCACCAGATAAGGAATGAGCTACACTCCCTCTAAAGAGACCGCTATTGGTTCGAAAAATGCTTTTTCGAATATCCTTTTACGCCATTTGTTTTGTCAACAGCGCCAAGGGAGCGCATTTGGAAATGTACTGTAAGATTAACATGTTGAGTGGTATTACATGATGATGATGATGATAATAATGATGAAGATTATGTCGCCTTCGTCTTCTTGGATGATGATGGTGATGACAATGATGACGATGATGATGGTGATGATGATGATGATGATGATGATGGTGATGATGATCACGATGATGATGATGATGATGATGATGGTGATGATGGTGATGATGGTGATGATGATGATGATGATATGATTGTCCTATTTGGTCAGATCATTCTTTCCGGTCGTTACATTGACTTACTTCAGGGTCCTGCATCTCCACCATAACCCTGTTTTTGTCAAATACATCCGTTTATATACAGCTATGTCAGGATGAATATTGCGTGCTAGTCCAGTGCTTCTTAAAGGTCCAGTTTACCTTTGGGAGCAGTGATTTCAAAAATGTTCAAGATATCACATTTGATGCATATGTGTAGGTCTGTTGTATCATAAAACATCCTACCATATGAAATATTTGCATTAAAACCTAAAATATAAGGAGATATCAGGGTTTTTCTCAGTAAACCGTAACTGTATACGGTTTAGTCTTGAAACATTTTTATTATAACTATTGTTCACATTTCGTGTATTTAACAACACTTAACATCGATTATACGGATTCAAATTTTGACAGTGGTTGTTTCTATCCCTAACTCACATTTTAGAACTATTTTAAAGCACTAATGCTTTCATCTGCAAATGGTAAATTATGCCTTTAACCGTCGGGCCGCGAAGCCTTCTCAGCTGGACCGCGATGTCAGACAAAAAAAAATACTGAACTTAAAGATTCGTATTCGATCTAACTGGGCCTCGAGAAAAAAATGCAGGAGCCAAAGTGGGCCTCTGAAGTAGGCTGAGAAGTATTCATCTATTAAATCTAAGCACGAATGCGGGACATGAACCTAGGACCTGATGTTTAACAATAATTATAGAACAATATCCACTACATCACCCCCGTATTTATAGTGCAATATATTCGACACGTAAGTCACTATTTCTAGATTAAGGACAAATACATGTGTTCCTTGCAAGACTCTTGATGATTATAAGGTATATTGGCAGAAACCGAGAAAGCGGGATCTGTGCTTGCCTTTGGTTTACCAAACCGAAACACGAGGTGCAGCCCCCCCCCCCATCTTCTCTTCTATTTCTCAGTCAACCTTCGTCTCACCCTCTACATTTCTACCTGTCTGTATCTAACTCGCTCCCTCTTCCTGTCCGTGTGTTCATGTTTATGCCCATCTGTCTCTTACATAAACAATATATATATGCTATAACTATACACACATATAACATGTATAAACAAAATCACACGCACACACACGCTCTTCGCCATCTTTTCTCCCCCCTCCCCCCATAAGATGTTTTTCCTCTTGACCTGGGCTGACAACTTAGAGATTGCGAAAAAAAAAATCAGGCACCGTTGTTTCAACCCTAAATCTAGCCGCAACAAGTGCAATTCCCCCCCCCCCCCCCCAATCTCCCTCCCCATTCTCCCGTGATGAAGTCAGTCAGCCTATTTTCGGCCTAATAGCAGTCAATATTATTCAGCGCAATTCTTTTAGCGCAACTCCAGCCGCACGAAATCAATGCCGAAGCCAACCAAAGAACAGAGCGCTGGGGGCAATACCTCAACCTCCTTTTTTTTTTGTTCTTTTTTCCCATTTCATTTTCTCTTTCTCTCCCCCCCCCCCCTCTCCTCTTATGAGAATAACATGTGAGATTCTTTCTAAGCCGGGTGTGGGTCGATCAATTATGTAAACGCCGATACCATCAGGGGTCTTGTGACATACAACGCCACACTGCCCGAAGACTAATGGGCAAATATGTTGCATAATCATTGTGACACTGTCATTTGCATTTCACTTTGAGAGAGATGGGTTCTATTCCACCCTGCTAAATTTTTTTTTTGTGTGTTCCTTCGCGTTTCTTTGCCCCAGAAAGAACGGGTAATCTACAATCAGAAGTTATCCTAACATATAACGACATTGACTCACGAGAAGTTTGTTTTATACCCGTCAGAGAATCAAGCCATGGAGGTATGAGACAAGAACACAGGGTACTAAGTAGTCTTTCTTTTTTTTCTGGCAGGAACTTAAAAAACAAAACATAACAAAACAAAACACAAAACGAAAAAAAAAAATCCTCGGAATAGTCGGGACGAATTGATATGCCGAAACTCAGATCCGGCCAAGTCGTCTCACCTAGCATCAGACAGACTGAATTGCGGCAAATAAATTGATCCAGATTTTGACAAACCTCTCTACAAGGTTTGTACACGTTTTACAAAAATGGTGAACATGGAATGATAAAACTGAGAAAATATATATTGCAAGAGAAAATAGTTAAGATGCAGATTAAGATACATATGTACCTTAGACATGTTATATAATGGAGGATTTGGACTTACCTGTCTTTGTTATTGTGTTATTTATAACGCGCATTACAGTATTTGCTTATATCTTTAGGAGGACGAAACGTTTTGCTTACAAAAATTAATATTTGAGGTCCAAGACTCGTTATTGTCTTGTTACTTTTTTATATCAACATGGCGAATATGACTTCTGTCATCGAAACCATGATTAATACCCCCATGTAGCCCCTAATTTACCCTACACATACGGCATGTTTTGTGTATCAGATATTCAGTAATCAACAGTCTCGGCAACCACCATGATTCATCGTGTTCAGCTCTCCCCCTGTTGAGAGAGTCTGCCGCTGAGGTATATATTGATATCCCGAACTGAATTGGTAAGTGTTGAAAACAATATGTGGCTTATTTTTACAGAGAGGTAGAGAGAATAGGAGGAATATATATATATATATATATATATATATATATATATATATATATATATTAATGTTTGAAATAAAGTTTGTCATATGAATATATTCTCTCCTCTCCGTGAAAATAACAAAAAAAAAAAAAATCACAAGAACCTTTACGGCATGGCTGATAGACTGAACTTAGATTTGAATCCAGTCCTGTTTCAACTCTCGTCTATTCTAGTTTTAACTTTGGTTTGATTGTATTATCTTTATTTCGTCAAACGCTTTATTACCATGGCGTCTATCCTTGTTCTTTTAAGAGAAATATTTCGTAGCGTAAGTTCACTCATCTGAGTGACCTGGAAGCAACCTAACCTTTGTTTAAACTTGCAAGCAAAATTGTGATCATTATGCTCGTAGCTCTCGTAAAGAATTAGCGGCAATCAATATGTGCATTAGCTGCGCAAAAACGCCAATCAAGTCAGGTCTTTCTTTGAGTGCTGGATCCTTTTTAAAGATCAACACGTCAAGTTTTTGCCTTCTGACAAAGAAAATAAACAAACAAATAAACAAACAAAGACTTTGCAGTAATCCTATGACAGTCGAAGGGGCAGATTTAATTCGCGAGCAAATAAAGGCCCACATTTGCCGGTGGAAAAGACAGATGACTTTTACCTTTTAGAGCACACTGTCTAAAGATAAACAATTATACATCGTACATTCAATACTATTAGTGTAATGTCGCTCAATTACATGGTAGACCTACACGTTGATGGAAAGAAGAAGATTGTTCCTTGAATTCTTGCTTGTTTGTGTTCATTTGATTAGGATTTTTTCTCTCCTTCTGCTTTTGGCTTTCTACTGGCAAGTACACCAACGCACGTCGACGTGATGAGACGAAAAGTTCACTGATATTACCAACAGTTTTTGCGCTTTTCGTGATTGTGTGTGTGTGCGTGTGTGTTCGTTTGCGCTGAGAAAATGTTGTTGCCTCTACCCTGGATCAATGGACCGCATATGGTGAAACGTGTTCTTGATATCAGCTGTTCTTAGTACATCTAAAGTGCAAGGGGCAGGTTGGATGAGAAGTGAAGTAGTTTACAGGTTTATGGTCTAGCAAACCACAGACGACAAATTGTTGCGTAGCCACGGGAACTAAAACTGCATCTGAAAACTTTAATATACGTCTTCTCAAGGAATTTATCTGTGGGTGTCGGCTAAATATGTCGTGTGGTATTATGCCGACACGTTCTCAATCGATCATCAGCACGCCTATTAAAAGTAGGGGGCCGCAATGCAAGGCTTACACGTTTCTAATGACGACTTGAAGATAGGAAAAAAAAAAAACATTTTTACGCTGGTTGTTGTTGTGAAGAAGTAAGGAGTTCATAGATGAAGCCTGTGAACGAACATACTTGATGACCGACCTTTACGTATATACTGATTTTTTTTTTCTCTGTTACTTTTATTATTTTCATGAAACATGAATATTTAAATGTTATTGGGGCGCTACTTTCGTGGGGTTTCCACCATCAAATTACACTCTTTTTTCCCTTTTTCCAATTACTTTGTAGATAACCTTGCATAATGTATAATTTGTGTTTTTATTGTACTAATGAAATGATAGTAAATAAATTCAATTGAAATGAATTGAATTGAACTAAATCTGCCTTCTTTGTTCGTAATGAGCCTTCACTAGTGTGCAAACATTTAAATTTGCGTCTCTCACATTGACATTTGCCAATTAAAAAGAAATACAAAAAAAAATGTATTCCATTCATATAAAGCATTATTCAAGTCTATGCAGCATGTTAGAAGTCTGAGAGCTTCTTCATACACGACATAATAATATGACAATGACCTTGTTTAGGAATGTGGATTATGTAAAGAAGGCATGAAATTCTTCTCGTTCTGCACGAGATCAGTAAATGGAATAGGGAAAATAATACAACAAAACTGAGATTTCAAGGGGAATTGCGTTACTGAAATAAGTGAATGTCACTATTGTATGTTCCTGTGACAATTATAACATACTGAATGTTCCCCGCAAAAAGAAATTATGTAATAAATATGTATTTTATATAAACCAAAAATGTAAACATAAAAATAACATGCTGAATGTCCCACCCAAAAAAAACAAACAAACAAAAAAACAACAGTACTTGACATTAGTGATTAATTCACTCCTGCGTTTTCTTTGATGTAGTTTATACTTACAGTTTAACAGTCGTTAAATTTTGCTTAGATTGAAAATTTGTCTGACATGTTAAATAGGAGAGAGCCATATGAAATAGTGAACAAAGGAAGACAGTGAACTCGATGGTTGTCAAAAAAAAAAAAAACGAGAAAAAATGTGAGCGATACAGTGAAAGATGAATGTTTCTTGTAGATCTCGCTGGCACTTATCTGCGAACTCAATTTCGTGTTTTTTTTTTTTTTTCAAAATACAGAGTGCAAACACATTCATTTTCTTTGGTTTCTTTTTAACGTTCTTTCGATTTCAAGAGGTTTACCCCGTGCGAAGTAATTTAATCTCTTAAGGTGGAATGTTGGCTCCGTGACAGCTCAATGGACAGAAATCATCAATTTGCAAGTTTTGCTTGACAAAGCTATCCAACTCGTGACATTGAATTCTAGAATGAAGTTTGTGTTCATGTTTAAAAGACATCTTGGGGAACAGAACTCGGTCGGATCACGTGTAATAGATAGATACAATGATTTATCCTTTCAATAATGTCTTGCTCCGGAGAAATAAGATTATCAACTTGCGTTTATTTGTCCGTGTTAACATGCCCTCGTTTGCTTATTTGTTGATCTAACTTTTATTACTGCACATCTTTCCATTTCACGGTTTCATAAAGCCATATCATGTAAACAGTAAAAAAAAAATAATAAATACACTTTAAAACACACCGTAAAAAAGAAAAGTTGCAAGATATACATAGACGCGAGTATGTATCATAATAGTGTAGTGAAGTTTGTGACAATTCAATTTGTTGAAATCTAAGAGACAAAGAAGCGAGAGAGAGAGAAAAGAAGAGGAAAGGGAAAGAGATAGAGAAAAAGCAAGAAGCTAAAATAAGTAGCCATCGAAGACTACATCCTCTCCTCTCTGTTTTTTCCCCTCGGTTGCCCGAGGCTAATCACGTGCCAAAGGTAATATGGATTACTAAAGCAACATGCAGTTTAACGCGTCAGCCGAAGCCATACAAATGTAGTGGGTAAAATATCGTCACCGGTCAACATCAATGTCCTTAATTTTTATTAAACCTTTCGGTGCCACTGAGTCAAACGTGCAAAAATTTCACACGCATACCTATGGACAAGGACGTTAATGTGGCACGTCGATAGTTAATCATTGCAGGCCATATAAAAGCCTACGTTGAGGGACGCTGCGTCACAGAGTGGGACGCATAGATAGCCTTCATTCTGCAAATCAGTTGGACAATTATAGCTGTAAGAAACAAAACACGCGTCTCAAGGTCTTTTGTTACACTTTTATATACAAGATCAAATCACCTAAGTTGATTATCATTTCATCTGCAATGCCAAGAGAATATGATGAAAACATAACCACTGAAAAGAATTAACAACAGCAAAGAAGCCATATAAAAAAGTTACTGTAGGAAATGTCCAAGGCCTTTTGAACTGATATCACTTTAAAAAAAAAAAGTCTGATGATGTGAACGCGAACCACTGCAACATGAATTACAGAATATGGTGCTATTCCCAAAGGAAGCAAAAGGTTAAAGCCAAGACTAGCAGACAAGGTGCAACTCAAAGGCCTACTTCATGAACATTTATTGTGGTATCTCTTTCAAAGTTAGTTACCGTTTCTTCCAACAATTGAAGAAACATAAAGAAATAATGATAATTGTCAGTGCATTAGTGAAAATGTCTAAATCCCCTTTCACCCAGTTCTATGTTGTCTTCTGCTGCTTGTGGGAGTAAAAATCACAGATTCAGGAACTTTTTGATATAAACATGTATCACGGATTTCTGACTATCATTCTTTTTTTTTGTCCATGTCATTCTTGTGAACCTACTCCAACATGCCCCTAAAATTAAAGACCAGATCCTCAAAAAGTGTCTCGCTTTCGCGTTGCCACCACATGCTCACATAGCTGACACAAGCGTCACAACACAATGACTAATGCATAGACTCAGAAGAATGTCACACACACACACACACACACACACACACACACACACACACACACACACAATAATACCTATTTAACCCGTTTCACACTGAATTCTGAAATCCCCATAGACTTAACACAACGGCCACCAAGTTTCAGTATGGAACGGGTTAAGGAATTCACAAAATCGATTATAACTGTCTTAGTACGACAGGAAAGGGTAGGGTATTGTATTATGTTAAGCCTGTTTTTGTATTATATCCTGGTGTACCTGCTTATATTATCGATCATGTTTTTGTTTTGTTTTTAACTGGAACATTTGTGATTTGAAGACACATTATTGTCAACAAAAGTCACCACTCAATTCGATCTTACAGAACGGAATTATCTCGAGCCACTGTGGCCTTTAATGCCCATGTTGAATATTTTATCCCCGGAACATTAAGTTAAAAGCTACATAGAACATAACAAAGATTGAATTGTCAACAAGTGTTCATCAAATGATGTATTTCTTTCCGTTAGAATAATAGCTTGAGTGGTGTGCAAGTGCGACCATTTATTTTCACGATAGCATAGACCGGTGACAGCAAAAATACAGTGAAGTAGATATTTGTTTTGTTTGTTTTTTCTTTCTCTGGATCTACGATAAACACGTGTATCTTAAAAGCGACTGTTTCAAGTATAGGAAATATGATTTATAGATACGTCAAATCCAGGGCTTGTATTTCATATATTGCCTTTGGCAAGTGACAACCAAGAAATCTCTGTATGTGTTCACTCCTCAAGAACATTTTTTTTTTTCTCTACGAAGTAGCTAACATTCCTCCATAGAGAGGGTGTTTTTATACAAAGCAGCCACACACTCGCAGACAATAGTAGGATGTACAATTTGACAGTGCATTTTCTCAACCAAATCCGAAGGAACAAATCAAACCAAAGATATCAAGAAAAATTACAGAAACAATGACAAAACATCAATAAGAAATATCTTCTAAGCTTAGAATACTTGATTTACACATTCTCAATCAATTACTTGGGGATGGGAACAATAATGGGACTTCATGACAAACATGCACCGGGAGAGGAATTCCCAAATATACAAATATTGTCGACCACCTACCTGTGTGGGAGAAGTTTGCTTTTGGCGGGTGACAAAGATATCAACAATCGGCAGCTCTGATCGAGAGGTGCGCGGCGTACAGGGGTAAAGGATCGTGCGTACTCGGCGATGGCAATGGGAGGCTCTGTTGGAGCGGCGCTCTGGAAGATAAAAAAAAGTGCTACGAGCGTCTTCCGTTGGCGGACGTAAGTGAGCGAATCGACGCGCTTTGCCGAGAATTTATAAGAATCCGAGGGAGGCGATTGGCTGCGCTCGGACTCCTTCCTCGCGCAGCGACATGCATATTAATGGCGGAGAAAGAGGCGAATGACATACGATCTTGAGCAGCATGTCTTCTTGTTGTTCTTGTGAGGTTTTTGTTTTTGATTTTTTTTTTTGGTTTGTTTGTTGTTGGTGGCGATGGTGGTGGGACTCCAGGCTTCTGGAAGTACCTGAAACATATTTCGCCAAAATTGAGTTCGCAATCTGTGTGTCTGGTGGCTGCAGGCCATGTATGCCATACTACCGGGGTAAAAATTGAATATAAGCATCCTCTTTCATCATTTTTTTGTTTGTTTCATCATTAAAGTGATATAATTTTTCTATCTGCTCTCTGCTTCCGAATAAGCCCATTGCAGCCATGCAGTGAAAGAATTTTTTTTTTTTTTTTTTTGGGGGGGGAGGGGGTTCTGCTTTTCATTTGGTTATCTAAGGAATTAAAATTTGCTCAAGCATTTTTGGAAGAGGATACACATGATACATGAATACTAGGTCAACTACGTTTCCTTACGGTAACTACGGTTAATCGACATACTACGGTCGTCATTGAAATACAGAGGATACACTTGAGATATAAATACTAAATCAACTACGATTACTACGGTAACTACGATTAATCGACGTACTATACGGTTGTCATTGGAGCATTGGAACAAGGTGGGATACTTGCTTACTATCCATATAGGAGTACACTTTTAATAGTGGCTGCATTCCTGCTCTCGACTTCTTAGCCTATCCATTGGGTAACCTGAGCGATATGATATCATGTGATTACAGCTATACAGCAGAAAAAAAGGTAATAAGGGTGGTTGCCAAGGCATCGTCACATGCGTTATTGTCAGTATTTTCCATTAAAACTTGTCCGTCTGTTTCCGTCATCGTTTTTCATGGGCATCCAAGTATAGCCGACGTTGTTTTTACACCCGAAAAGTACGCATGCATGTCTGTCTGCCTTTATGCATGTATTGTGTTTGTATATTTATGTGTGTGTGTGTGTGTCTGTGTGTTTGTGTGTGTGTTTGTATGTATGTCTGTATCTGTGGATGTATGTATACATATGTGTTAATGTCTCCTGCAAAGGTTACTTCTAGCACATCCTTTTGCAGTATTGCGCAGACAGATGCCAACCTTTGAATCAAGAGACTTGTTTTGATTTTCCTTCCATCATAAACTAAAGGGAGATGTAGGGCCTATACTGTATCTCAGCAAACATTCAATGACACAAAATCCAAACATGGCGTATAACATTGACTCTGCAATGAATTGTAAAAGACGGGAACGGAGTGTTTATCTCAATTAAATCTAGGTGTTTTGTTTGTTTCTTTCTTAACAGAAAAAAGAATAAATGTGCTCAATATTTGAACAGATTTCATAGTGTTCGTGATTATACGTTACCATTTTCATTGGCACGAACTGGAAGTTAACGTCACCTATGTATGTATTTTGACATCACGCTGCAGGCTTATGTTAGCTTCAAGCCACTGTTTACCATTGGAAAGAGTGATTTCAAAAAAAAAGATGGTCGGGTTATAACATTTGATGTATATGTATAGTTCAGTTGTATAACGAGACATGTTACCGTAGTATATAAATTTCGCGTTAAAGCTACAAACATAAAAATAATATCATTTATTTTTTCAATAAACCAACTGTAGACGGTTTATTCTTGAAATGGTTTTAATAAAACTAATGTTCACAATTTGTATAATTTATTTACACTGAATATACCAATTGATATTTTAACAATGATTGTGCCTGTCCCTACCTCATATTATAGTACTGTTTTGAAGCACTAAAGCTGTTTTATTTTCCTTTTTTATCTGCAAATGGTAAAGAGTGACTTTAAAGACGACATAGTGATGCTGTTCGTGTCATTCCAACACCACCTGAGCACAGTTTGCGTTTATCGATCGCACTGTCATACTTTAACGAACTGCATGCACACTGAATCGGGGAAAAAAGGGGGTTAGCAGATTGCTAAGATACCGTAATCCATCATAAACAATATAAAGAGGAGGAATTATTATGCCAACCCATGTCTGAAACGTCAGCTTAGAAATCAACCGGTGCTTAACCGAGAGGACTCTAGATGAAGGACGGAGGACGAACGGGGGCTGAAATCGAGTGGTATGGGGGGTGACGCTCACGATCTTGAACCCGCTCCGAGTCTTCTGCCTTACCGCTCCTCCGTGATGCTGTCTTCTTCTTTATGTTGTTGTTGGTGTTGCTGCCTTGTTTTCTTCTTTTCCAGTCGATGTGATGACTTTGAATGGGTGGTGACCTCACACAAGGAGGAAGCCAGTGCCATCTAATTTATAAGGCAAATGGAATCAATCGTGATTCGGCTATCCCGGCTTTACACCTCGCCCCCCGAACGGCCACCTTGTCTAAAGTTACCTGATTTCGTTATCGGACGTCGGCAAACACACGCACTACATTGATTGCTTGCGTCTACGTAAACAGAGGACTGACTTAAGTGGGAGCGGATTTGTTCGTGTTCGTGTGTGATAACAGGAGTAAAGAAATGGATGATATCGGACATTTCCACTTTGGTTTGCTGTCCCCCCTCCTCCACCCGCACCGACGTGAGATAACATTTAAAGAAATGTTCCCCATTACCTGTAGAAGACTGGAATAAAATCACCGAATATCAATTTTTGATGAGGTGTTGTTGTTGTTGTTGTTTTTTTTTTATATCTTCCCGAGAGTTGTAAAGATGCGTAATTTGTCCCTGTATGGTTGATAAACACAGTTCTGAGAGAAAAAATAACTCGGACGTTCAGCTGACGTTTAAACGTTTTGTTGTGTGAAGTAGTTTATTTTTGTTGCAGTTAAGTAAGTCGATAGTTGGTTAAGACTGTTTATTTATTTCTTTGTGCATTCAATGAGGCACCAATTAAGCTCGGCTTACTGGGATCCTCTTGCATGGTACCTTGATATTTTCTTCTTCTATTTCATCTCCGTTCTCTGTCACAATGATTTGAGTTGATTTGATTTAATTTGATTTGATTTATTGTACATCTACACATTCATGTACAAACATAAATATAAGTTGTTCGCAGAGCATTTTCTTGTTCATTCGCTTACCTTTCATGTGCTAAATCAGCCATGAATAAAGATGAGCCTTGTGTATATTTCCAAAAGCGATCATAGTTGAATACTAGAACCATACAGAAACAATAAATGAAATGAAAGAAATGAAACCAAATGAAATGGATTCGAGGGAGACGATCGTTTGGCAACCGCAAGTCGCATAACAACAATGCATCACAACATGCAAAGCGAGGAGTTCCGAGTTATCATACAATAATCAATCAATTCATATTTTTTCCATTTTTGACCAAAAAAGAGACAATCATATCGCTTTCTTTCAAAACAGAGCATAAGGTAATCAAAAGAATGTGAAGTAAAAAGTAACATATTTTTGTTCAGTTCAGTTCAGTTTTATCTCTGCATTCCGTTATTGGTTTAGTATTGCATGCAAAATCAAGAAACATAAACACAAAACGGAAAGATGTTTCAAAGTTCTCATTTACGTTATGGATGCATCTGTTTGGGTGTGTGTTTGATGAGGCTTGCAGCTTTATTTCGATCCTGGTGTTAGGATGCATGCGAGTGTCCTTTTCATAGTTTGAGATGACCCACAAAATAAATGCGTACGTCTTATTGTGGGTATACATGTGGACATGTGTCCCTATTTGGTTTTAAAAAAAGTAATGATAATACTTCTTTTTGTAATCGACAAGCACGACACAAACATGACAAACGAGACAAAATAATGAAGAAACGAAAAGGGTCTCATAACTTTCAACTAGGGGACAGTATTCACAGGACTATATATTACAGCTTGCATAAGTTATGGAATAAAGAACACGTAGCAACCGTAATAAATTGTTAGCATAAAAAAAAAAATACACCACATTTCAAGTGCGGACCGCTATTCGTGAACAGTTGATTAAAACGTTGTCATAATGCAGATAGCGTTTCAATTTCTGTAAGGACAGATACGCCGTGTTGTACCCCGCCTTTGCAAGTCCTAGAAAACTTCGATTTAATTTTGAAATTTCAGTCGAAGGGGATTTAGCGTTAGATTGCATGTCTAAAAATGTAGGTCAAACTGACATCGGGTCAAACAGTACAGAATAAACTATTCTGTAGCCATTGACTGCGAAGTGTGGGAGAAGACCATGGCTGTACTGAGTTTTAAAAGACAGCACTAAATTTTATGATAATATTATTATGACCAATTCAGTGAAGGTCATTTTTGTTCCCTTAGCTAACTCGCAGTAAACAATACTAATTTCGTACTGACGATGTACTATCCACTCTTGTACATGCGAACTGTAGCAGAATATTATATGATATGAGATAATATAGTATAACATAATATAATATAATATAATATAATATAATATAATATAATATAATGTAATATAAAATAATATAATATAATGTAATACAATATAACATAATATAATATGATATAATATAATATAATATAATATAATATAATATAATATAATGTAATATAATATAACATAATATAATACAATATGATATAATATAATATAATATAATACAATAAAATATGATATATACAAGTATATATCTCCGCAGAAAGAGAGATAGAGGTACAAAAGGGAAAAGAAGAAGCGAGAAGGAAAAGGGAGCATTCAAGAAGTCATTTTGTTTTGACTATTTGTTCTTTCCTTCCTGTTCTTTTGTTTGTTTGTTATTGTTTTTTGCCTTTGACCCCTAAAATATTTCGCGTAATGAGCCGTGCTACCTTGAAATATTATTTTCCCTCGCTCGCCCTCTCATTCTGGGGCATTTTGTCTCCTCTGTTTTTTCCCTGTCCAACTTTCTTCATGCCCTTTCTCACTCGATCTCTTTCTATTTCTTATATTCCATCTCTACCCCCAGATGTATCTTGAGATCTCCTTCGGAGTCGAGACGTGATGAAAAGGATAAAATGTTTGCATTTTCGCCTTCTCCTTCCGCCTTCGAGAATACTATAATGTTTGTGAAAATATACTCGATACCTGTGCAGATTACCTCCTCCAAGACTGCGTGGGTATTGTGGCAATAATAATGAGGGCTTAGTCAAACCCCATACATTCTAATAAAGTGGACCGACAGTCTCACGCTACCCTATGCCTGCACACAATTAGTTCAAGACACCTACCTCCACATGAACTTGGTGCCACACTAAACAACTTGATTAGATTTTTTTTTCTTAACAAAAGAGCAAGAATAAAAAAGAAATGAAGGCGAAACCAAAAGAAACCAACATATCAGCATTTCCGTTTTCACGGGTCAATCTGTCAACGTTTAAGAAGGAAGCAATTTTTTTCTTTTTCTTCTTCTTTTCATGACCTGTTTACACTAAGACTTTTAGGTCAGTGTGTAAGGGAGCTGCAGTTCTAATCAGAGGTGTGTCCACACTAATCCCCGAGCTATCGCGGCTGTGTCATCCCAAACTTAAACATCCATTTCCGGTCGATCCTGAGTGAGGACCGATACCACAATGCCCCCAAGATGATAAACTTGACCCGGTGGTAACGTTACAACGATCAATTGTTGTTGAATATCATAATATATATTATGAATCTCACAGGAAAAGTTAAACTTGTGTTGTTTTGATGTTTTACTCATTTTATTCCAAATTTTTAATAATTATTATATTATGATCTCTGGAAGACTGCTTTTTGTTTACTTCTTTGCTTTAACACACAAGCTGCTTTGCACCCACTTTGTTATCATGTTTTTATGCCCATCTTTTTAGCAACTCATGTGAAAAGAAATACATATTGGTACTTACTTCGTCTTGTAACTTTGTAAAGTTAGAAACAAATCAAAGCATGAGGCACGAGGGTGCAAGTTTCTAAAGATGTTTGGCATTGAAGCTGAATTGTGGATTTTAAAGATTGAAAAAGAAAGAAAGAAAATTGAACACTAGAATAATGCTGGTTGCTGGCATTTAACTTTGTTTTAAGTGCCTGTATCCAAGAAGGCAGCATTGAAGCGTGGAATACATGTTTTTTGTTAGTTGAGTTGTTGTTGAGTTGAGTTTATTAACAACATACATGTGAATATGATAACATAACATGAAATTCCATAGGGTAAGATACAATAACATGAAAATTTTTTATGAGAATACAATGATTTTGTACAAGGTTCTTACAGCTATGCAAGCATATATTTTACATACTTATATTTATCTTACATTAGAATACATGTGGTATAATATATTTAGTTTCGTTGTGATACATTTATCACTGAAAAGGCAAAGAGTCTGAATAAGTATGTAATCGTCCAATGATTCCTTGTATGGTTTCACATCAGGATAGAATATTCCAACAAAAAAAAAAAAAAAATAATGCTTATGTGTGTCTGTGTGTGTGTATTTGAGTAGCAAAAATTGTTACAATTGACATTAGACACCAATTGTATGCAGTATCTACCGTGTAATCAAGTGTTTCTTTACGTCTTCTTATTGTGCTGTCATTCATTATTCATTGATATTATCCATCTACTATGTCTATATCATAACATACATACAAATACATGTAATATTCTAAAGTTTGTAGAGCAAACAGGAGATTGATAGTGAATCATATCGCATACAGTGTGTTGACTATCTGGGGTTTGATTTCGAATATGAAGAGGCCACTTTCAGTTGTTTACTGTCCCATTGAAGAAATGAATCTAATATTTTACCTTTCGATCATAAATCCAGCTGTCAGAGTATGGAAAATGGTGACACGGCATCTGCTCCAGTCCTATATTCTCCAGGGACCTATGGTTAGAGTTAGGTTTATGATAGGGCCTTAGGTTTAGTTTGATGTGAAAATAAGGATAAGGGTTAGGGTTAGGTTTGTGGATAGAATTTTTGTTGCGCTTATCTATCGTGCAGATATTTCATTGGAGCAATGAAATGTCACAGGCGCAATGTCATGGAAACCATGGAAAACATGTCGCCATGTTGTGTGTGACGTGGGTTTTATATGTGGCTATTGCAACGAGGAGGGGGGTAAGAAGGCCTTTATATTGAGATGATGTGTTCATGACTACTCTTATCAATAGAGAACATCCTCTCTCTCTCCAAGAAAAAAGTGAAATGTCATGACAACGACAACAACTTTTTTTTCTTTGAACCGTGAAACACGTAGAACAGAATCCACGTGACTTTCTCCGATTTTTGTTGTCGTTGCTGTTCTGTGTTGTGTTTGTCAATCAGAGAGAAACCTCGCCCTATGTCTTAGTCTTCTACGGCAATGTAAAAGTGTAAAAGCACAAGGATTAACATTTGTAAATTACACATAATTTCTCCAAACAGTAGTTCCGATTACATTCACATATTGCAATTAGGTAAGGCTAACTAAGACTGATTTAATTTCAATATTATGTTAAAGATCAGAAAATATCGTCTGCGAATGCTTACGTCTCCGGCTGGCATTACACATTTTGAACATTGCGTCTCCGTTCGAATAGCTGTTGATTGCATGGAGTATCAAACAAGCCAAGTAAAGCAATTGACTGCCGGCTTTGTTAAGCCAGTTTAAAAATTTTGTACTAAAAGATCTGCCAACAAGTGAATGATGCGTCTTCAGGCACGCATTTACGCATCGTTTAAGTACAGTGCCGTTTAATGGAATACTGAGAAGCAGCCATTAGTAATTTGATAAACGAGCCTGGCGAGAATTTGATCATTACACTTCATTGACATCCACACTGTGTCATGTACGACAAGATGAGGGCGTCGGGGAAGAGAAATAATTAGATCCCAAACTCTGCTCTCATGTTCCTTTGACCACAGACATGACAGTCGGGAGAGCGGTGTCATAACCTCTTCTGTTTCCGTTGCCATACCAACGCCATGTCACTCCTCTCGGTGAGACGGGGGCATCCTCTTCTCCCGTTTCCCGGCAACCCCGCCGTCTTGCTATTTGACTGGCAATTCGTGAGTTTGTTCAACGAAGAGGATTATATATTGGACTAGCAGCTGACAGATTAATGAGACAGCGCCACTCTCATCTGGAATTTACTTCTATGAATTTTCTGCTAACCGTCACTTGGTGTCATATGCAATAGGAATGAACTTCAGTAAAGACCCCGCCCATAGTAAAACGTCTTAGCACTGCAGTAGCTCAATATTTCAGAAATATTGTCGAACTCGTCTACCAGGGCCAGTCATGCAATAGGAATGAACTTCAGTAAAGACCCCCCGCCCATGGTAAAACGTCTTAACACTGCAGTAGCTCAATTTTTCAGAAATATTGTCGAACTCGTCTACCAGGGCCTTATGGTAGATTCCAAATGCATGAAAACAAATTAACCCGTTAACTAAAATGCTATATACTGTCTGTGGGAAATACAGGTCGTGATAGATCTGGTACCTTATACAATGTAATGGACTTATTTTGTGTTTTCATATTTAGAAGCATTCATTCTGGCATCTAGTTCCTATGGCTTGATATTTAAACAATTTCAGAAGCTCCTGCAGCATGTGGGACCTTGCACGTAAGATGTCCGATTCTCCAAGGTTTTAACATTGCTTGATAGACATTTGAATACGATTCGTATGATTATTCTTGTATAAACCGCGTTGATACCATCACACGTAAGCCCCTGCAATGTCTGGGTTTATAAGTTTGCACATTTTGGATGTAAGAACTTAGGGCCTAGAAAATAAGAAATAAAGGAAAGCAGGTCGCAAAATTATGAAGCTTGATGAACCAGTTTCTAACCACAGGCAGATGGACGAGCAATTCGTGTGCACGAGATTAAACAACGCCCAAACCTCTTGGCTTTGGTAAGTCTTTTTCCCAAAGATGAACATGTTTTTATAAAGTCATACACTCGTATAATATTCAGGCCAACAAATGAAAGACCTTTCTAAGAGAAAAACCCCTTGTAGGGATTCCATTAGCAAACGCAGAGATAAATAAAAAGAAAATAAGAAGTATATCACCAGAGCTCACTTGAAAGGGGTCACTGACACTATACCTATACTCGTGAATATAATATAGTTGCAGCTTTAAGGTTTACCATGCCACTCAAAGGAAGAAAACACAAATAGGACTTTAAGATCCATACATGCAAACATTCACACACACATACACACAGCCATCTTGCACACAGACCCAGACACACAGACAGACAGACACACACACATACACACGTACACAAATGACTCCTGTCCCTGATTTTACTTCATTGCGTTTTGTTGTTTGTTTGTTTGTTTTTGTTTTTTTTTTGCTTGTTTCAACATATAAAGTAGGAATATGGACACTGTAATTCCTATTATGCAAACAGGTTAATATATTTGCTGCACCAGATTAATCAGCGCTGTTTTCAAAATGTCATGAGCTGCCTATTGAAAAGGGAGTGGGCTACCTGAATCGCTCGATAGCAGTGCAATCGTCACAATTATTCCATACGTCTGTCGTCTTTCAAGCAATCTCAGTCTCAAATTAAAATAAAACCGGGTACTAACATAAAGACAAAACGTCACTCTTCGACCAACGTCGCATTTAATTGGATATCAGTGTGATTTTATTACCATCGTTTAATTGCTGTCAGTCAAATGAATGGTGTGATGACGCTGTGTGATGGTTTTCTATCCGTCTCCAGTCATCGTAATATTAACGATGAATAGCAGAAATGAGAGGTGTTTTATCGAGAAGACTGTCGGGGAATTCTAAGTCTTCAATGACGTATGCTGCCTGTAGTTGACATATGATCACAGTGTTGTAGATGGCCCTTTTGCCATTAGTATGGACATGATTACGTGAAAGCAGTGCTTGACTGAGGTATAGTGTATGGAGTGTGACAAGACTATTCTGTGAGCTGGTAAAAAGGGGAAAACAGTCTTAAAGTATAAAACGTTAAAGGAACATTACTCAAAGTCCAAATTAACCATTAGCAGATACAACGATCACCAAAAAACAATGTGCTGTATTGTTCTGTATGTCGTTCATTTCATTTCATTTTATTTTATTTTATTTCCGGCAAAAAATATACATTACAATATGACATTTGCATATACAAAAAAAAAAAAACAAAACAGAGTACAATATGACTTTTGCATATTCAAGTAAAATTAATGCAGATCATTTTTTACAAAAAAAAACAAACAAAAAAACCCACCACCACCACCAACAACAACAACAACAACGTTGGCCGGATTGGTAACACAGTTTTGACTGTGAAATAATTTATCAAATTGTAACAATCATGGAAATAAATGTGAGAATTCCAGGATTACTGCATATTGTTTCGTAAAAGGAAATTGATTCGGTGATGAAGAATGCACATCTAAAAATAAAAACAGCAACGAAAAATAATGTGACGTCACAACAACGTGCGTCAGCAGTCAATAGGATTTCTGGATAAGAATGTCGAGAAACAGCAATCAAAAAGAAGAATATCATTGAATAACCATTTCAAACGTCCTTGTACTTTCGTCACATAATTTTGTCAATTCGACTTAGTTGAATAACGACATTAACAGGACTGATGTAAACAAATACATTAGATGAACACAGCAACTGCTTAGTTTTCAATTTCCTTATTTCCATCAAACGAAAGGGGATACCTGATACAATGTAAACGAGCAAAAAGTTACAAATTATACGCTATTAAGAAAAGTACTAGATGTATGTGCAAAAGAATGTATAAGAATATAAAACAAGCTATGTATTCTGCCTTCTTTGCAGCAATGACATTAAGAAAGAAATAAAGCGATGGAAAAGTGATCTACTCTTTAAAAAGCAAAACTTGTATAGACGTATAGATCCCTGGGGAAACAATATGCTTATAACATATCTATCTAAAATGTATCTACGTTGAATAAAAACATTGTCAATAGTACTTAATGGTATAAAACATACGAATTAAACATTTAGTCAATAAAGGTCGATGGAAACCCATATCATCATTGTCACTTTGTGATTTTTTTTTTCAAATTTTGATATGGAAATTTATATAAATAAAATGAAATGAATTTAAATATTTCGTCAATAAAGTTTGTATTGTTTGGATATGGAAAATAAATGAAATTTAATGAAATGAAATGAAATGAAATGAAATCAAATCAAATAAAAAAGAGATAGATAGAGAGGGAATGCGTGTGTGTGCGCGCCGGCGTGTGTGTGTGCTTTTTGTGTTTTATGAAGTGATAACTCATTCATTTTTATTTTACTTATATTGCACCGGATTTGTTTCTTTCACTGTTTTCTTGATCTTTAACGCGGTGAAGTGGGCGGTTGCAGACAATGTGACTATGTTCAATGAAGCCAAATCATGAACAGTACGGATATCCGCACTACGTGCTTATATTTCACGAAAGACGAACGGAATACCATTATTTTAACTGATAGTTATACGTGCCTCCCCATTCTTATGGACGGAGTGCATTAATGGCACGGTCATATTACCTGAACTTAATTGATTTTTCTTCCTATCAGAGGTATTTAATTACCTCTAGCATTCCCTATCAGGAAAAGAAAGAAAGAGAAAAAATAACAGAGCGTGAGGAAGAGAGAAAAAAAACCCCACACAAATGAAAGAGAAAATCCCAGAGTCTGTCGAGCATGTAACGAACGAAGTAGCCATATTTTTGAGAATTGCCGACTGGAAATTACAACAAATTTCGATTTTAATCACGGAAGTCAAGCTCGCGTTTTAATTTCCTTTTCTCCACGGTCGTCCAAAAGACTTCATCGAGGGCAGAAACGTGTTTGGATTGCAGAATCGCTGAGGTGGAGACACAAAATCTGCGTCGAACTGTCTCCGGGAAACGACCCCACTGTATTATCATTCGGTTAGTAGAGGTCTCTTAGTGTGGTCATACTCTGTGTTTACTTTCCATTTGCGTAGAGATGAAAGTGAAATATCACATTCAACACTTCCCTCACATCATCTCCACTCCCCCCCCCCCCCCCCTTGAGGGGAAGGGGGAGGGGAAGGGGACAAATTAATAGAATTATAGCAACTGAAGGTTAAGGACAGGGAAAGTGCAAAGTGAGTATGGTCACGTTTTTGGGGAAACGCCTTTCACAGAACTAGGGTAATCTCTTGGCGTAATACTTAAAAATTGCCAGGGAGAACAGAATTCATGCAGATAGAGTGCGTCACTAGGAGTATACCACGACTTTAATTAGGCACGGACAAATGGTTGCAACGCCGATTTCCAAGATTGTAGTCTTCTTTTAATGCTATGTTTTGTTATGTGTTCGTGTATGTGTGCGCGTGGGTGCATGTGTGCGGCATGCTTGTGAGTGTCGGTGTTTTAATGTGCGACTGAAAGAGTTTCAGTCTTTTTTATTGGTAGGATGTTTCACAACCTAATATATGTATGAATCATTCATGAAAATTTGAAAGGTTCATCTTTTACACATGTAATCAGTTATAAAGGCAGCAAGAAAAAATATGAATGTAATCATAAGAATATTTGTACTAGTATCATAAATGCATATACAGAATTATGATCTAGAGCGATCGATCACCTTTTGTCTGCGTTAATGAGCCATATTCTACTCGTCTGCTGATGACTTTTTCTATTTTTGTGTGTGTGTTTTTTTTTTTTTGGTGTTTAATGTCCTAATGCACGTTCTATTTCACTCGGTAGTGATTATAGGGAAACGAGCGCGCGTAGTCACAGACAGATCGACACATTAAACTCGTTTCGTCGCATTTGCAAAGATTATGATCTCAGTTACGCAGGGCATAAAATCTCTACAGCGCAAGCTGCACTTCTTTCACCTAGGGTCCTAGCATCGCTATCACCTATCATCTATATATCAATGAACCCGGTTTACATTAAAGGGAAATTCCCTTCTCGTATTACTTTGCTCTGTAAGAAAACAGAAAGGTCAGAAAAGTAGATCAGTGAAAATTTGGTTTAAAAAAGATTAGACACACACACAAAGCTAAAACTGCTAAGGGACGGAATTCCTCTTTAAAAATACATCGTTCATCCACACTAGTGATGTCTCCAATGAACTGCTGCGCTGTAAAGAACTGTGCCCCTCTTAATGTTCATGTTTTACACAAATCGCCAGAAATGGATCTCATACATAATTATATAGAAACAGAGATAGGGGATATTATTAATCATTTGCCTCTTTCTTACCTTCCTCGGCCTCTTTTTTTTTCGGAAGATGATCATGTTTATGCATGCGCTTTTAAATTTGTGGTTTTGTATTTCCTGCAAAATGTGATGATCAACGAGCAGGATCTATCCACTCTCTTTCTTTATCCATTATTATGGAGCAGCTGGAATATCGTTTGCCCGGAGGCCCGACGATGGTTTAAGAAAAAAACAAAACTACATGTGCAATGGAGTCTACATGTCTGAGATTGATAACAGTATGGACACTTGCATATATCCTTACATAGTCTACTCCACAAACCGCAGCAAGCACATTTCACTCAACGACCAAGTGTTTTTTTTTTTCTTTTTGGTAACATCCAACAATATTAGCAATCTAACTGTACTTTCGATGGGTAAATTTAACTGTATTTCTATTTAACTGATTAGTGTGCATGACCATTGTTGGATTAACGCTTAACACTTTGGCGATGAATTAACTCTGTCAAACAACCGACGTGTCTGTTATATGGACGTTTTGAATAAAGCATTATTAAAGGAAACCAAAGCCCAAAATATGGATATGGATTAAGTGAAAGCAGCAATATTGAATGAAATAGAATTCCATATTTTTACATGGAATACATAAACCAATACAACATAAACAATACAATATCAAATAATAATAATACTAATAAATGAATTAATCAAGATAAGAGATGAAAATAAATAATATGAATATGTAAATTGTGACCGTGCATCACAAAACCAACAAAAAGTCGCAAGCACTGATTTTATGTGAGGAGTCAAAATAGGTGAAATTGGTGAACCTAGCCATGATTATGCTCTACTTGGGTTTTTCACATTTTCTGAAAGAGCAAGTCTCCTCTACCTTATGCTAAAGTTTGGGATCATAAAACGAACAGGAAATTGTGTTTCTAGCCATTTTTCTTGAGCATTTTTTTTTTGAAGAATAGCGTGATTAGATGTGTCTTATAGAGCCACCTTCTTATTTCTTAAAAGCCATGCACATCACACTCTTCACTTTCAACTATAATACCTTAAGAAAGGAAAATGCTGCTGCTTTGAAAGTTAGCATTAATCATGGACAGAATGTGTTGATAAACTCAATTTCAGTTTAATCTGATAATCCCTTCATTGTTGTTGGTCCGGTGGTTTACATCCTGTTTTTTTTGCCCCATTCATCGCACAGCTACCACGTCTTGGTAAAATATTATCAAGCGCTTGAATAGACATTGTACTTCAGACCTCTTTTCTCAGTTCACACTTTTCCACAGTGTGTGCTTTCTTTCCAATATTTATAGATATACTGTGAATTTTTGCATGCACATTGATTTATGTAATCAAAATGTTACGAGGATAAATCGTGATTATTTTTGTTTGTTTGTTTGTTTTTGTTTTTGTTTTTGTTTTTGCAATTGCCGACATACTAAACATAGTAGAACGCATTTGTGAAAGTTTGAGGAAAATCGGACACTAGGTTCAAAAGTCATGAATTTTCAAAGTCAATGCAGGAATACTACAGTTCACAACGCCATTGTGGACAACGATACATAAGGAAAACAGGGATTATTCCACAAAATTTAATTTTTCATGAAAGAGTACACATTCCATCGACATAGTGACATAGTGTTCAGGATATCATTACCCTAGCTTTCTGAAAGAGAAAAGTCAAGTGCTCTTTCATATATGCTAGAAATGTTTACATTGTTGAAATTTCTGTATTATTATTTCGTTTATAATTTTTTCCATAATGACGTCATGCAAAGCAGTTGTGATGACGGCACCGAAACTTTAAAAAGACAAACGTTTTGAATCGATAGTCCGATTTTCCTCAAACTTTCACTGATGTGTTACATTAAGTGTGGCCTTCACTCAGTCGAATTTTCCTTTAACGTGTCACGGCACGGCTTGCAATAATGTGAACAGAAATGATTGGTGTTTTATGCCATGACTAGGAACATGATACGCATTGTTAAAAATGATAAACATTATCATATTGACTGAACAGTTAAACTTGAGACATTCTAGATCAAGCGCAATGAGCACCCTTCAAAGGTACCGGCGCTATACAAAAAGCCATCATCATCATCATCATCATCGCCACTAAAATGCCGTTTCTGTTGTTAGCTCCAAATTGGCGTGATTGGCTTGTCATGTGTTGTTTTGCTTTTCTTTTGTTCTGACCTTTTTGTTCTGTTTTGCATAGCATCTATAATCTCGCAAATATTTCTGTCAGTTAGCGAAGTCCCTTCAGATTTTTTTTTTTTTTTTTTTTTACTAATTTCAACGCAGAATGGCAGATATTATGAGAAGAGTCTGAAATTCCTAAGCAAGACATCATTGAGGACTTCACGTAGAAACCAGCCGGCTGTGACCTTCCAAGGATCCGCACAACTCATGCCAAGACAGCCAACCACCTCCATCGGTGAAAGTTAATAGACAGCCCAGTCTGTGACTATGATCTTCCTGACCAGACTGTGTTGCATGCTTTGCTAGACAGCCCAGTTCAGATGCTGTCCAGGTGGCCTCGAGGGAATTATTCAAAGACACAACAGACGACGCCCTAGCCTTACTCGACAGCCTGGACTTCTCACTCTAACTTTGTGTATAACATAATTATGTCATAGATACGAAGAAGAAACCAATAATATTGGCTTATGTGAATCTGATTGCATGATAGCATAGACACCTCCTGAGTTAAGGAAGCAGACATCTGTCATAATGCTTCAAGCTCTGAGACACAAATTAACGTTGTTCGATTTGAGCATAAACTTTGGTTTGGTTTGGTTTAGTTTTATTTCTGCATCTGTCAATATATTTTCGATAACATTATTGATTATTATTTTCAACATTACTGAAAAGAGTTACTGAATATACGATGTAGACAGAACTTGCATACCTCAAAAAAGATCGATTTGTTTGCTTGTGCAAAAACAAAACAAAACAAAACCCCAAAACCAAGACTTAATGTGAATCACCTCAAAAATCAGGTGAATTCAATAAAGCAGGTGCGTTCAAGAAGAGAAACAATCTGCCATTTCTTTATCTTTTAATTCCTTGATCTCTCGGATCCACTAAATGCCTCCCTCTAAAACCGGATGGAGGCCAACCGTTGTGGATGGGGTAACGTCTTTATGCAGTATCGCGGGATAAAGGGACGTGAACTAAAGAAACTGTTCTAGGATTGATGTTGATACAGCCACAGAAGAGACTTTAGGTGGCGGGTGGATTCAAGAGTACACCATCTGACGGTGTATCAGTTATATCCCTACATAATCTTCCCTTGACCACTATTATTGCCAAGATAACAATAAGATTTGTATTCATATTATGTCCTTAGCCTTCTTGTTTTTAAAGTGTTTAAACATCATTTATTTGTCATTCTGTTGATCTTCCTTTTTAAATGATATACCTTATAATCGTGTGATCTAATGTAGATGTTAAGTTAGGATTTAAAAAAAAATGCTAATAAGTTCTTAAAAGGATACTTATTCTGTGCTTTAAAGTATCTAGGTACATTTCATGGGGGGGGGGGTAGAAGAGCAGATACCACGAAAGGTATGTTTGGTGTCGTGAAATCTCAATATCTGAAACATTATTATCATTAGCGTTATGTCAGCCTATACCTTCTGTGGTGTGAAGAAAAATCAATTTAAGACCAACTGACAGCCATAGACACTCATAAAATAACAGCAACAGCAACAAAAAATCAACAGTTACACAATGGCTATAACAGCTGGACAAGTGTATGTTATTATTTTTTCCCATTTTCCATACAAAGTGATAGCAACTCCGATTCCATGTTTCAACATAAAATCTGATATCAGAGGATAAGATAAAATTTGTTCGAGTGTGAGCGCTACAATACAGCAGAATGATTGCACTTACGACGTTCTTCTTCTTCTCCTTTTATCTTTTTTTTTTCTTCTTTACTGGGGCATATTTATCAATTTACCGACAGTGAACTGAAAATACCGCGTGCTTGTAGTTTGCGTGACCATGTCATCGGAAATCCCCGTTCATCTTCCCCCACGATCGCCCGGGGACACTTCCTTGTCCCCGTTCGCCGTTTCCTCTGCAAGCGTGAAATTCTAGTCCCACATTCTACTTGTTGAGTTCTCGACTCTTCACCGTCCCCTAAAGCAAATCACCGAGAGGGAAAGAATGGCCCATAGTTGTCCAATATCGCCGGGAAACATCGGCATCCACAGTCTCCGTTGGCAATTCGACATTAAAGCCAATCTCCATGATAAAGGGTGAACCGTGCTCTCCCTTGTTTAATTGGGTATCATTGCTTATTACCTTCTTCAGTCATTGTTACACTGTCAAAATTGTAACACTGTCATAGGTGCCTCAAATGCAGCCTGAATACAATACAAATTGACACGACTGAATCATCTTAAAAACAAAAATACAACATAATTATACATATATATTCATCTCTTCTCATTTTTTTCTCTCTCTTTCTCTTCTTAGTGGTTGACACGTGCGACTCCATCGTATGATTCACCGTACAACTTACCACCCGACTCCTGCTTTGGGATCCCTCTCATGCAATTACAATGCATTGTAGTTTTGTGCTGCCTTTATTGCATATTCATGATGATTGTGCAGACAAAACTCATAAAATAAGCACAAATCTATTGCTAAAACAACCGGGCATGTAATATTACTTCGTGGGTTCCATTTGTATATATACAATGTAGAACCTATTATACACAATCCTGCATCATTTTGCTTTTCGTTAATTTTCCCAAAGTTAAGATATGATCGTCATGTTATGTGTCATCTAAAACATGAAACAAAATGTAATTAAGCCTTACGATTTCAACCTATATTAGAGTAAGTCGAAACAAAATGATCTAAGGCCGTTTTCTTGTTTCTTGAAAATGTCAAGAGGAAATTTGGAGATTTAAATCACTCGAATCTTTCTTTCTTGCCTCTTCAATAGATGGAAAAGAAAATCTCCAGAGTCATCAGAACAATAGCCTTACGGCAGCGCCAAGACTGTCCATTCTAATAGTGATGTCCGACTGTTCCAATGTACCATTAATTGACCATCATGCTCACACGTCCAACGCCTTAAAGACACAGGGTATTATCTAAAATCAAAGAAATGTTGAAAATAAACTTCTTTCATGTTTTTATTATTATTATTTTTTTTTTTTTGGGGGGGGGGGAGTAACGTTTCTATGCACACATTTAAGTTTGATTTGCGTTATCCATTTAATTTGTTTGGTTGTTTGTTTAATACATACTTTATTTTCTGCAAATCATAAAATCAATCAGCAAATCAATGTACATAAGGTACATAATCATGAACACGTGGGAAATATACAAAGTAAATTCAAAACAGGGTTGCTTAACTTGCAAAAAGAAATATATAAAGGGAAATTAATGATTATAATATACTGTATGCATGTCTATGCAGCGGGAATCACAACAACAATTGTAGTTAAAGGACAAGTTCACCTTCATAAACATAAGAATTGAGAGAATGCAGCAATATTGGTAGAACACATCAGTGAAAGTTTGAGGAAAATTGGACAATCGATGCAAAAGTTATGAATTTTTAAAATTTTTGTGTTGGAACCGCTGGATGAGGAGACTACTAAGGACCGTGATGTCATATGAGTACAACAGTAAAAAGAAAATATAAAGAAAATTCAACATATTTTCATTTTTCCGCATAATAAAAGAGCACTTGACTTGCCTCTTTCTAAAGGCAATAAGAATAATATTACCCATAACATATTATGTCAGCAACGAGTCAAGGGAATGTGTACTTTTTTTCAAAAGATGATATTTTGTGAAATTCTCTTTATAATTATTTTCCTTACACTGCAGTAGTCTTCTCATCCAGCGGTGACTGCACAAAAACTTCAAAAATTCATAACTTTTGAACGGATTGTCCGATTTTCCTCAAACTTTCAATGGTGTGTTCTACTAATATTGCTACCTTCTCTCAATCCTTATGTTAATGAAGGTGAACTTGTCCTTTAAGAAGCGATTATGCAGAGGGCCGCCATTGTAAGCATAGCTTACAATTTGTTCCATTCAACTTGCCATTTATTCATTTCTCGTTCAGTCATTCAACTTTCGAGTGTGTGTTGTGTACAAGTGTGCTTGTGAGAGAGGAAGAGACAGTTTGCGTGTGTGTGTGTGTGTGTGTGTGTGAGCGTATGATAGAGAATGTGAGTGTATACTACAAAAGGGAATAAGAGAGAAAGAGAGAGAGAGAGAGGGGGGGGGGCTTGATGGAGAGGGAGAGAGCGATACAGAATAACGCTCGACAGCTGCTCATTCTCGAAGTTTCCAATCTTCACCTCCGCTAATGACGTTGTACCCCCCCTCCAAAAAAAAAAAAAGAGGAAGAAGACTATGAGATAGTGCTAAGCAAATCCATCAAATATAGATGATGAATTGGCGCGACACGATTCTCCATTTGTGTGATTTATGGGAGTAATGAATATGACGAAGAGATGAAGAAGAAGGCAAAGGACAGTGAAAAAACTGCAAAGCTTCGAACAACAGTCTAACCATTATTCGGGGCCTGTAAGTCGCCGCGAATTGCCCGATTTCGCAACGTTTCGAGGGCACAAAATACGGGATGAAACAATATTACTACATTAACTTTTCAACATCTAAAGTGCAAAGCCTTATATATGTCCTTTTCTTGTGATTATGCTAATAGGAAACATTATATCCCCCCCCCAAAAAAAAACAACATGCTCATGCTGTTCTGATATATGGTTATGCATAGTTTTCGTCCCATGACAATTTGCAGCGTAAAGGGAGAAGAGAACTCTTTTTCATTGGAGATAATGTAATCCTCCATAGAATGATTGTAAAGCTGCCGCAAGCCATGGGTTAAAATAATACAATAGAATCAGGAATTCAATCTTTAAATACTGCAGATTGTTCAATCTTTCCGTGCGTGTGACGTCATCATACTGATGCAAGGAAACTGTAGACTTCCGCTGTGAAGACGCAAAGGTCACTAAAGTCAACTGTTGCTTTTAGACGCTTACAAAGTTGGAGGATGATGCTAGATGCTAGTTGGTCCTTAACACATTTACATAGCACACACAAGCACAAGCACACATGCACACATGTGGAGGTCATCATCTAGCTTTCGTTGGTTTTTTTTTTTTTTGAATCACAAGTGCCGATGGACGAGTTACTTTGAGAGCTTCTTGGAACACCTCTTAAAGGAGAGGCTTACAAAAATATAGTCTTCCCTCCTTAGATACACGTAATGATTTGTTGGCTTCCTTTTTTTTTTGTGGGGGAGGGGAATTCGTGTCAATAGAGTCAATAGATGATTATGTATTCATCTCAGCATCCAACTACATCGAAAGTTCTGGTACAAAACGGCGTGCTCACCTTGATGTGTAGGAAATTCCTACAACAGCACGTCTATGATGGTGATCAAATGGTAGCCAGGGATACTTTAGTATAAGGAATCAAAACAAGTCAAGGTTGATATAAGAGAAGAGCAAGAAGAAGACGGAAAAAAAATAAGGAGATGAGGAGGAAGAAAAAAGACGAAATAGAACATGTGGTCGGGGGTGGGGTGGGAGGGGGTGAGGTAGTGAGCTTGTTAGGCATGTAATTACACTCGGGCAAGGTGACATATGCAGCAGAACACCAGGTAGTCCTTTTTTTTTTCAATCTGTATATCTTTCTACCCTCTCTTTCCCTCTTCTCCCCTTTTCTCCACTTAATTTGATGTCGTCATAACTTCATTTCTGTTTTCTCTTCCTTTTGTTCTCGATTTTTTTTCTCAATTTGTTTGCATTCTTTTTTTATTTTTTTTTTGAGGGGGAGGGGGTGGTTCACAAACTTGAGAGCAGAGTCCCAGAAAAGAGTAACTAAAGAAAATAAAACTGATATAAGTAAGAGATTTAGAAAGTGATATTTTTCTCTAAGATATATTAACGTGATAAAGAATACGAGATGTTTGCTACCCTTCTGCGACTAAAAAAGATAAACGTGTAAATGTAGGTTTGACTGATCATTACATAAGCAACACGAATCATCTAATACAATGTATGTAGAAAAATTCATGGATAATGGGGAAATGTCTGATTAAAACTCCACAGAGAAAAACGCATCCTGTTATGAAAAAAAAAAAATCACGTTAACAGAAAACGAGTGATGTTAGAAGAAATAGGGACAATATTGGCTGGATTTGGCTGTCAAGTTTAAACGTGAACTGGGTGGCGGGATAGACATAAATGAGAACTTTGAAAACAGACCAATAAAAGTAAGATTGACATCGAGATGGAAATGCAAATTTTTCAAAGAAGATAAAATGTGAGAGAGAAAAGTCGAGTAACAGGAAATTTGTGAATAAAATATACGAAATGATCTAAACATGTAAATGCTTTGAGTTTTAGCAATTATTCTCTAGACCCTTTTCATATGGAGACAATGTCTGCCGTGCATAAACTCCAAGAGAAACGGTTATCGTGGTTATATGGAACCTACAAGTCGCATGTATTCAAAACGAGATCAAAGCTGAAATCAAAGCCAAGAATAAAAAAAAAAAAAAAAAAAAAAAAACGTACACCATATTACACACCCTAAACCGCGTAATGGTACCACAAGGGTGACACCATATGTGTATAGTTTTTCTTTGACAGTTCGTGAGGCAGCAAAGGAACTAAAATAAATGCAATGTTAGGCAAGTTCGTTTCGAGCATTTTTTTTTCTATGCGTAACACAATCGGGAATGTAGGGTCAACGAGATTACGAAAGGGGGACAGGGAAAATGTCACAAGCGTTCAAGGAATTTTATAAGGGAAATACGACAAACGTGAGGAATGGCCAATTAGGGAACCATTGTAGTGTCACAGGGGACTCAGGCGAAAACGTGCCGTCACGGATTTGGCGCCTTTTGCGCGGGAAACTAAATCGCTCCCGGCGCATTCTTCGAGCTGGAGAGTCAGTGAAAGAAATTGTGAAAGATAAAAAAAAAGAACGAAAAGAGAGTTAGAGAGGAAGAAGAGAGGGGAATAGAACAGTATAAGACACAAAACCCTCTAAAAGAAGTATTCAATCATTACGCCACGCTACTTAAGCATTAACTTAAGAAAGGGATATTAGTATTCGAGACGCTATATATCGCATTATGACACCACAAAGACATATATCACAAAACAGACGTCTGAATTTGTCTCTGCTTGACGTTATGAATGAATGGATATGTGATCTCTTTTAGAACTGCGTTTTTACTTTTGCTTTCGAATAACAAGCAACCGTACAAAATCACTGCGTGCCACAAATTCCATTCCCGTGTTTATACGATAATGCTGTTAGAAACTCCGTGAGGGTTAGGCTGCACCATAATTGATAGTCAGTCAGTCAGATTTACTCACAGCTACCATTAATCAGGGATTATTATTACCTCCCAGGAATAAAAATCACACTACACTTAACGTCATAGTGCTTGATATGATACAGATGTCCTTCAAGCTAATTTCTTGTCGATTGTCCTTTATTCCTCTCCTTTGCAGAAAGATAAGAAAATACTATTTCATAGCAGCTGATGACAATAACGTATATTATACAAAATTCTTTGTAGACATTGAAACAACTGTTTCTCAGTCATTATCTCTTTGAGTTTGTGTTTATGTTTGTTTGTTTGTTTTTATGTGAGGGTGAGTGGGTGAAACTGTGTTATCGGTCGCAATTATAACTGAAATCAAATGAAAAGAATAGTGTGGCGACACCGCCTAATAACTCTACTATATCTACTCACATTGAAATATATTACTTTTTTCCATTAGAATTTACCAACGAAACACATACACACACACACACACACACACACACACACACACACCCACACACACACACACACACACACACACACACACACACACACACACAAGTTCTCTTGTGACGTCATAGTCAATTCGTTAATGCAGCTGTAAGATAATGGTAACGGGAAGGGCACGATATCTTTGAATTTGAATTCATATCATGGAGGCGAACTTGATTGAGATTTGTGTTCAATGATACCGGAGATTTGGGATGTGATCACGCCACCACCTGATCTAATTCGCATATTTCATTGTAAAGGCTAGCGCTTGTTTGAGTGGAGAAAAACAAGCGCATCTTTTGAAAGCTCACATGTATTAAGTGATTACTTGAGTTGTGCGACTGAACAATCGGGGGAAAAAAATGCACGTAATAAGAAACAAAAGATGATGCTTGCATATGTTGGTTGATAGAGCACTGGGAAGGACGAGTGATCTATATTCCGTATCTGAGAAATCGAAAAACAAACCAGCACGTGATATGCCTTAATGCCTTCTATCTTTCCTGTATGCGTGTGATGTGTCTCTATCTTATTTTGTTGCTGTTACTGTTATAATCCTTAAAAAAAAGAGGGCAGAAGGATTTCTTACATTAATCTGAATGCCTAAAAGATATTGATGACACGGCAGAACCACTGCTCTCTTTAACTCTTCAAGCTTTCTCTTTCCTTTCTTTCTTTCCTCTCTCTTTGAAAAAAAAAAGTGACGGAAAGATGACAACTTTGCACTTCTATCACCTATTGTTTGATAGAAATAAAGCACAACTGAATTGTATTGAAAAAAAAAATGAATTGAATCGAATTGAATTGACCGCCGTAAGAGAGGGGGTGCCGCAACCCCTTGCATCTTCTGGTTTAAGTTGATTGGCCAAGAGGGATTGGTGTGACCTCCTCCTCCGCACCCTCCTTGCTCGTCTGACTCTGCATTGCGTCTCTTTATCTGCTACTCCCTTTGTTTCTATCAACTTAAGGCCAGAGCTTTTCTAATCATGACATTTCCTTCGCGAAAAGATAGCGGGCGTCGAGTGAAGTGAAAATGCAAAAAGTCTGCGGAGAATGTAATAGAACACATTAGTATCATATTCATAGAACTCTTCTGAAGACACTTTTTAGGTCAACGACAACTATCAGATAGATTATATGCGAAGGTACAACGGAATAGTAATAGCAACAATCCAGTGTAATTGATGCAAATGAGATAGGAAGAGACACTCGTAGTTCATTGGACCTCACGACTCAAAGCACAGCTTTTCATCTAACTGTTTATTTTCATCAAGTACATCAGAAGCTTTTGCCGTCCAGAAGAATATAATGTCTATAGGTTTTGCGCTATATGAATTGATATATTATTATTATTATTATTATTATTATTATTATTATTATTATTATTATTATTATTATTATTATTATTATTATTATTATTATCATCATCATTATTATTGTCATTATTATTATTATCAACCAAAACGAAAAGAGAATGACGAAAAAAAAAAACAACAACAACACAAACATAACACTCACATAAGATTCGCAATTCTGAGGGTTTGTTGCACACTCGCTTTTTCCATTTTCGGATTATGAAGCTTATTTCACACCGTGATTTGGGGATAAATGAAGTTTCTGAATAACGAATCTTATTTCATTTTCCGATTAAATGAACATGTAAGGGTAGGGAAACATGTAGGAATATGGAATGTGTGTGTGTTTCGGAATAACAAGACTTCGGAATAACGAACCTTCGGAATTATGAACATCACCACCTGACATTCCAATATCTTAAAGACACACCATTGCAGTGTTTGCTCGTTTTTTCGTTTGTTTGTTTGTTTGTTCGTTTGTTTTTTCGTGGAAGTCTAGTCAGGGTTTACTTTTCTTATCTATTCTTACTTTGAATGTATAATTATACAAACAAAAAAATTGCGATAATTTTGTGTACTGTCATAGACTAAATATCATTCGTTCCTTAAGTGTCGTTCACAAAATGATGAATGATTAAAAAGAAAAACGGATGGAATGCATTGAACGACGTCATGCTATAATAACACAATTTTTGCCTTTTTTTTGATAAAGTCATGGGTTTGACCGATAGTTTGCATATGTGACCGTGCACCTCAAAACGAACATAAAGTCGCACACACTGATTATGCGTGAGGACTGAAAGTAAGTGAAATGGGTCAACCTAGCCGAATTTGACTTTTTCATATTTTCTGAAAGAGCGGGTCTTCTTTTACATTATGCTAATATTTGGTATCATAAAACGGGCAGGAAAGTGTATTTTTTGGCAGTTTATCTCGAACATTTTTGATAGAATAGTGTGATTAGGTGTGTCTTTAGAATCCTTTTTTCATTTCTGAAAAACCTTGTCCACACTCTTCACTTTCAACTCTAATAACTTTTGAAAGGATAATGCTACTGCTTTGAAAGTTGGCATTACTTATGGACAGAATGTGTTAATAAGGCATGCTCAATTTCAGTTTAATCTGATAATTCCTTCATTGTTGTTACTCTGGTGGTTTACAACCTGTTCTTCGTCCCATTCATCGGACAGCCAGCACGGTTTGGTAAAGATTAAGCGCTTGAATAGACACTGTACTTCAGAGTCTCTTTTCTCACACTTTTCCTGAGTTTGTGCTTTCTTTCCAATATTTAGATAGGTTAGGAGAGTCCATTTGATTTGAGTTATACATCATTTTAAAGCTTAAAATCTGCTCGTTCAGAATGTGGTCTTAACTAAAAATTCATATCTGGCGACTTTTTGTTTGTTTTGAGGTGCAGAGTCACATATGCACTTGGTCTACCATATGATATTTTACTGCTTTGTAAGAGACTCGAAGCGAACTGATATTGTGAATTAACTTTGAGCAACCTCTTTTATTTCGTTTGGCTGTTTAAATTGGTTTCTTTTAGTCTTTGTTTTTGATGGGAAGGGGGTAGGGTACAGGTCATTAATATACACCAATGTAATTATCCTTAATCGCGTTACGCATTATTCAGTTGAAATAACGTGCTGTTACGTAGGCGTTATAATAATTCTTTCCTCGTAAGTATATAACAACATTGCTGTTGTCAATGAACACGTTTTCTATAATGGTTTTGCTAGCGATGTTTATCATATTCATATTGATTCTCTCCTTTTATTTACCTTCATTTGGTATATTGAACTTCATGACATGGCAGTAGGCAAAGATCGCGGATAGGAATAATCGGCTTGAATAACAGGTCTTCAGAGGCTAAGTAATGTACATGGTCCCTTGTTGACTAACCTAGTTTTTAGGAAGTCGAAAAATGAGAAATATTCTTCCTACTCATTATGGAGTCAGCTGTATAGCTAGTAACGTGGTTGTGGGCAACATATCAGAATTATTCCGATAATTAATCACCATCACACTTACAAACAAGATCAAGAAGAAAAAAAAAATCACATGGCACACACATGCCGTCCAGTAGGCTGACATCACAGTAACACACACGACGTTACCTGAACCGCCACGGGTACTTTCCAACTTGTCTACCCTGCAGGTAGAGACATGTATAATGTAGGCTCCGGTATAAAGCTCTTATAGAAGAATATCAATGAACACCTGCATGACACCTGCATGCTGGGATCAAAGAACGCAAATTGCTACGGGCGGGTTTCGGCAGAAAATCGGGGTGGGAGCAGGCGTGAGAGGAAAGAAGCTTATTTTTGCGGACTCTCCAGATCTCTATAATTTCAAATACGGCTAGAAATCTGAATGAGAGGGATTTCATCATTGATTTCTCTCTAGGGAACGAAGAGCAAACATCGCTGATACATGCAACTGATACTGAAATTAGAGGGTTGGTAATAATTAGCCATATCGGTGTGAGCACCCTGTGTTCAGACATCACACTTTGCACCAAATAGCAACACCACTTTATACATTTTTTTTTTTTTTTGCTACATGAGCAATCACAAACTGATAGCAGTTATAAACTAAACCTTTCAATAGAACCTCTCACATAATTATGTTCATACGTCGAAAGAATTTGTGTAAAATGACAAAGAAATCCAATTGCGTCGTCAAAATTTCAAACATACGTTGATACGTTGTAAGATTTTTTTTTGTGTGTGTGTGTGGGTGTATGTGTGTGTGTTTAATGACGATAACTGCCGCTTTTCCAAACTGACTTCGTGTCACAGAGAGGTGGTGGTGGTGGCGGTGATGGTGGAAGAGGGGGGGGGGAGCTACTCAATTTGTAATACTCGTGACATCTCACCATAGACGCTCTGTCACCTTTCGCAAGTATGAGTCGAATATGCACCGTAGAGGGCGTCATGAATTGTTCTGTATTTCAGAAGATGAGCTTTCCTTTGTGGACTGTTGGCTTTACTTTTTAGTTATCCTGCGCTTTAATTTATTTACCTTTATATCCCCAAACATATGTGCATATAGGCCTACCTTGTTGTATATGTGCCTACATGTCGTGTATCAAAATATCGCCCGAGGATATAATATTGCAGAATTTATTGCTTAAATGAAAAGAAAAAAAAGAGGAAAGAAACCACACCCAAAAGCAAAATTGATTCTCACTTTTCACCACGATTTCTCTTCAGGTTTATCAAAGCCCCGGTGGTATGCCAATGTAATTCAATTTCGCCTCATATATTCTCAAAATATCAGATTATAAACTTTGGAATAATATCATGATAGACAGAAATGTTTATGCCTTACGTTATAAGGATAGAGAATACCAAAATCAATTCGACACACCGACCAAAACGTATGGAATTCTTTACCATCTCAGTCTCCTACAATTTGATCAATTGGCCCTTTTACATAATTTATTTATTTGTTAAACATAATCATGCCTGTTGCCAAATGTCTTTGATGTAACTTAAATATCCAGAAAATGTATTCTGTTGTTACTTGAAGCAGTTTTATTATATTTTAGATACTGACTTCTGCATACAGATTCCAAATGAATTTTTTTTTTCCATTTTGATGTTTATAACTGGTCCGTACTTTTGCCTCAACCAGCCGTTAACTGGCAACATTGTGAATGTACCTACAATAGTGACTGTACTTGTGCAAGGTATCGTTTGTTGTTTTCTGTAGCTAAGTAAGTTCATAGGTTATTAAAACTGTTTTTTTTTTTATTAATGACACCCAAAATATTAGGCTAGGCTCACTTGGGATCTTCCTTTATAGTACATTGTTTGAACTTTTTTTCCTTTTATTATACTATCTCTGTTTTCTCTCACGAATGATTTCCTAATCTCTCATGTGCAAAGTTAGCCATGATGAATGATGAATATAACTGTGTGTTTTCGACAGCGATTTGTTGATTAATTTGTGCCATGCAGAAACAGTGTATTAAGTAAATGAAAGATGAAAAAATACATAACTGTAACTATATGATGTGATCCTGCATCACAAAATCAACAAAAAGTCACCATACATGGAATTTTTGTTAGTGGCAGATTCTTAAAGAACAGACTCTAAGCTTTAAAATGATGTATAACTCAATTCAAATGGATTCTCCTAACCTATATAAATATTGGAAAGAAAGCACACACTCTCGAAAAGTTTGCACTCAGAAAAGAGGCTCTGAAGTACAGCATCTATTCAAGGGCTTAATCTTTACTAAACCGTAATACCTGTGCCATGAATGGGACAAAAAAACATGTTGTTAACAAATGTAGCAACAACAATGAAGGGATTATCAAATTAAGCTGAAATTGAGCATGCTCTATTAGCACATTCTGCCCATAGTAAATGCCAGCTTTCAAAGCACAAATTAACCATGATACTGATGGGGAGAATCAATATGTAAGAAAAAGAAAGAGAGAGATAGTAAAATTTTATGCAATCGTAATCGCAGAAGCTTTGTTGTTCTTTTTTTAAACTAAGGTTAACAAAGGTGATAATTATTAGCGAGCTTTAGATCAGCGACGAGAACGTAAAGAAACAGCTGTGTTGCGCATGTGCAGAACACCACCTTTTTCTGTGTCTAGTAGCGTCGTATTTAGCGATCGCTTCGACCCTGATCTAAAGCTCGCTATTGTAGGAAATCGATTGGTGACAGTGTAGAAACAAATATAATAATAGATAATATGTCGGTCAAAACACATTCAAAGCAAATGTTTATTTTTCTGTTAACAAGATGTGAAGTTTAATATGATACAGATTGTCGGCTTCGGTTAACAAAACGATTGTGAAACTATGTTTTTGTCAATTTGGAATATTTGCGGCAAAGTTTTTGGCAAGCATTGACAATAAAGTCGTTAAATATTTCTGCAATCTGCTTTGGCTCTCCCGTTTAAGTCGGTTTCAAGATGTCAAAGCTCAAAACTGTATAGATCATAAAGTATTTGTTTGTTTCCTCTTTGGCAAGAAATGTTAGCATATTAAAGAAAAGAGGTCTTGTTTGATAAGAAAGTAAGTTTCCCAAATGATGGGAAGTTGTAAATCAATAAATCAAATTCAGAATCAGAGTCAGAGTCAGAGTCAGAATGCAGTAGCTTTGGTAGATAATATTTTCTTTCATGAGGAATTCAATTTTAATTCATGTGTCTCAAGTATAAGATTATTGAAACATTGAATAAAATTTAATTCTATTTAAGTCATTTGACACACTTAAAACCAACTTACTCACTTAAAATCATTCTATCTCTTGATAACTACTAAAGGATACGCTGCATTTAAGTGGTATTGATCAGTTTGCGACACCACAATTAGCATTTATCCCACATATAGGTAACTGCACAATTGGTCAAATTCCTCATTTAAACGTCTTACCTTAATTTTTAATTAGTTAACAGTTATCTAGAAATTAAAATCGTTACATAAGTCATGTTTGAATGACAGATTAAGCACACTTTCTACATACTGTTTTGACGGCAAGATATGTGAATTGAGAAATCAAATATTCAAGGTAAGCTTTTAGTAGTTCCACGGATCATCTTTGTTGATATCTGATCCAGTTTAATTGGTATCCTAAAGTGCAAGGCTTGATGCCATAAATGTACATGTGGACATCTGTAATTTTCGCGTTTGGATCAACCGCAATGAATCTCACAAGAGAACTGTCGATTGGCGAACTTATAGTGAAAAGGAGTAATTTGGACGAATGCATAAGATATTTTGAAACTCTTCTATCTGACCCAGGGGTCCCTTGAAAACAACGCCTTACGCCTCTGAATGGGAATACCCTAATTTTAAAGCAGACATGAATATCAGAAGATCCGATTGTTTTTTGGTAGACAACAATGATGGTAGTGTAGCATAGATGTTAGGCACCAGAGCTGCAAGTTGGAAAGTTACATGCACATATCAATAATAAAGACAAGCCACGGGCAAGGCTTATTGGAAAAATCGACTTAGTGTACAAGTTATCGATCATTCATGTAATCAAAACTTTCTATCTATGTTCCCGTCCTTCTGAGGCTAGATTTATGAAGTGGGGCGTAAGTACGTTACTTTGCTGGTAAAGTAAAGAGAGGGTGGAGTGTTCACTGATGTACCCCACTTCTACACAGCTCCAAATATTGACCAACTTTGATGAACCGATTGGCGCAATCTCTAATCGAGCAGCCTGCTTCATGATATAATTAAAAAATTCCCATTTTTTAAGCAATTGACCAAATATTTTGTTTGCAAACAGGCTGGTATACTCGAAACCATTACTGGTAGATCTCACTCCTGCATGCCCGATATTTTGTAACGTTTGTTATACCTCCTGGCAATATTTTTTAGTCCCATTTTGTTATTTCGAAACGCTGCCTCTAGAATGTTTAAAGGTACCTCTTACCATAGTGATTCGAAATGTTCGAGTTATCACAATCGATGCATACATGTAGGTCAGTTGTATCACTAAACATCCGACCATAAGCATTTTGAATTGAATCCTAAAATAGAATGAGATATCACTATTTTTCTTTATAAACCATTACTGTATACGGTTGTATCTGGAAACAATTCTATTATAATTAGTATAATGTTCACATTTCGTATATTTAACAATACCTAACACTTATTATACTGAGTAGCATTTTTATATAGGTTGTTTCTTTCGCTAACTCAATTTCAAAACTATTTTTGTTTGATCTGCAGATAGTAAACAATGTCTTTAGATTATCCATGACCATAGAGAATGTTGGGAGAGCTCCATTAATTCATGATTGCACTGGTAGGCTTTGTAAGAAGGATCGCAGGATCTTGAAGAAAATGCATTTGCCTCAGAATCTGTCAGGTTTGACTTAGAGTGCAGTCATCATTACAGCCATGTTGCTTTGCTACCCTTCAAATTTCAGGAGAGGCCAAATCTCCAAATATGGGCGTATTCGTACTTCTTCCAGTGAAGAGCTCTTGCAGTGCTTTGCGGAATCGCTGGTGCCGGAGTGTGTAAATGAACGGGTTAACCCACGAATTGCACAGGGCCAGAGTGATGAAAACCGTGTGAAGTCGGCTGTAGAGATAGGTGGCTGGGATGATGCCGAGGTTAAAGGCAACGAAGGCAAGCTGGTTTGGTCCCCAGCATATGACGTACACGACGACTACGATGAGCATGAGATTGATGATTCGACGACGGGCAACGCTGTGAAATGAAGTCACTGCCTTCTCGCGTAATGTTTCCTTTGGTGCCATCAGTGCGGCCCGGCGGAGGGATCGAGCAATGGCGATTTGGGTGGTGAACAAAATGGTCGTCGGAAAGGCGAGTCGAATCGTGAATGTTACGATTCCCAACACGACTTGTGCATGTGGCGACGAGGAGAAGACACACTTCACGGTCTCTCCGTCCACGGTGATTGTGTACAGCGTCGACGACGAAAATATAGCCGAACCGATCCAGAGGACAATGACGACCGTTACGACACGCTTCCGTCCGACGGAGCGGTAGAAGCGCATTGGATACAGAACTGCGTATAAACGATCGAATGAAATAGCCACCAGGGTGTAGATCGACGCCGTCACCGATGTCCACATGGGGTAGTATCCGTGCCAGACCTTGCAATAGGCGATCCCTGCCCACGTGTCCGGAACGACTTCCGCCGGCGGGTGGGGAACCCAGAACAGCGACGTCAATAAATCTGCGATCGCCAAGTTTCCGACGAGAATGTCCGTCGATCGAATCCCTGAAAGACGCCGGAATATAACGATGATCACTAAAAGATTACCGCAGACTCCAAGAATGGTCGACATCAGCTGAAATATGACATTCCATGACCATTCCATACGACCCCATGACCACTGTACCACCATTTCGGTGGAAATATGATTATCACTGTCGATGATTTCATACTCATATGACTCGGTGTGCACTTCTTCCACTGTGAAAATGGCCATATCGGAAGGATGGATGATAATGAAATCTGGCATATATTACTCCCTGTGGAGAGAGAAGAGAGACGAAAGTAATTATTCATTGAGATCAACGTTATTGGCGTCAAACGCCACTATGTCAAAAATTCATGTGCGCGAAGGTAGGTTTTCATCCCCAAACTAATGCTAATAGCTAATGGATGTATCCGTGCATGGACCAAGGCCTTGCACTCTGTAAGCAACCGTGTAGCATCTCATCACATCGTGCTGCTTATCGATGATTATATATTCATCTTGGTATACCATGATATATGGGATACCAATACCGAGACTACAACGGGTTATTATGTACATATTATACACACATTAATCTACCGTCGGGGTCTCTGTTCCGTTGTTGTGTTTGTTGTTTTTTTTCTTGTCTGTCTTTTTTTTCTCATGCCAAATTAAATATATATATATATATTTTTTTTTTTTCGGTTTCCAAAGAGATAAAAATCGAATTATTCACCAAACTTTGCAAACAGTAACGCATTATTTCATCATCTCATCTCATCACTATCTCAGAGGCTCCGGCCTACCCTGTAGAATATCTAAGGATTAATATTTCATCAAAAAAGATCATTGTTATTATAGTCAATAATTAGTTTTTATACTTATCAATCGATCTCATTTAAAGGTTCGAATGTGGTTTGTGTTACTGTCTTTTATCAAGTAACTGAAAGCTTAATCTAAAGACTTGTCTGATGCTACTTTCTAGAATCAAAACTTGGGCATAATGAACATTGTTCTCTGTCTGTTAAAGAAACAACTACCTCCCCCTTGGAGGAAGCCTGTTACACTTACTACTGTGAGCTTACTTACTTTGAGCCGATAGTTTGCGATTCATGTTTCTGTTTGTAAAAGTATGTACGCTACATAGAAACAAGCATTACAGAAAAAAAAATGAAAAATGAAAAATAACCGTATATAAACGACTTCATAAGACATGCTATTCATCTGATAATCTATGAATCACCTGAACTAATTTACTATTCCAAGATTCAGTTTTCATAACTATCTCCCTCTTTTGCTAATCTCGCAGAGTATTATGCGTTTTGACAAGAACAAATGTTGACATTAGCCATTTCCAATATAAACAGAAAGTAACAGATCTAGCACATCGAAATATTGCATTTTTATGGAAGGGAAGGAACTGTGCTCTCAGTGTAATGTGATGTGAAGACAATGTCTATCATAGGGCTTACATGTAGGTATATACAATATGCATATAATACATTAGATTCACTAAAATATCTCATAATATATATATATATATATATAAATATATATATATACATACATATATTATATATATATATATACGTATATATATATATATATATATATATATATACGTATATATATACATATATATATATGAAGAGTTTGTTTGCAAAAACCGATAAGTCCATATTTGCCAAATTGAGATATTTGCAATTAAAGGTCAAAAAATAAAGAGAATAATAAGAAAATTTGTATATATGTATATATATATATATATATATATATATATATATTGAGCTCAGTGCTTACTTCGTATCACTATTTTGACTGAAATCAGTTGAGTGGAAAGGAACGAATTAATCCCATGTACATGTATTAAAACACATTC